>CM056507.1:22888259-23296781 GCA_029783415.1 Anisodus acutangulus | reverse complement strand
CAACATGGGCTTCATTATATGGTTACCTAGTTCTCATCAGAAGTTTGATTCTATTTGGGTTATTGTCGACATGATCATGAAATCAGCACATTTTCTACCTATCAGAACTGCCTATTCAGTTGAGGATTACGCCAAGTTATACTCAAAGAGATAGTCCGACTTTATGTTGTTCCGAATTATATCTGATAGAGGTGCCTAGTTTATGGCTAACTTCTGGAGGTCCTTCTAGAAAGGTTTGGGTACTCAAATTAATCTCAGCATAACTTTTCATCTGCAAATAGACGGACATACCAATCGCACTATTCAAATGCTCGAGGATATATTACAAGCTTGTGTCTCAGATTTCAATGGGAGTTGGGAAGATTATCTGCCGCTTATTGAGTTTGCCTATAATAACAGCTATCACTCAAGTATTAAGATGATACCGTATGAAGCTCTGTATGGGTGGAAGTGTAGGTCACCTAGCGACTGGTTTGAAGTAGGTGAAACAAAGTTATTGGGACCTGATTTGATACAACAAGCAGTAGAGAAGGTGAAAGTGATCCATGAGCGATTGTTGACCTCCAATAGCCGACAAAAGTCTTATTCTGATAATTGGCGCTGTGACTTTGAATTTGTTGTTGGCGATTGGGTGCTTCTAAAGGTGTCACCTATGAAAGGCGTGATGAGGTTCGGCAAAAAGGGCAAGCTTAGCCCCAGGTATGTCGGACAGTATAAGATCATTCAGAGAATCGGCCAAGTGGATTGCAAACTTGAATTACCCTCAGAGTTGGAAGCAGACCATCCGATGTTTCATGTATCCATGCTTCAGAAATGCTTCGGCGATCCCTCCCGTATTACCCTTATAGAAGATGTCCAGATCACAAAGGACTTATTGTACGAATAAATCCCTATTTCCATCTTATATCATCAGTTCCGTAAGTTACGTACCAAATAAGTAGCTTTAATTAAGGTACTTTGGAAGTACAATAATGTAGAAGAGATGATATGGGAGGCTGATTAGGATATGAAGTCCAAATACCCTAATTTATTTCAGACTGCATGTTTATAGCAGCTCTCATATGATACAATTGCTTTACTTATATTTTGTCTATCAAGCTTATCTTGTATATCTTATTTAGGCGATGTTGTTGAGACATATGTGGCAAATGCAGCCCAGGCTTCGGCAGTTGATAGTTGAGGTGAGTTATGGCTAACCCTTTTGATTTCTGGGCAGACAAACGGTCGTGTGGGGTTTGTAGTGGTATGTTATGCTATTTTGTGGCCTTGTGTGGCATTGGATATGTATTTTGGTTGCTTGACAGTAGATTTTTCTTTCGTTACCCAGGCTTCAGCAGATTTTTCTTTCGCTATTTTCATCTAATTACCTCGAGAATCACGACACCCATCCTCGCAAGTCATTAACATCAATACGAAGCTAACGAAATCAATGAATTTCCAATCCAAGTGCTATTTCTTCCAGTAAATATCTTTTCACCATAAATAGGCATATTAAATACTAATTGATTATCAACAATCAACCAAGCGAACTCTAAATTAGTTCCGTCAATTTCTACAGGTCATAAATAATATTACACTGTTAACGAAATCTTCAGATCGCCAATCAGATCACGTTTTCTCAACATGAACAATTAATCTAAATAATTAAATATAGAGATTTGCAAAATGAAACTTTCTCCCAATGTGAACCAAATGATATCCGTTCGACTTTAAATTTTGCAAGCAAGTCAAAATAATTTATTACGAAGCTTCTAGAATAGACTACACACAAAACAAAGCATCAATTCTCAAAATGATCGAACGGGTCGTTATAGTTGGCAGTGATATTTCATTTACTAGTTTAAAACTTTTGGAGTGAAATAGATTCACCATTGGATTGCAGGTTCATGTACTGTTTCTGGTTCTGAAATAGTATTTCTTATGTATGAAAATAAGTTTTGTATTATTATGGTGAATGCGCACTGGTTATGGTATTTTCTGGTAGTAGTTATGATTCCTGATGGCAGTTTGGTGGGACAATGACAGTTAGAGTTTGTGGTTAGAGAAGATAAGAAAGGAGGACCCCCACATTCCTAATTTTGAGATTTTCTTGGAGGTTGTATATGTTTTGCTATAAAACTATTAGTTTTTGAAAGTGCGATTCTCCCGTTAAATAAGGTAATCAGGGCCCTACTTTTGTATCTTCAAAAAAAAAAACTCAATTCAAAACTCTGAGATAGTAATTATTTTTCAATTAGTATATAGGCTGAAAAGTGGTTATTTGTGAGTTTACCCCGTGAAAGACCAGTCGTGATCTGGACCAGCCACCTAACATGCATAGGACTCTCGCCCCTCATGACTTGGGTAGAAATGTCACCAGGTAGCTAATTTTTGTAATGTTATTTAAGTTTTATTCAGCACTTACACATTACTTAGTATTTAGCCATAACATAAAAAAAGAGGGCAGATGTGTTTCTTCTTCGTTTCCTTCAACTTCAGGATGATGTGTTCTGAAGTTTAATTTTTCAGTTCAAAATTTCAGATCATTATGAACGTCTTGAAGTTCAATTTTATTAATTCAAAATTTAAGGTCACTATAAATTTCCTTAAGTTCAGTTTCTTAGTTTAGAACTTCAGAACATTGTGTTGAAGTTCAATTTTTTTAGTTTATAATTACTGATCACTATGAATGTCCTGAAGTTCAGTTTCTCAGTTTAAAACTTCAGGACACGTTTCAAGACATTGTGCCCTGAAGTTCAATTTTTCAATTTAAAACTTCAGGACATTCTATCCTTAAGTTTATTTTTCTAGTTCAAAACTTCAAGATATTGTGTTTTTACGTTAATTTTTGTTTGGTGCAAAACTTCGGGATTATTTGTTCTTAAGTTCAATTATTTCTATTCAATACTTTAGGACATAGTGTTTTTAAGCTCAATTGTTCAATTCAAATCTAACAATTTTCAACTTTAGCGTCCTTAAGTTCAGCTTTTTCAATTAAAACTTCAGTGACACTGTGTCCTGAATTTCATTTTCAATTAAAAGCTTCACGCCACTATGTCCTGAAGTTCGAATTGGAGTTCAAATTTCAAGTTTGTAAATCAAATTTTAGATTTGTATATGTTAAACAAAGCAATTCTCGGCCAGATTACATGCAAGACAATATTGTATATATGGTATATATATTTTGAGTATATTGTAGTGTAAAGGTTACCTTAATTAGTGTTATACACTTACCATAATTGTATAGGTAGAATTATGGTAGAATAAGGTTTTAGAAATAGAATAGGAATAGGATTCTCCTATTATGGTAATATGTAACTTGTATATATAGCCTTTCAATTAATGAAAATAATCAAGGGGATTATTTCTTTCATGGTATCAAGAGACTAGGTCTAAACAAAAGTTTTCTTCTCTCAAACTTTTGCCTCCTTTGGCCGAGACCCCCCCCTCCCTCGGGTTTTCTCTCCAAAAAATCTCGTCTTCCGCTCTAAAAAATCTCTCTTAAATTTACCCTCCTTCTTTGTTCTTACAATATGTCTAAGAACAATTTTCACCCTGCCCTCACGGTTTCCAATATCAAGCTAAGTATCCCTATTGTTCTTGAGATGGAAAACGTTCAATATGCATCGTGGGCAGAGTTGTTTAAAATTCACGCTATATCTTATCAAGTTCTTCATCACATCATTCCTCCCGCTAGACCCCTTCCTGCGGAGGATCCTGAGTTATGGATTACACTTGATGCTACCGTTCTTCGGTGGATATACGCCACTAGGCTGGATCTTCTACAGACAATTATGGAGCCGGATACCACGGCTATGGCTGCATGGAATAGATTGCGTGACATATTCCAAGACAACCAACATTCACGTGTCGTCACACTCGAGCAGGAATTCTCTCTCGTTCGAATGGACGAATTTCCAAACGTTTCTGCATATTGCAAGAAACTAAAGGAGTTGGCGGATCAACTCCGTAATGTTGGCGCCCCAGTAACAAATAATCGTCTAGTTCTACAGTTGGTTGCCGGTCTTTCGGAGGCCTATAATGGTGTTGGAACTCTCCTTCGCCAAAGCAACCCTCTTCCAGACTTTCATCAAGCCCGCTCTATGCTTACGTTGGAAGAAGCAGGTTTGGCTAAAAAGGCGACTGGGAGCAAGCCCGATTGTCATGGTGGCGTCCTCCCCTAGTTCTTCAGGTTTTGTGAATAATTTGGGCCAAAACCATAATAATGGTGGCGGCAAGAATAATCGCAAAAATAATAACAAAATCGCGGGGCAAACGCGACAGATGCAGTGGTGGTTCCGGTGGTCAACAAACAAAGCGGTGGGTCCCACCCGGTGATGGCCCACCACCGCCATGGGCCCAAAGGTGGGGCCAATGGCGATGGAACCCGTACCATCCACGCAGCCAACAGCGGTTTCCGGCCACTGGTCAGCCAACAGCCCAGTCCAACGCCCAGAAGGCGGCCATCGCGATGGCCCAACAAAGAAGACCTCCAAAGACCTACACCAAAGAAAGATCACGGAATGGAGTCCTTAGGCCCCGTCCTCCGCAAGCCCATCATGCAGCAGGCCTCACTCAGACTGATATCGAGGCCGCGATGCACACGTTGGGGTTGACTCAACCGGACCCAAATTGGTACATGGACACCGGGGCGACTACTCACATGACTTCCGAATCAGGTACTCTCTCCTCTTATTCCAATTTGAGCACCCCTCGGGGTATAATTGTTGGTAATGGCAACTCTATTCCAATTCAGGGTTATGGTCAGAAAACGTTGTCTCCCCCCAATCCACCCCTTCTCTTGAAAAATACTTTACATGCTCCTAAATTGATTAAAAATTTAGTGTCTGTCCGAAAGTTCACTACTGACAATTCTATTTCCGTTGAGTTTGATCCTTTTAGTTTTTCTGTGAAGGATTTCAAGACGGGGAGTCATCTCATGAGGTGTGATAGTAGGGGGGATCTATATCCTATCATGCCTGGTTTCAGTTCATCGAGTCAAACCATGCGATCAACCTTTGCAGCCATCTCTCCTTCCATGTGGCATGCTCGTCTGGGTCATCCGGGATCTTCTATTTTATCAGTTTTAGATAAAAATAGCTTTATTTCCTGTAAGGGTACGAGTCGTACTCCACTTTGTCAGTCTTGTTCATTAGGGAAAATTGTTAAGCTGCCATTTGTAGACTTCAATTCTCATACTTCGATGCCATTTGATATTATTCATAGTGACTTATGGACGTCTCACATTCTCGATTCATTGGGTCATAGATATTATGTTCTCTTTTTAGATGATTATTCTAGATTTTTGTGGACGTTTCCAATTGCGAATAAATCACAAGTGTTTTCCGTCTTCATCGAATTTAGAGCATTCATTCATACTCAATTCGAAAGAGAAATAAAAAATATTCAATGTGATAATGGGAAAGAGTATGACAATAGGGAGTTCCGAGATTTCTGTGCTAAAAATGGGATCAATTTTCGGTTTTCATGTCCTCATACATCTTCACAAAATGGGAAGGCCGAACGCAAAATTCGTTCCATCAATAACATTATCCGAACTCTCTTAATTCATGCCTCCATACCTCCATATTTTTGGCATCATGCTCTACAAATGGCCACATATCTTCTTAACATAATTCCCTCAAAAGGTCTGACATATTCTTCCCCTCTCAAAATCCTATATAATAAGAACCCTTCTTATTCTCATCTTTGGATTTTTGGGTGCTTGTGTTATCCGTTATTCCCATCCACCACAATTAACAAACTTCAGGCTCGGTCTACCCCGTGTGTGTTTTTGGGTTATCCATCAAATCATCGTGGTTATAAGTGTTTTGATTTATCCTCCAAGAAAATCATAATCAATCGCCATGTCATTTTTGATGAAACTCAATTCCCATTTACGAAAGTTCATACTCCCGAACCTAAGTCATATAATTTTTTGGATGACCAAATATCCCCGTATATTATTCGGAATTTTTCGGACATCTCCCGTACCCAAAATCCTCCAGCGGGCCCACTGCCATTGGACCCACGATATTGTCACGCCAAATTCTGACCATCGGAATGGCTCCAGCTATTGGGCGGACCAGCACCTGAACCGGGTCCAGGTCGATTCTAGCTTTTATCGATTTGGGCCAAGAGCCCACTGTCACGGCTACCCATCCCGAGCCCAGAAAATTCTCAAAATTCCCTTAATTCTTCCCCGAGTCATAGACCGGTCACTCGTAGTCAGCGGGGTATTTTTACACCTAAAAGACATTTTAATTTACATTCTGATGTCTCTAAATCCCCCTTGCCCCGCAATCCCGTGTCAGCATTAAATGACCCTAATTGGAAAATTGCTATGACTGATGAATATAATGCTCTTATTGATAATAAGACGTGGGAGTTGGTGGCCCGTCCATATGGTATTAATGTTATCAGGTCTATGTGGATTTTTGCTCATAAGGAGAATTCAGATGGGTCATTTGCTCGACATAAGGCACGACTTGTTGGTGATGGTAAGACTCAGCAGGTTGGAATTGATTGTGGTGAGACGTTTAGCCTGGTGGTCAAACCGGCTACCATTCACACTGTGCTTAGCTTGGCTCTGTCAAAGACTTGGCCAATTCATCAGTTGGATGTCAAGAATGCTTTCTACACGGTGATCTCAAGAAAACAGTCTATATGCATCAGCCTTTGGGTTTCAGGGATCCAAACCGTCCTCATCATGTATGTTTGTTGAAGAAGACCTTATATGGGCTTAAGCAGTCTCCGAGGGCCTGGTACACGAGGTTTGCTGACTTTGTTTCAACTATTGGGTTCACTCATAGCCGGTCAGACAATTCCTTGTTCATCTACCGTCGTGGTTCGTCCTTAGCCTACATTCTGTTGTATGTGGATGATATCATCTTGATTGCCTCCTCCGATGCTTTGCGCCAGTCTATCATGGCCATGCTCAGTTCTGAATTTGCTATGAAAGACTTGGGGCCCTTGAGTTATTTTTTGGGAATTGCTGTCAAACGTCATTCAGGAGGGTTGTTTCTGTCTCAGCCAGTATCTTCTTTGAGATCATCGAGAGGCTGGGATGTCATCCTGTAAGTCCACTTCCACGCCGATTGATGCAAACCCAAAGCTAAGTCGCAGCAGTGCACCATACGAGGACCCGACCCAGTATCGCAGCTTGCGAGGGCTCTCCAAGATCTTACCTTTACCAGGCCGGATATTACGTATGCGGTTCAAGAGTGTGTTTATTCATGCATGACCCCAGAGTTGAGCACATGAATGCAATAAAACGCATCATTCTCAGATATCCAGGGGACTGGACTATGGGTTGCACTTGTATCCGTCATCTACATCCACACTTGTCTCTTACACGGATGCTGATTGGGGTGGTTGTCCCGACACCAGACGGTCGACTTCTGGCTACTGTATGTTCCTTGGCAACAACTTGGTCTCATGGTCGGCAAAACGTCAAGCAACTCTGTCACGCTCTAGTGCAGAGGCAGAATATCGAGGGGTAGCGAATGTGGTCTCCGAGTCATGTTGGCTACGTAATTTGCTTTTGGAGCTTCATTGTCCCATTCAGAAGGCAACCTTGGTATATTGCGATAACATTAGTGCCATCTACCTTTCAGGTAACCCAGTTCAACACCAGCGCACCAAGCATATCGAAATGGACATTCACTTTGTCCGTGAAAAGGTTGCAAAGGGCCAAGTTCGCGTATGTCATGTCCCGTCTCGTTATCAAATTGCAGACATCTTTACAAAGGGTCTACCAGCGGTTCTCTTTGAAGATTTTAGGGACAGTCTCAGCGTTCGAAAATCGCCCGCTATGACTGCGGGGGTGTGTTAAACAAAGCAATTCTCGACCAGATTACATGCAAGATAATATTGTATATATGGTATATATATTTGGAGTATATTGTAGTGTAAATGTTACCTTAATTAGTGTTATACACTTACCATAATTGTATAGGTAGAATTATGGTAGAATAAGGTTTTAGAAATAGAATAGGAATAAGATTCTCCTATTATGGTAATATGTAACTTGTATATATAGCCTTTCAATTAATGAAAATAATCAAGGTGATTATTTTTTTCCGTATATTTCTATCATCCAGAATAGTTAAAGTCAACAATCTCCAAGCTTTAATTGTGAGTTGAGTTTGGATGAATTTTGGGTCTTTGCATTCAGAGAGAGTGAAAACTCTTATCTATGAAGATATACATAAATGAAGTTCTTCTTTGGTAGAGAATATTCGGTGCAGTGAAAAGGGAATTAAGGGATGTAAAAGAAGAAGCAGACAAAACAAGCCAGAAGAAAAAGGGAAGCAGAGTACTTTCTAAGACGGGCTAAACTTTAAATACTCCATCAGTTTACTTTTTATTTGCACGATCCATAATAATTATTTGGTCCATCTTAAAGAAAATTGTCAACTTGCCACGAAACTTAAAAAATAAATAAAGATTTTAAAATATATGATCCAAAACAAGTCTTAGATATTTGTGTGATGGTAAATCATCTCATAAAATTAATATTTCTAAATATACAAATGTGTCAATCTTTTTGGTACAAACTAATAAGAAAAGTAAGTCAATCTTTTTGGGATAGAGAAAGTAATAAATAACGTATATTTTTTATCGTAATACCCATATTAATTGCTGTATAGTCTCATTAGATTTGAAAAATGACTTAATGAGTAATTAATGTTAATTGTAAAATCAGAAAAAAAAACAATTTGTCTTTCTGTTGATATACTAAAGTGGATAAATAAAAGTGAGAATTTATTTTTTATAATATACCGTCAAACCTCTCTTTTATTGCAATTCGTTATAATAACATTTCACTATAAATACCTGATTTTTTTCAGAACCGATTTTTCATATTGTATTTTACATAACAACATTCTACCTATAACAATAGTGCAATTCATTATAGCGGTACACTCTTTGTAAAATTACATCTCTATAATAACTATACTCAAATATTGTGTAATAATATTTGTAAGAAGTATATTATGTATAAAAAAATATTAAAAATATTTATGATAATCATCTTTAATATCATGCACATAACAAGTACGAATATTTTTCATAGTAATTTTATTTAGTTCTGAAAAACTTTAAAATCATATATTTTCAGAATATATTTTCCTTAGATTTTAATTCTTTATCAGTATTGTACAATTAATTATGGATTTATTAGTATTTTTAATTTTTAATTTTTAATTAATAAAATAAGAAAATCAATTGAGATTTTAAAATTAACAAGTATATTGGCTTCGTTTATAACATAAAAAGTACAATAAAATAATTGTTTGCGCACTTTTGTTTATAACAACTAAATGAGATACATAACAACACCTCACTATAGCAGCCATAAAATTTTCAGACAAATACTATCATTATAGAGAAGTTTGACTATAATATATAAGTGAATGTGAAAATTTATTTTTTGTAATATTGTGAACAAGTAATATTGAACAAAGTAGGACTGTTCAAAACTGAACCGCAACTGATAAGCCAACCACAAAATAGATTTATTGGCTTATTGGTATCGGGTTATCGGATTAACGGTTGGTGAACGGATTGAAATTTATAATTAACGGCTTAATGGTGCGGGTACGAATTACTAAATTTTCTTATAGGATAAACCGTTAACCCGTTAAGGATGGTTAAATAATATCTGTATCCGGTATATATATATAAATAGTTTAGAAAGTTAGAAATCCTAAAATGTTGAAACTCTTAACTCGTGCACTTTTCAAGGATTTTGGATAAGCAGGTGTAGATGAAAATTGAAGATATCTATTTTATACGAAAAAGTTGGGCTGTAACTTATGATCAAAGAAGTGCAAATAACTTTGTAATACAATCTGAGGCTTGTTCAAAAATAGATACAGCATGAAAATTTTTTGTTTTCTACATCTTTTCAAAGTTTATGAGCTACAGAGAGATACTCTAACATGTTAAAGATCTCTAGCTTTAGGTAAGGGACAAAGTGTAATAAAAAGCAATTATTTGCAGTTCTCTGATGAATTTAAAAGATTTGCACTTGATTATCTATTTCTATGCCTCATTAAATTACATAATTTTTGAATCACATCCTGAGATGGTTTCTTTCTTATGTGAATTTCCATTTGAAAGGGAAATTATAAACTTTGCTGTTAGTTGGTCTCATAATGACGATCTTTTCTGGTTATATTTTTTTTTTCGTCTTGCAATTGTGCTTTCACATCCTTATTTGTTGAAATTTCTTACATAAAGCTAGGTTTAAATCATCGCTTGTCTTTTCTTAATTGACTTTACTAATTAACCGATAAGTCAACAGTTAATTGACCGATAATCATTAAATTCAAACCAAATCAATCGATATCTTATTGATTGGTTAGCAGATTAACATATTTAAAACTCAATAATCGATAAACCGCACTGTTAACCCAAATATCCAATCGAATCTCTCGATAAGCACCTCTCGAGCAAAGGGAGTAACTTTTAAACCCGCGGTTGAAATCTATATAGCAGCTAAAGTAGTGTAGCTGTCGGTGCACTTCGCCCCTCAGTTGGCCGTTAAATATTCGAGTGGGTGTGGGCGTGAACAAATGCAGAGCGCCTATCAGCCAATGAACGCAGCCCACCCGGTGGCCCATACAACTCAACCAAATCTAGACATTATCCCTCGTTTATTTCGTGACATTTCTAAAGCTTTTAAGTAATTGGAACATCTCTTTCCCTCTCCCAAGAGATTTTGCGGACTACGTATATCTATTACTGTACCGCTTCTTTCTTTGCGCTGAGCAAAACGAAATACTATTTCCCACTGTCTTGAGCTTATCAATGCTAATGATATCTTATTAGAGGTAATATTAAATTTCTTGTTTCCTATTCTACTCTTTCTTCATATATATATATGCTGCTATTTATATTTTTATAATGTTTTATTAATAAAGAATTGGACTTTTTAAAATGAATTTTCATCTTGTAGCAAAAAAACTTTGTTGGGTACTGACGAATTTGTAGATATGCTTCCGTAGCCGCTCTGATTAATATTGCATATAGTTTAACTATTTGGACTCTAATTGATTAACATTAGATTAACTTTTCTTTTTCTATTCTTGTAAAAAATTATCATAGTACTCTTGTAAAAATAATTAGTTTAATTTCCTCAATTATTCTCTTCCAAAAGTGTGGATAATATACTACAAATTTAACTATTATTTAGGCTAGATTTAGGCACAAATCATGCTATCTAATCTACCTACCATATACAATTGATTCTACTATCAATTACACTAATTACTAAATAATTATAATAAATACAACATTTAATATAGTTATTCTATCATTCCCCCGCAGTCGAAACGGGAGGTAGACGTATGCTGAGACTGTCCCGAAAATCTTCAACTAGAATCAGCGGAAGACCTTTAGTAAAAATGTCTGCAATCTGATAGCGTGACGGGACATGTAGCACATGCACTTGTCCGCGTGACACCTTTTCACGAACAAAGTGGATATGCAGCTCAATATGTTTAGTGCGTTGATGATTGATCGGATTCCCAAAGAGGTAGATGACACTAACATTATCACAGTACACTAATGTGGCCTTCGAAATTGGGTAGTGGAGTTCGAGGAGAAGATTCCGAAGCCAACATGATTCAGACACAATATTGGCAACACCTCGATATTCTGCTTCGGCACTGGATCTGGATAAGGTTGCTTGCCGTTTTGAGGACCAAGATACCAAGTTTACACCAAGAAATACACTATAACCAGACGTGGAACGTCTGGTGTCCGGACACCCTCCCTAGTCGGCATCTCTATAAGCGACATGTGAGGATGTCGACGATGGATATACATGTAGGCCATACTCGAGAGTGCCCTGAATGTACCGCACAATGCGTTTGAGATCATGCATATGATCATCCAATGGATTATGCATGAAAAGGCACACCTATTGCACAACATAAGAAATATCCGGCCTGGTGAATGTCAAATACTGCAGGGCCCCTGCCAAGCTGTAGTAGAGTGTCAGATTAGCAAACAATTTGCCGGATGATGCACTCAATTTGGATTTAGTGTCCACTAGAGTCACCGAAGGTTTATAGGAGGAATGCCAACACGTTCAACAATATCAACTAAATACTTCTTTTGGGATAGAAATGAACCAACTGCATGACGTGTCACATCTATACCTAGAAAGTAGTGTGGTAGCCCTAGATCTTTCATTGCAAATTCAGAACCAAGATGTGACATGATGGAGTTGCAAAGAGTATCTGATGAGGACATTAGTATAATATCATCCACATATAAAAAAAATAAAGGCAATATTATTACCCTGACGGTAAATAAACAGAGAGTGATCGGAACGGCTGTTGAAAAAACCAATATGTGAGACAAAATTGACAAACCTCTTGTATCATGCACTAGGGGCTTGCTTTAGCCCGTATAATGATTTCTTGAACAGACACACATGATTGGGATATTTAGAATCCTTGTAGCCCAAAGGTTGGTACATGTAAACCGTTTCATGTAGTTGTCCATGAAGAAAGGCATTTTTGACATCTAACTAATAAAGTTGCCATGACTTTGACAGATACAGACAAAGGACTGTTCTTATAGTTGCCAGTTTAACCACTAGACTGAATGTCTCATCACAATGCACACCAACCTGTTGTGTCTTCCCATTACATACAAGACGGGTTTTATGCCACTCAAAAGCACCATCAGATTTTTCTTTGTGACTGAAAATCCACATAGACCGAATTATATTAGCATTAAAGGGACGAGGTACCAATTCTCACGTCCTATTTTCAATAAGAGCATTAAATTCATCGTCCATAACCAATTTCCAATTCGGGTCATTAAGGGTAGCCATATAATTACAAGGCAGTGGTTATTTGGGACGTGAGTAAGTAGTCTATATTTGGTGTTGGGTTTGACAATGCCGTGTTGACTATAGGTGATAGGTCGAGGGGCTGGAAGTGGGGCCAGGTGTGGAATACTGGAAATTGGGCCAAAACTGCCAGCGTCAACTGGGCCCAGTGTCTGTAAAACTGGCCCAGTTCGCTGGTCAGTAATTTCCCGAGAATGGGCCTCTATTTTGGAGCTTAAATTATTTTGGTGCATTAGGTTAGTCGAAACAGTGGCTATGGGGTGGTTTTGGGCCACTGTTTCTGGGCCCAAGTCACCCAAATAATTTGGGCTGGCCGAAACATTGGTTGTGGAGCCCGATAGATGGTGAGTCAAATATAGGGATATGTCATCATCTAGAAAATCATAGGTAGGTGGTCCAAACACATGTAATTTTGCAAATGGGAAAGTGGTTTCATCGAAGAGGACGTGACGACTCACAATGATTTTATTGGAGGAAAGGTCATAACATTTGTAACCTCGATGATTGGAAGGATAACCTAAATAATGAAAGGAGTAGACATGGGTTGTAGTTTGTTGATGGTGGTGGATGAAAAAAGAGGATAACACAAACATCCAAATACCTGTAAGTGAGAATAAGATGTGTCCCGTAAGTATAAGATTTTTAATGGGGCTTGATAGGACAAATTTTTGGGGGGTAGTATGTTCAATAAATACGTAGCCATTTGTAGTACATGATGCCAAAAGGATGGACGTAGTTTGGCATGGGCAAGAGATGTTCTAATAATGTTATTGATGGTTCGGATTTTTCGTTCCGTCTTCCCATTTTGTGAGGATATGTGTGGGCATGAAAGGCGGAAATTTAAACCATTTGAATTGCAAAAATCCCAAAAATGCCTATTATCAAACTCTCTACCATTATCACATTGAATATTTTTAACATCCCGTTCAAATTTTTTCCGGATGAATGCTCTAAAAATGAGAAATGTGGAAAAGACTTGTGATTTTTTTGACAAGGGAAATGTCCACAAAAAATTAGAGTAGTCATCTAGCAATAACAAATAATATCTATGGCCCGAAGAGCTCAAAATGGGTGATGTCCAAATATCATAATGGATAATATCAAAGGGCATAAGTGTGCACGAATTAGATGAAACAAATCACAATTGAACATGTTTCCCAAGTGGACATGAATGATACATATTAGAACTATGTGTTTGAGTACATGAAATATAATTATTTTGTTTGAGAGAGGCTAAAACAGGTGTCCCCGGATGACCCAAACATTCATGCCATAACGAGGGTGTAAAAGCAGCAAAAGTGGAAGGTAACTTGTGATGTAATTGGATAGAGATCATATCTCATGAGAAGCATCCCCGTCTGAAAATCGTTCACGGAAAACTCAAAAGGGTAAAAAATAACAGACACCCAATTATCAGTAGTAAATTTTCTAACAGACACCAAGTTTTTGATTAATTGTAGAGCATGAAGGACATTATGTAAAATTAATGGTGGGTTTGGTGGTGACATATTAGTAGAACCATAACCTCGAATTGGAATAGAATGGTCATTTCCATCAATTATACCATTATTTTTGCTCAAAGTAAAATAGGACGATAGATTACCTTGGGAGGACGTCATATGTGACATTGCTCCGGAGTCCATATACCAATTTGCATCCGGCGGATTAAGTCCAAGGGTGTGCACGACAGACTCAATATCTGTTAGGCTTGCCACTACCGAATGGGCCTCCTACCACTGGTTTGGCAGTGGCCTAAAGCTGCTGGAATTGCTGGCTGCACTGTTACGTGGCCCAAAGTTATTTGGCCCAAAACTAGGCTGCTAGTTACCCGTGCCCTGGCCAGTAAGCCTTGGACTGGGCCTAGCCCAGTTACCCGATGGGTAAGGGCAAGGTAGCACAGCCCAAGACCACTGTCAGGCTCACTGGTTTGGGCTGCCGCCCCACTATGGCCGGGGCTTCCACTGTTGGCCGTCGGTGCCACTGTTCCTACCGCCACTTCCGCCATCAGAATTTCGGTTGCTGCTATTTTTGCCATTTCGGTTATTTTCACCCCAATTTTTACCACCGTTCCATGCTTTTTGTCCCCGATTTTGTTGTATAGGGTCAAAGTTGGTGGTAGTGTCAATGGATAGCATGACAGAATTTGAAACGGTTGTGGCCTTTTTGGAGAAACCCGCCTCTTCAAGAATAAGCATTGAACGGGCTTGATAAAAAAATGGTATAGGATTGCTTTGTCTGATAAGCGTGCCCACACCACTATACGCGTTAGTAAGACCGACAACCAATTGGAGAACCAATCGATTGTTGGTAACCAGGCGAATCAACATTTTTGAGTTGATCCGACAAGACTTTGAGGCCTTGACAATACACCGATGCATTCGAAAAAACCGTCATATTCGTGGTGGAGAATTCTTGCTCCAATGTGATGGTTCGAGAATTTTTGTTGTCTTGAAAAATATCTCACAAACGATTCCAAGCCTCCATTGCTGTAGAATCAAGTTCCATTATTATATGCAACAAATCACTAGAGATAGTTGCATAAATCCATGAAAGAACTGTGGCATCAAGAGTTTCCCAAAGTTCTTTTTCATCATCGGTTTTTAACTCCTTTTCTTTGCCAGTCGCCGGTGGGATTATGTGATGAATAACTCAGTGGAAACAACTACATATTTTAAAAAGCACTGCCCAAGTTGCATAGTGAACATTTTCCATCTCAAGAGTGATGGTAATGTAACATCCCGTAATTTTGGGCGATGATTTGAGCATCAAACGTAGGAAAGTAGACTCGGGCCTCGGGGAATATACGTTATATTCACGTAAGCAATACAAAGCTTAGTATATAAAAGGATAAAATTCCAAAATAATTTAGGACTTAAGAAGTGTGACGACGGGGATTAATAATAATAGTTGTATATCCCCAAAGCGGTTATGGACTAGTGTCATATCATAAAATTATGACATTGAGTATATGAAGGTCTTATAAGTTATTAAGATTTAAGTGAATTGAGATCACAAAATTAATTGTGTGTATAATTGATTAATTGTGGGATTGATTAATTTTAATGGGAGGGGGGTCAAGTTTAAGTGGAATTATATACGTCTAGTCCCTTAAAGGATTGCCTAATGACTAAGGTATTTTAGCTAAGTGTGGCAGGTTGAGAGTTAAGCAACGTGGGGTAGTTAATATTAATATGGAGGGGGGTGGGGGCATTATTCGTTCCTAATATTTAAAGGGGTGAAGGCATTTGCTAGCCAAACAAAAATCCTATACTGAAGCACTAAGCTAATACCCCTCTGTTTCAACGAGTTAGAACTAATTAAGAACCCAACCTTAGATATTAACAAAAAAAAACGTTCCAGAGACTTTGGCCTTGGAGATGAATTATATTGAAGAACAACGTGTGAAGCAACATGAGTTTAAGCTTGTAAAGAATGCATGTGTGTCATTGTAATTTGAAGAGTTGGTAATCGAGGTATGTTAAGACAAAGTATTTCCTTCTATTGGCATGTTCCATGTAACAAAATATAACCGTGATATTATTTCCTAAATTATTATACTTCTAGTAGTTAAGAATATTCATGTTATTGATTCCTGTGTTAAAAATATGTCTAAATATGTTCCTAAATCCTTATTGAGGTATATGGAAAAGATGTTAATATTCCCAATGTTAGCCGAAGGTACAAGGATATTATATCATACGGTAAATTCAGAATGTTTTATTGTCACTCATGCATTTTCATTTGCATTATATTCATATATTACCATGGACCCACTTGTGTTATATACACTACTATATGATATGAAATATATGTATGTAGGGGATAGGAAAAAGGGAAAGGTGTTATATACACGTCACCACCTGCAGCTGGTACAAATATCATGAAAAGAAAGATGCCCATGTGAGGCCAATATTGATTCCCTTGTGTGGCCAATATGATATGATGTCCTTGTGTGGCTAATATAACATGATGCCCACAGAGGCGGTTATGGGAAGGAATATGCCCTTTTGTGGCCAATATTTATATGTATACCACATTTGCATTGTGCATAACATTTAGGCATATGTATTAGGGTCTTAGAGGCATTTACTGCTGGTCAGCTGTTTCTGTCGGTTGTTGCTGTTGTCGGCTGTTTCTATCAGCTATCTTGGTCGACTGTTTCTATTTCAGATTATTATATACATCTCTGTTATGATGTTTCTTATGCCTGACATACTCGGTACATCAGTCGTACTGACGTTTCTTTTGTCGGGGGACGCTGCGTTTCATGCTCGCAAGTTCACGTAGGCAAGGCGACAATCCACGTTTGTAGGTTGCTGACTCAGCGGACTTTGGAGCACTCCCCTTATTTCGGAGTGTCAGTCTAATTTTGATACGATATATCTTTTGCATGTACATAAGGGCATAGCGGGGCCTTGTCCCAACCTTTTGATGTCATGTACTCTCTTAGAGGCTTGTAGACGGTGTCCTGTGTGTAGTAGTCATGCACGGCCTCGTCAACCTTGGTGTATATTTATATAAGTTGGATTTCTGGTTCACTGTTTCTATGGTTATATATATCGGCAGAGTACTGAGTGACGGCCCTTGAGGCCATGGATAATTATGGGTAAATGTGAAATGTATGGCTAGTGATACCCGGCGGGTAGGGTCCGGGTGTCCGTTGCGGCCCTCCGGTTTGGGTCATGACAAACTTAGTATCAGAGCATGTCTGTCCTAGGAAGTCTACAAGTCGTGTCTAGTAGAGTCTTGTTTATGGGTATGTTGTGGACCGTACTTATAAGCAGGAGACTACATGACATTTAGGGGTGGTTTCTATTCTTTCACCTCATAAATTGTGCAGTAGAACTAAGTTATAAGTATTTCACTCCTAAGTTATAAGTAATTCCAGCAATGCCTACAGCAAAGAAGAAGTTTAAGTGTGAAGGCGTTGGATATGGCTGCAGGAGAAGGTGCTAGCCGATTGCAACCCGCTAGCGAGGGCCACAGTGAGACCCTCGGTGTGACTTCTTCGTGTGATTCCCCCGGTTCAACACCTATAGAGAAGATTTGTGGGGCTGCAGTACCCCTAGTTCCTCCACTTTGATACTCCAGATGTGGATCTTGATATGCGAAGTGTTGTACAGTTATTGACACGATTAGTGGCCGCTCAAGCCCAATGTCAGGTTCTCAACCCTTTTGATAGAGCTGCTAGCGTGAGAGCTCGGGATTTCATTAACTTAGACCCTCTGGTATTAACAGGATCAGACTTTAACGCGGATCCGCAGAATTTTCTGGATCAGATACAGCATACCTTGCGGGTGATGGATGCTACCGATACTGAGTTGGTAAAGTTTGCTTCTTATAGACTGTGGGATGTTGCAGTGACTTGGTATGAGACATGTGAGTAATCTAGGGGACCTCGTGCTCCACCAGCAAGATGGAGAGAATTCTCAGAGGCCTTCTTACAATATTTTCTGCCGGTCGAGCTTCAATGGGCCAGGCAGGACAGGTTCCTACGTCTTGAATAGGGCAGCATGAGTGTTTGAGAATATAGCTTGCAGTTAATTCATTGGCTAGATATGCTCCTACGATTATAGCGGAGATGAGTGATTGGGTACATAGGTTTATTACTAGCTTAGGGCCGCATTTGGTCAACGAGTGTACTACGGTTTCTCTGAATCCGAATATGGATATTGCTCACATTCAGGATTATGCACATAATTTGGAGGATCGTAAGAGACAACAGCGGGTAGATCGAAAGCGTGATAAGGGCCAGCATAAGAGGGCTCGATCCATAAGCGACGTAAAGGATTTCAGAGGTGGGCTTAGGTCACAACTTTATAGGCGCCCATCTTACCTAGCAGCTAGCGCATCATTACCATTTTCAGGGTCGAAGATTTATTGGTATGTTCAATCGGGACCATGTTAGAGTTCACGAGCATCAGGGTCTTATTATAGAGGTGATTCTACCCGAATGAGGCCACCATTGGCTCGGTGTGAGCAGTGCGATACTACCCATACAGGGTCGTGCCAACAAAGAGCAAGGGTGTGTTATTCTTGTGGTGAACGTGGTCATATTGTGCGGGAATGCCCGACAGGAGGCGGAGGTGTTAAAGCCTAGCCGGTCGGATCTGTAACAGCTTCATCACATTCTGTACGACCGTCAGGGAAAGGTCAGTAGACATTATTCGATCGAGACAGAGGTAGGGGTGGAGCAACTAATTTTGGTGAGGGATAGAACCGCACTTATGCATTAATGGGACGACAGGATCAGGAGTCCTCACATGATGTTATTATAGGTATATTATCGATCTTTTCACATATGTGTATGCATTATTAGATCCAGGCTCCAATCTATCATATATCACTCTTTTTATTGCTTGTAAATTTGGTATGAAGTCTGAGTTGATAAGGGATCCATTTGTGGTATCTACACCAGTTGGTGAGTCAGTAGTTGCTAGACGAGTCTATCGGAATTATGCAGTATTAGTTTGTAGCCATCAGACCCTAGCGGATTTGGTAGAACTAGAGATGATTGATTTTGATATTATAATGGGCATAGATTGGCTGGCATCGTGCTACGCTAATGTTGATTGCTGAACAAAAATTATTAAATTTCAGTTCCCAGGCAAGCCAGTTCTTGAATGGAAGGGTAATACGGCGTCGCCAAAAGGTAGGTTTATTTCATACCTTAAGGCAAGAAATATGATCTCTAAAGGTTGTATATACCATCTCGTTCGGGTGAGAGATGTCGATGCCGAACTACCTACTTCTCAATAAATTCCAGTGGTTAATGAGTTCCTTGATGTATTTCCAGACGAACTTCCAGGCCTTCCCCCCGAAAGGGAAATTAAATTCGGCATAGATGTGTTGTCAGACACTCAGTCGATATCTATTCCTCCTTACAGAATGGCTCCTGCTGAATTAAGAGAATTAAAGGAGCAATTGAAATATCTGCTTGAGAAAGTCTTTATTAGGCCTAGCATATCTCCTTGGGGTGCGCCGATATTGTTTGTATAAAAGAAAGATGACTCGTTACGGATGTGTATCGATTATCGGCAGCTGAACAAAGTCACTATCAAGAACAAGTACCTTTTTCCCCGAATTGACAATTTGTTTGACCAGTTACAAGGTGCAAGATGTTTCTCAAAGATCGACCTAAGGTCAGGGTACTATCAGCTAAGGGTTAAGGAGAAGGACATTCCAAAGACGGCTTTCAGAACAAGGTATGGGCACTTCGAGTTCTTAGTAATGTCATTCGGACTCACAAACGCACCGACATCATTTATATATCTAATGAACAGTGTGTTTCGCCTATTCCTGGATGTATTTGTGATATTATTTATAGATGATATTCTGGTTTACTCTCACTCGGAAGCAGAGCATGTGGATCATTTGCGGATAGTACTACAGATGCTCCAGGACCATAAGTTGTATGCAAAGCTCTCCAAGTGTAAATTTTGGTTGAATTCAGTGGCCTTCTTTGGTCATATAGTGTCAGACGAGAGTATAAGAGTTGACACTCAGAAGATTGAAGCGGTGAAAAATTGGCCGAGGCATATGACTCTGTCAGAGGTACGCAATTTTTAGGCCTAGCCAGATATTATAGAAGGTTTGTAGAAGGGTTTTCTACTATATCAGCACCACTAACGAAGTTGACCCAAAAGGCCATAAAATTCTAGTGGTCTGATGCTTGTGAGCAGAGCTTCTAAGAGTTGAAAGACAGACTAACATCGGCATCAGTTCTTACTCTCCCAGAGGGTCCAGAAGGCTATGTTGTGTATTGTGATGCCTCGGGAGCAGGTTTAGGATGTGTACTGATGCAACATGGTAAAGTATTGCCTATGCTTCAAAGCAATTGAGGAAATATGAGAAAAACTATCTGACACACAATCTAGAGTTGGCCGCAGTTGTCTATGCACTGAAGATTTGGCGGCACTACTTGTATGGTGTTCATGTAGACATTTTCACGGATCATAAAAGTATGCAATACATATTTAAGTAGAAGGAGTTGAATCTGCGATAAAGAAGATGGTTGGAATTATTGAAGGATTATGATGTGGACATCTTATACCATCTCTGTAAAGCTAATGTTGTAGCAGACACACTCAGTCGTAAGTCGATGGTTAGCTCAATTCCAGTGCAGGTCAAGAAGAAGGAGTTAGTAAGAGAACTCCATCAGTTAGCTAATTTGGGAGTCTGACTAATGGACTCGGAGGATGGTAGTTTTGTGATTCAAATTATGTCAGAATCGTCCCTCATATCGGAAGTTAAGGAACGTCAATGGAAAAACCCCAGTTTGAGAAAAATCATAGAATGCATTCAATAGAAGAAGACCACGACCATTGAGATTGACGAACATGGGATTCTCAGGCACCAGGGTCGTTTATGTGTTCCAAATATAGCAGGATTACGAGATAGAATTATGACGGAGGTCCATTGTTCACGATATTCCATTCATCCTGGATCTACTAAAATGTATCATGATCTCAAGGGTTTCTACTGGTGGAACGACATGAAGAGGAGCGTGGCAAAATTTGTAGGTCAGTGTCCTAATTGTCAGCAAGTAAAAATAGAGCACCAAAAGCCTGGTGGCTTGACTCAGAACATTGAGATTCTGATATGGAAATGGAAAATGATTAATATAGATTTTGTTACGGGTTTACCTCGTTCTTATCGGAAGTTTGATTCTATTTGGGCAATTGTTGATAGACTGACCAAATCAACTCATTTCTTGCCGGTCAAAACTACCTACACAGCCTAGGACTACTTTTACGTTGTATGTTAAGGAGATTGTTCGCCTTCATGGAGTACCTATTTCGATTATATCCGACCGAGGTGCATAATTTACAGCTAACTTCTGGAAATCATTTCAGAAAGGTTTAGGCACTCAAGTTAATCTTAGCACATCTTTCCATCCTCAGACAGCCGGGCAGGTCGAGCGTACGATTCAAACGCTCGAGGACATGCTACGAGCTTGTGTATTGGACTTTAAGGGATATTGGGATGATCATTTACCCCTTATTGAGTTTGCATACAATAACAATTATCATACTAGCATTAAAATGGCTCTATACGAGGCATTGTACGGACGAAGATATAGATCTCCTATCGGATGGTTCGAGGTAGGCGAATCAGGGTTATTTGGGCCTGACTTAGTACACTAAGCCATAGATAAGGTGAAGCGTATCCAAGAACGACTGTTAACGGCTCAGAGTCGTTAGAAGTCATACGCAGATGTGCGACGGCGAGACTTAGAGTTTCAGGTAGACGATTGGGTCTTTTTGAAGATTCGCCTATGAAGGGTCTAATAATATTAAGAAAGAAGGGAAAGCTCAGTCCAAGGTATATTGGGCCATATCGTATAATTCAAAAAATTGGTCAAGTAGCTTATGAATTGGACTTGCCTTCGGAATTGGAGTTTGTTCATTCGGTTTTCCATGTTTCTATGTTGAGAGCAAAGAATTTATCATACGAACAGGTTCCTGTTGCTATCCTAGATTGATAAGTCCGCAAGTTGAGGACTAAAGAAGTAGCCTGCATAAAAGTTCTGTGGCGAAATAAGAACGTGGAAGAGATGACATGGGAGGCGAATGAGAAAATGATGCACAAGTATCCATACCTATTCCAGACCAACGCCGAGGTTCCAAGAGAAGCATAAGGGGAATTTTAATTCCTGGTATTATAATTAATGCATGTGTACTATGTGAGGTCTAATGTAATGATGTATGTTACCCTGTATGGCTGTGAAAAAGGTGGTTGTATTTTCGGGCTACGTAATAGAGATTAGATATGTCACCCCAACATTCGAGGATGAATGTTTCTAAGGGGGGAAGGATGTAACATCCCGTAATTTTGGGCTATGGTTTGAGCACCTAAACGTAGGAAAGTAGACCCGGGCCTCGGGGAATATACGTCATATTCACGTAAGCAATACAGAGCTTAGTATATAAAATGATAAAATCTTGAAATAATTTAGGACTTAAGAAGTGTGACGACGAGGATTAATAATAATAGTTGTATATCCCCAAAGAGGTTATGGACTAGTGTCATATCACAAAATTATGACATTGAGTATATGAAGGTCTTATAAGTTATTAAGATTTAAGTGAATTGGGATCATGAAATTAATTGTGTGTATAATTGATTAATTGTGGGATTGATTAATCTTAAGGGGGGGGGGGGGGAATTATTCATTCCTAATATTAAAGGGGTTAAGGCATTTGCTGGCCAAACAAAAATCCTATACTGAAGCACTAAGCTAATACCCCTCTGTTTCAACGAGTTAGAAATAATTAAGAACCCCAACCTTAGATATTAACATAAAAAAAACGCTCCAGAGACTTTGGCCTTGGAGATGAATTACTCTGAAGAACAACGTGTGAAGCAACATGAGTTTAAGCTTTTAAAGAATGCATGTCGTTGTAATTTGAAGAGTTGGTAATCGAGATATGTTAAGGCAAATTATTTCCTTCTATTGGCATGTTCCATGTAGCAAAACGTAACTGTTATATTATTCCATAAATTATTCTACTCCTAGTAGTTAAGAATATTCATGTTATTGATTTCTGTGTTAAAAATATGTCTAAATATGTTCCTAAATCCTTATTGAGTTATATGGAAAAGATGTTAATATTCCCAATGTTAGCCGAATGTACAACAATATTATATTATCCGGTAAATTCAGAATGTTTTATTGTCACTCATGCATTTTCATTTGCATTATATTCATATATTACCCTGGACCCACTTGTGTTATATACACTACTGTATGGTATGAAATATATGTATGTAGGGGATGGGGAAAATGGAAAAGCGTTATATACGCGTCACCACCTACAGCTGGTACAGATATCACGAAAAGAAAGATGCCCATGTGAGGTCAATATTGATGCCCTTGTGTGGCCAATATGATATGATGCCCTTATGTGGCCAATATGATATGATGCCCTTGTGTGGCCAATATGATATGATGCCCTTGTGTGGCTAATATAACCTGATGCCCACAGAGGCGGTTATGAGAAGGAATATGCCTTTTTGTGACCAATATTAATATGTATACCGCATTTTCATTGTGCATAACATTTAGGCATATGTATTAGGGCCTCAGAGGCATTTACTGCTGGTCAGCTGTTTCTGTCGGTTGTTCCTGTTGTCGGTTATTTCTATCAGCTATCTTGGTCGACTGTTTCTGTTTCAGATTATTATATATATCTTTGTTATGATGTTTCTTATGCCTGACATACTCGGTACATCAGTCGTACTGACGTTTCTTTTGTCGGGGGACGCTGCATTTCATGCCCGCAGGTTCACGTAGGCAAGGCGACGATCCACGTTAGTAGGTTGCTGACTCAGCGGACTTTGGAGCGCTCCCCTTGTTTCGGAGTATCGGTCTAATTTTGGTACAGTATATCTTTTACATGTACATATGGGTATGGCGGGGCCCTTTCCCAACTTTTTGATGTCTTGTACTCTCGTAGTGGCTTGTAAACGGTGTCCTGTGTGTAGTAGTCATGTACGGCCTCGTCGGCCTTGGTGTATATATATAAGTTGGATTTCTGTTTTACTATTTCTATGGTTATATATGTCGGCAGAGTACTGAGTGATGGCCCTTGTGGCCGCAGATAATTACGGGTAAAGGTTAGATGTATGTCTAGTGGTCCGGGTGCCCGTCGCGGCCCTTCGGTTTGTGTCATGACAGGAAATATGTGTTTTGATGATAGAAATGGTAAGGGCAGGATGGAATGTGAATTTGGAGTCAAACATTGTTGACCGGAAAGGGAAGAACAACAATGGAAAAAATACAAATATGCAGAAATAGTGGTGGTCGGCCGATGGTGGAGAAAGGAGGAGGGACGGCCGAAATTTGGAGAGAAAATTATTTAGAGTATGATCTTTTCCCTAATCTTTTGATAACATGTAAGAATAATTAGTTTATTTTCCTCAATTATTCTCTTCCAAAAGTGTGGTTAATATACTACAAATACAACCATAATTTAAGCTAGAATTAGACACAAATCATGCTATCTAATCTACCTACCATATACAATTGATTCTACTATCAATTACACTAATTACTAAATAATTATAATAAATACAACATTTAATATAATTATTCTATCAACTCTATTTAGAAGAAATGATGAAAACCAACCACAAATTAAAAAGAATCTAATATTGATATGATAAAACTAAAGCCGCTTCCATGAGGAATTGTATTTAGGGGCCTCACTTTTTTAGTAGAGCAAAGCTTAAGAAGTGAATTGCTGATATTCTTTATTCCTTTTTTTTTGTTTGGTGAATTGGAATGGTGCATCTTTCCAAGTGAATCATGTGTGATTAAGAGTGGCAAACGGGTGGGTCGGATCAAATATGGCGGGTTGTAAAAGGTCAAACAAAATTGGATAAAAATATTCAACTCGTCCATATTTAACACAGATAAAAAATGTGTTAACTGATGGATAATATGGATATTCAGAAATAGTAGCGAACACAAGCTAAAAGCCTAAATTAACTTAGACTTCCAGAAAGCAAGAACTCATGAAAAATAACAACTAGACAATGGGTATTGATATCCATATTATCCATCTGGATATCCATTTTTAAGTGGATAATATCCATATTTGATTCATTTTTAAAAAGTCGGTTATTCAACCCATATTTAATGGATCGGATTGGATGATTACTTGTTTTTTAACCATTTTGCCAGTCCAATGTGGATATACATGTCAGATTTCTGTTTAGCTATAATATTATTGCTAAGTCTTGGTATTTTGATGTGGATATACATGTCAGATTTCTGTTTAGCTATAATATTATTGCTAAGTCTTGGTATCTTCTTAATTTGCACTCTTCATTTCAGAAAGTTGATTCAGGAATGGAAATTCTATCTTGCCATTCTACATCATTTTATTACGTTGAAAACGTTAGAGGGAAAGCTATTGGCGGATGTCTAAGTTCAAATCAGGCAAAGATTTCCATACTAAAAGAGGAAAGAATGTTATGTTCTTTTTAGACCTTCTCGTGGAGCGCTTAGATATTCTGGTGCAGATCATTTTAGCATAAAGAAACCAAATCGGAGACAAATCAATGCATTGAAAGAATTTGAGAATTTTGATTCAAGTGTATTGAGTAAAAGTTATAACTCTTATGTAGTTGATGGAAAAGAGGGTACTACAGACGTGACTGGTGCTGGCAGTTCAGTACCCAAGGTTATCATTCATGGTTTGCCGGATGAGAGTAAAGGTGACAATGTTGCTCCCATTAGCAGTTGTTATTGGGAATGGAAGCCAAAAATGAATGTTCATTATGAGAAATCAGGGTGCCAATTGTTAATTCCCCGGCAATGCTTTTTCTTCCTGGTTTTGGTGTTGGTTCCTTTCACTATGAAAAACAGCTAAAGGATCTTGGTCGTGATCACAGAATATGGGCAATAGATTTTCTGGGCCAAGGGAAGTCCTTACCATGTGAAGATCTGACCTCTCCGTCCAAGTGTGGGGCTTTGGAGATGAAGCAGAACCTTGGGCAAAAGAATTTGTCTATTCTATAGACTTATGGAAGGAGCAAGTGCACTATTTCATTGAAGAGGTACTACTTCACTACTTTGTATCTTTATATTTTCACTTTTTGTGATATTTGTAATGAGTTGAGAATTAAAACTTGTTCGCATTGATTTGCTTGTTATTTAAAGCTGGTGCACTTTTACACTTACATTATTTATTAACATATTCAAAGAGTTTTCCAGCTCCTAACTAATAAAAAGAAGAAAATGTCATCTCCTAAACGCTGCTCATCAATTTAGTTAAGTAGGATTCTGTTTTCATGTATCACACTATGTATTCTTCCTGATGCTGTAGACAATTGAATGATACTATGTGGCTATCTTCCTTGCCACTATTCTCTCTCTCTCTCGGGAGGTGGATAAAGAAATGGGCAAAGGTGTAAATATGCCCCTCAACTTTGTGATTAGAGCAGATATACCTCGTTATAAAAGTGGTGGATATGTACCTTGCCGTTACAAAATGGTGCAAATATATCCTTTTTGCTGACTTGATTTTTTTTAAAAATCAATCTTATTTTTGAATTAAAAAAATATCACAGGGCTTTAAAAAAAGTCTATCCATTTTTTTTAGTAGATATATTTCACTAAAGCCACATGGTAATATTTTTCCCGGTGTTCGGGTCTGGTTCGTTTACAAAAATGGGTAGACTTATTTTTTTTAAAGCCACAAAAATATTTTTTTAAATAAATCAAACCCGATCCACCAGAAAAAAATCACCATGCGGCTTTAAAAAATATGTCTACTAAAAAAAATGGGTGAACTTTTTTTAAAGCGACGAGACACTCTTTTTAATTTAAAAAATAAGCTAAACAACATTTTAGAAAATTTCCGTCAGCGAAAAGAGTATATTTGCACCATTTTGTAATAACATGGTATTTATCCACCACTTTTATAATGGAGATATATCGCAAAGTTGAGGGATGTATTTTTACCTTGGCCCTAAAGAAATAAATGTTCTTGATATAAACAGGAGTAACCACGAAGTAGAGAATCTCAGTTTGTCTTATATTTATCTACAAATTCAGACAAGCAAGAAATGTATTACTTATAAAATCGTTTGGTTATGAACGAATAGTCAGGAAGAAGTGGAGTGATATACACGGTATACACACCATGTATATGAGGGTTTTTGGTAAAAGGTTTTTGTATATAATTAGCATTGTACACTTACCATAATTATAGAATTCTTGTACAAATAGAATATGGTTTTGAGAATAGAATATGAATAGGATTTTTCATATTATGGAAATTTTAAGTTGTATATATACTCATTCATTAATGAAAATAATCAATGAATTATTTCTTTCATGGTATCAGAAGTCTAGGTTTCACATACCTTCTTCTCCAAAAGCTTCCGTTTGTCTCAGTTTTCTCGAGTTCCGAGCCCTTCCTCGGTTTCCGCGCTGAGTTCTTCCTCATCTCTTCCCAAATTTTCTTCTAAATCCCTCAAACCTTTTGTTCTTTCGTTATGTCTACGTCAAAGAACATCTTTCATCCTGCCCTTAACTATTTCCAACATCAAGAATCACATCCCTATTGTTCTTGAGATGGAAAATGTCCAATACGCGACGTGGGCGGAGTTGTTCAAAATTCACGACATCTCACATCATGTTATCCATCACATAATTCCTCCCGCTACCCCTACTCCCGCGGAGGATCCTCAATTATGGATTACTCTTGATGCTATCGTCATTTAGTGGATTTACTCCACTATTTCTACCGACCTTTTGCAGACGATCATTGAACCAGACACTATGGCTATGGCTACCTGGAATAGATTGTGTGATATATTTCAGGACAACCAACATTCCCGAGTTGTCACCCTTGAGCAAGAATTTTCACAAGTAAGCATAGAAGATTTCCCGAATGTTTCGGCCTATTGTAAACGGCTCAAGGAATTGGTGGACCAACTCCGTAACGTTGGCGTGCAGTTACTAATAATCTTCTTGTTCTACAAATAGTTGCATGCCTATCTGAGGCCTATAATGGTGTTGGGACTCCTTTGTCAAAGTAATCCACTTCCCCCTTTTTATCAAGCCCATTCGATGCTCACGTAAGAAGAAGCCAGCTTGGCAAAACAAGAGACTACCGGCGCCAGTTCTGTGGCGATGATGATGTCTCCCAATCAGTCTCACAGTTTTATTGACAACTCGGGTCAATACCGCAATAACAGTGGCGGCAAGAAGGGTTAAAACTGTAAAAATAATGGCGAAAATCGAGGCGGCGGCCAAAACAGTGGTGGCAACGGTGGTGGGCCTCGGGCCAGTGGGCAGCATCAAAATTAGGCTCAGCAGTGGACTCCTTGGCAGTGGAACTGGGACAGTGGGCCTTGGCCCTACAATGGTTATTTTCCGAGTTGCCCTTACCCGAGTAACTAGGCCTAGTTTCCACAACAGTACCGACCCAGTTTCTCGGGTCCAACTTCAGGCGGCAGGTCTTCTTTTGGGCCGGGGCAGCAGGCCAATTTGCTTGGGCCTCGGCCTCCACAGGCATTCCAGGCAGTGGGCCCCACACCGACTTCGACGGATATTGAGGCCACGATGCATACGCTTGGATTAAATCCTCCAGACGCGAATTGGTACATGAACACCAGCGCCACTTCTCACATGACGTCCGATCAAAGTACTCTCTCGTCTTATTTCAATTTGAGCAAAAGTCGTGGCATAATTATTGGTAATGAAAACTCAGTTTCAATTCGTGGTTATGGTCATACAACTTTGTCTCCCCCCATCCACCTCTTGTCTTGAAAAATGCCATTCATTCCCCTAATTTAATTAAAAATTTGGTGTATGTCCGTAAATTCACCACTGATAATTGAGTTTTTGTTAATTTTGATCCTTTTGGGTTTTTGTGAAGGATTTCAAGATGTGGATACCTCTCATGAGATGTAATAGTAGGGGAGATCTTTATCCTATCACACTCGCATCAGGTCTCTCGATTCAAGCCTTGCCTTCTACTTTTGCAGCTCTAGCTCCTTCCTTATGGCATGCACGTTTGGGTCACCCTGGTTCATCGTTATTTCTTCTTTGCATAAAAATAATTTTATTACTTGTAAGGGTACGCGTAGTACTCCAATTTGTCATTCCTGTCCTTTAGGAAAACATGTTAGATTTCCATTTGTAGCCTCTACCTCTCGTACTTTGATGTCTTTTGATATTATTCATAGCGATTTATGGACCTCTCACGTTCTCAGTTATGTGGGACATTGTTATTATGTTCTATTTTTGGATGATTATTATAACTTTTTATGGACCTTTCCGTTAACGAAAAATTTACAAGTTTTTCCACCTTCTTAAAATTTAGAGCATTCATCTGTACCTAATTCAAACGTGAAATAAAAAATATTCAATGTGATAATGGCAGAGAATATGATAATGGGGTGTTTAGGTATTTTTATAATACTAATGGCATAAATTTTCGTTTCTCTTGTCCTCATACGTCCTCACAAAATGGAAAAGCCGAACGCAAAATTCATACCATTAATAATATTGTCCGCACTTTATTGGTCCATGCTTCCATACCCCTTTTCTTTTGGCATCATGCTTTACAAATGACTACTTATCTCCTTAACATACTTCCTACCAAAGGATTGACATATTCATCTCCTCTTAAAATCCTCTATAATAAGGATCCTTCGTATTCACATCTTAGGGTCTTTGGGTGCTTATGTTATCCCCTATTTTCGTCAACTACTATTAACAAACTTCAAGCCCGTTCTACCGCTTGTGTATTTTTGGGTTATCCATCTAATCATCGTGGTTATAAATGTTTTGATTTATCATCTCATAAAATCATAATTAGTCGCCATGTTATTTTTTATGAAACCCAATTTCCTTTTGTCATAGTAAGTAGTCCCGGGCCTAGTTCGTTTAATTTTTTAGATGACGAGATCTCCCTGTATATTATCCACCATTTATCGGACTTGTCCCGCACCCAAAATCCACCAGCGGGCTCACTGCCCGCTAGACCTCTTGTCCCATAGCATATTCCCGTCACGGGTCCAGCAATTGGACTACCTATCCAGCCCGATTCTGCCCCTGCTTCTGTATTCGATATCGGTCCCGAGTCCAGTATTGGGCTAGCAAGCCCACTACTTGCTGGCCAGTCCGTCAACCATCCAAATTTCCCCCAAAATCCACCCAATTCTCTCCCGAATCACAGACCGGTCACTCGTAGTCAATAGAATATTTTTAAACCAAAGAGACATTTTAATCTAAATTCTAATGTTCTTAAGTCCCCTTACCCCGTAACCCAATGTCTGCGTTAAATGACACGAATTGGAAATTGGCCATGAATGACAAATATGATGCTCTTATTGAAAATAAGACATGGGAGTTGGTGCCCCGTCCTTCTGGTGTTAATATTATTCGATCTATGTGGATTTTTACTCATAAAGTAATTCTGATGGTTCTTTTGTGAGGCATAAGGCTCGTCTTGTAGGCGATGGTAAGACTCAGCAGGTTGGCGTGGATTGTGGTGAGACGTTTAGTCCGATGTTCTCAGTCTGGCTCTTTCAAAGGCATGGCCCATTCATCAGTTAGATGTGAAGAATGCTTTCTTACATGGTGATCTTAAGGAGACCATTTACATGCATCAGCTCTTAGGGTTTTGAGACCCCAAATATCCTCATCATGTCTGTTTATTGAAGAATTCCTTATATAAACTTAAGAAGGCCCCACGGGCTTGGTATAACAGATTTACAGACTATGTTTCGTCTATTTTTCTCACAGCATGTTTGATAATTCCATGTTCATATATCGTCGTGGTACTTTCCAGACTTATATTCTATTATATGTGGATGATATTATCTTGACTGCCTCTTCTGATATTTTGCGCAAGTCTATCATGACAATGCCCAATTCTGAGTTTGCTATCAAATACTTGGGGCCCTTGAGTTACTTTTTGGAGATTGTTGTCACTCGTCATGCTGGTGGGTTATTCTTATCACAACGCAAGTATGCCGTTGAGACAATTGACAAGGCTAGTATGTCCTCGTGTAAGTCTACTTCCACTCTAGTTGATACTAAGCCCAAGCAGGGTGCTGTGGCTGACTCACCTTACGAGGATCCCACTCATTATCGCAGTCTTGCTGGAGCTCTTTAGTAACTTACGTTCACGAGTCTGGATATTACGTATGCCGTATAGTAGATGTGTTTGTTTATGCATGATCCTAGGGTGGAGCACATGAATGCGCTCAAACGCATTATCAGATACATCCAGGGGACACTTGACTATGGCTTGCATCTATATGCCTGCACACTTGTCTCGTATACCGATGCTGATTAGGGTGGCTCTCCAGATACCAGACGCTCCACGTCTGGTTATTGCATGTTTCTTAGTGATAACTTGGTCTCATAGTTTGCCAAATGACAGGCTACCTTATCACGCTCCAATGTAGAGGCCAAGTATTGAGGGGTAGCCAATGTGGTTTCTGAATCATGTTGGTTACGTAATCTTCTTTTGGAGCTTCACTTTCCCGTTCACTAAGCTACCTTGGTATATTGTGATAATATTAGTGCCATATATCTTTCTGGGAATCCGGTTCAACACCAGCGCACTAAATATATTGAGATGGATATCCATTTTGTTCACGAAAAGGTAGCTCGTGGACAAGTACGCGTCTTATATGTCCCTTCCAGGTATTAAACTGCAAACATCTTTATTAAGGGTCTTCCCTCGGTCCTATTTGAAGATTTTAGGGACAGTCTCAGCGTATGAAGACCGCCTGCTATGACTGCGGGGGTGTGAAAGTGTATCATAATATACATACCTCATATACACGGTATACTATCTAGTGTATACTGAAAGTATATTTATGTCCTACAGACAATCTGTATTAGGACAAATGTACTTTATACACATTCGTATTATTATTAATGGAGATTAATATTTTGGCATTTGTAATTATTAAATTATTAATTGATTGTTTGTAATATTCTATAATATGCATCCCTGGAGGTTACACTGTTATTAATAGTGTGAGATATTAATATTATAACGTAACTCTTAAAATAGCCTCGACTAATGATCATCGAGAATGGGATATCGATGATATGTGATAAGTCGACATGTGGTCTGCATTACATCCTTGGAGGATGTAGTATGTCTCACATGCTACGAGTAATGGCTACTCGTGATGGACACATGGATACTTTGGAAGCATTGGTATACCCTACTGATATACTATTTGTTATACTTGTCTAAAGTATGATCAGCGTGTGGGAGATAGAAGTCCTTAGACTTGAGGTCAATACGCGCCTTGTCTACAAAGTAATGTACTTTGATCCCGTCGTAAGCTCAAATGCCTTATAGGTTGAGATACGACTTGTATTGGGTACATTACGATGTGGATTAAAAGTGGTAGCTGGGCCAAGATTAGGATTCATTCCTCGAATGTATATTCGAGAGACCACTCGGATTCTCAGTGATGTTAGGTTGACTAAGTCGTTGGCCAACGTAATAGACATATTTAGAATATGGTCTAGTTGTCAACTAATATAGATGAGATACAATGATTAAGCCATTTGGATAGACACTTGACAAATCCTAAGCTTGATCGGGTGTGTCGTGAATGAAAGGATTTTATCTTACCACATAAAGGTTAAGTTTACTGGATTCACGTAAACGTACTTCACATATTGAGTTCGTCTTGCGGCGCCGTCTAGGAGTTCCGCGTAGACCTTAGTTTGATTAATGTCGATATGAGAAGGCCTGTAGGGTCACACTATATCGATTGTCCGTTTCGATCTAAGGATGTATTGAGAGAGTAATTAAATGTTCAATTTAGAATCGAGACATTTAAATGAATAATGATTATTTTAATTAAGTCAAAATTGGATTTTGGATTTAATTAAGAATGCGCGGGAAATAAATCGAGACAGTGATACCCTAGGGCCGCGACGCCACTGCATCGATTTTTGGGTCAGGCCCAAGGTCAAACCCTAATCCGGCTTTGACCTAATTTTCAACTATAAATAGAGGCATTCCCTTAATTATTCACACACCAATTTCAGATTATCATTCTAAACCTTAGAGACTTATAATTAAACTCTCTCGAACCTCTGCCGGATTTTCTAGCTTTCCGAAAGAGAAGTACATTGAAGCTTGGAGCTTGCAATCGGAAGGGAAACTGCGTGTCCACCCTATAGTAGATAAAGACTCCAGATACTATAACCTGTAAGTATTATGCTTTATGTTACAATTTTGATTATTGTATAACCATACCAGAAAACTTGTTGGGGTAAGTAAGAAACAAAAAATTTAAACTTCCGTTGTGCCTTACTTATGTGTTTTGAACCCAACAAAACCCTACATATACCGTGTATATCACGGAAACCCAAGATAATTGGAAGACCGTGGTATACACGGTATACACACCATGTATATGAGGGTTTTTGGTAAAAGGTTTTTGTATATAATTAGAATTGTACACTTACCATAATTATAGAATTCTTGTACAAATAGAATAGGGTTTTGAGAATAGAATAGGAATAAATTTTTTCATATTATGGAAACTGTAAATTGTATATATACTCATTCATTAATGAAAATAATCAAGATATTATTTCTTTCAGTATATGATTGCTGGCATGGTGATGATGAGATTTGGGGTTACAGTTAGAAAGTAATTGGACTGAAATGATTGAGTCTGAGGTTAGGCAGTTCAAAATTCCTTCAGGTATTTGTGCTTCACAACCTAGCATCGAGAAGTTATTTTTGGTTCGTTCTTGTAGTTCTAAAACTTCATCGTTTCTTATGAAGTAATTTGAGCTACCAAATATTACCAATGCACCTCAGGATGATCTGATATTGATGTAAAAAGATAATAAAGGCTTTAATTAATCCCAGCCTATCAGTAGGAATTTGTTGTTTGTGTCAACTATCCTGGTTTGAATGCTTTCTATAATGTAAACCAGTGTTGTCGATCAAAGGCGCGCTTAAAGCGTGCTTAAGCTCTGAATCGAGGCTCAAAACATGTAGAGCGCTTCGCCTTGCTTAATGTGCACTTCAGTGTCGTCGTCAAGGATCTAAGACAAACTTTTCCTTGCGAATGAGCATTTCCTGGCGACTAAACAATTGATATTTCACTTTATCGTAAAAAAGTCATATTCTTTGTCCATATATTTGTTATTCATGCTTAAAATTATTGGTCTTGGACTAAACATATACATTTGTATTTTTTCTTCATTTCTGCTTTTTTCATTAAATCCTTAATGGACCTTAGAGCTCTTTTGCGTTTTTCGCTTTGATAACACTGATGTAAACTACCTATAAGCAGATGTGTCGGATTGCAGCCAGGCTATTGAACTTATTTTTGGTCTTGTTTGCTCATGTTGCTATTTTACTGTCTTGTATATTTGCCCTGAGTATCAGTTTCCTGCTATGCTATTATTCTGACGAGGCCATATCTGTTTTGCTGGTGCTCTTTACTGTTTCTGATTTATTTTTTTCATTAATTTTGTGACAATAGAAAAACAGACTTCCATAGAGACTTTTTATTTGACTAAATAAAATTATCATGAAAAAATATATTTTTGTGACAAGTCTTTTAGTTTTGACTGATTTAACTGTATTTATAGGAATACATAAACTCAAAAAATCTTCTTATTCTGCAGGTTATTAAGGAGCCAGTTTACATTGTTGGGAATTCCCTCGGTGGCTATGTTTCCATTTACTTCGCAGCATGTTACCCTCATTTGGTTAAAGGTGTAACTTTGCTGAACGCAACACCTTTTTGGGGATTTTTCCCTCATCCTGTTAGATCCCCAGGATTATCTAGAGTATTTCCCTGGGCTGGGAAATTTCCTCTTCCCACCTCTGTCAGAAAGCTCACCGAAGTTGTGTAAGTTATATGATTTCTTTTTATGTTAGTATGCAGTTTCCTTAGTCCCATAAACTTGTCTCCTGAAGTAGGGAGTCCCTTTATTTCACATTAATTAGTTGTTTTATTTTTAAATTAAGATCAGTGTTCTTAAGATACCAAATAATATATATGTATGTCACTTACTCCCTCCATCCCAATTTATGTGTTACCATTTGACTAGGCATAAATTTTAAGAAAGAAATGAACACTTTTGAAGTTTGTGGTTCAACACAAGCCTTAGATATTTGTGCGACTATAAATATCTCATTAAGGGTAATAGAGCATTTTGAAGTTAAATTGTATGTACATATAGAAATGTGATATCTTTTTGGGACGGATAGAAAAGAAATTATGCCATATAAATTGAGACAGAGGGAGTATGTTTCCTAACCTTCATGAAATTAAATGATTGGTGTTATTGGATGTCATAATGCGAGTTCTTTTTGGAACCCTCAGGAATGTTTTTACGGCTTGACTTAAAAATAACAAAAGTCTGCTATCTGTTGTACCCCTAATGTATGGCACTGCTTTATTGCTTTCAGATGGAAGAAAATTAGTGATCCTGCTAAGATACTGAAACAAGTTTATGCCGATCACACAGCAATGGTTGATAAAGTTTTTGCTCGGATAACTTTCTTTTGAAGAAGCTTTATCTGGGTAAGTAGAGAAAAATATCACACTGCTGCAGTTGGCTTATTTATTACTAAACCAGATCTCAAAGCTTCCGGTTTTTAGATTTCCAGAGGTGTCAAAAGAACAATGTGCCTATCTGTCTCATGTATGGGAAAGAAGACCCCTGGGTGAACCCTATTTGGGGTTTGCAGGTGAAAAGACAATTGCCAGAAGCTCCATTCATTGTCCCCATGATGAAGTTCCGGAGGTATGCTGTTATACTGAATAATTTACTTTTATTTTGAGAAATCATCTTAGTCAACTACATTTCACCTTTCTAACTAACCTTCAAATTTTTCGTCTGCATATTTTCCATTTTAGCTAGCAAGTACTGGGTAGATTTGCCTTTGGTTCTCAGGTGGCCAGGCCTAACCCAATTTGGATTTATCGTAAAAACGCTAGTGTTTTAGGAGTGTATGCTGAGTCCTTTTATTAAATGAACCGCATGGATGTCAGTCTCATTAGACAACAAGAAATCTGTTTCTAGTTATTTCTACTTCCTCTTACATAATTACTTATTTAGCATTTTTAGCCCTTCTTTACCACCGCTGCAACTGGGATTTTAGCAGTGTAGAGATACATGTGGAAATTGGTATTGAAGAGATTTCAGTTTACTTGAGACGGACTCCTGGTGGCTTTATTAACTGCACACTGATAAATGTGCTGGACAGTAACTGGCTGGTATATGATTCACTATTTAACTCAGTTCAATCGTGTTTCCAAGGACGCATAGACTTTGTGCTTTAGGTAAAGATAATTTCTGTTATTGAATAGGAAGGAGCCTTTTTTTAATCTCTGAGGGTTACTGTCCAAAGACTCGCATCAAATTTCCTAAAAGTCCGTGGCTTTTTGTCCACAAGTTTACATTCTTTGTTTGCTAAAATAAATAAAACTATAAAGGCCATCTTTTTCTGAACATGTTCAGCTACACACACACAGCATCAAATAAGCCCTTAAAGTCTAATTTGTCACTAGTGTAAAAGAGCTATGTACCGGACCCTCAGATCTGTAAATTCCTCCTACCTTCCTCAAAGAACCTTGTCCCAGTAAATTTGTCCTGCCTTCCTGAAAGAACCTTGTCCCAGACCCTTCAGTCATCCTACTTTATGTTCGTTAGCTGGTGCGTGGATTGTAGCCAACTGTAAAAGCTTATGTATGTTCTTGGTTAATTACCTAATTGTTTCCCTCCGAAGTGTTTGCCGTTTTATCGGATGACAAATTGATTCCTTAACTAAGCGATTTGGGCCGGAAGCGGAACTCTAACTTCCAGCAATGGGTTCCCCAACTACTCCAGAAAGCGTTAGGATGGTGATTGAGTAAACTAAGTGGTAAGAAACATAAATACAGCTAGAGTGCAATAAAGGCGATAAAGATAGAATGAAGATAAGTAAAAATCAGTTTTTTGATTGATTGAGTTGTTGTTCTTTTTTGTACAAATGATTCATATATTTATAGTATAAGAAAAATAAACGTGACCCCGTATGTTAGCCACCGAACTACCCACTAGCCAATTATGAGGAGGTGGTGCCGATTTTTTTGCCTGGACCTCTAGCACGATCGACGACACTCCCTTCTGGTTGTTTGGTTGCTACCTTCTCTAGAAGGTCCTTTGACTTGGTCTTCGAGGCGTCCGAGTATGTGTGGGTCTCAGCCGTTCCTCGGAATTATGACTCGGTCAGACTACTGTAATAGCCGATGATGTTTTTCTAGCCGAGGGTAAGGACTAACAGATTCGGCTATGATTCCACTCAGTTACCGACTTAGAATTCTTTTTTCACCTTCGGCTGTCACTTGATTCGGCTAAACACTTTTGAGTGTTAACACTAATACAAGGAAAATATTGGTAAATAAGTTCCTCTCATCTTTGCTTGACATTCTGAAACTGCTTATGAAGTCGTTTTTAATTGTGCTTGTACTTCTTTCAAAGAACAAATAGCTTACACACATAAGTTGGCTCCGGACTAAGTCCTGACCGTGACAGTTTTCTGGACAATTCAAATGAAAACCAACGAATAGGGTAAGTGATTGTTAGTGTTGTGGGTTACAACAATTGAAGAAAACGGGAAGTAAGTAAATATTACAAATGCTAGAAAGGATAAACTAAAGATTACAACAATCTGGAAATGAGAACGATTACAAAACTCCTTGTGATTTGCTGAGTCGAGTGATGACACTCTGTCTTTAAGACAAGATTGTCCCGTATATATACTTTTACGTTCGTGGGCAATAGTCTCCTAAGATATAACAACAACTTAACAAATGAGCAAAAGAAACTCAAGTGTTACTCTTGAAGAACTTTAAACATAGAAAACTTGCTACAGAGGAAGAAGAAGATTTCAGAAAATTTCTAAGTGTTGAACAATTAAGTCAAATGCCTCAATTTATAGTGTAAGGAAATAACCCCTCAACTAGCCAACTAATGGCCTTCAATAGCCATGTAATGACACTTATTGAGGGGTTACATTCAACCAAATAATGGCTGAATTCATGTGCCAAATAATGGAGATTCAATGCTCCAAAATCAGCCCAAAAATTAGAACTTTCCATCTTCCTGTCGCAGCATTCTTCCTCCGAAGCGTCGCGGCGCATCGGCTCCAGTAGCCCAAGCCACCATTTAGCGCCGCGGCATTGCCATGGGGGCGCGCGGATCCAACGGTGTTGCGCCGCGGCCCTTCACGGCTCCGCGACGATTTTCGACTCGTTTCATCTTACACTTCTTCCTTCGTTTACCAATGTGGAATACTTGTCATTTGGTCAATAATCGTCCATCATTCTATGTGTCAAACGTATTACGTATGTACCAATATCTCTTTCACTAATGAAATTTACGATACTTGGCACTACGTGTACACGTGTGTGAAGACGACGTTTCCGACGTGCGGGACCCCAATTGTTCGAGTCATAAATAATGGAATAAACTTAATTTCACATTAGTAAATTTTCAACAAGTGTGTGTTTAGATATGTGAAGGAGATATTATTAATTTGTACAGGTCGTGAATTTTCTGCTCCGTGGATGGATCAGGAGCCTAGAGTCCCATGAATCAGTTGCATTGTCTCTGCTTGAAAGTTCAGAAAGTGTTGAATATGATATTGTCAGATACTTGGAATATTTTTGTGAGGGGCCAAAAAGATTAGTGCGGGTGCAGTTTTATGGATCAATGGTTCCCCATTGGAAGAGGGTTAGCCCGTATCTAAAAACTCAGTTTCAAAATCGAAGCCCCTCTAGATAGATGATCAAAATTCAAGCAATATTGATTGTCATTTAGGTTCACCAACTTCTGAGCAATGTAAATTGTTATATAGGTTAACACGTGATATTTGTTCGTGTTAAGTTCTTTTATTTGGCCTGTGAAATAGATGTTCCTAGGGAATTGTGTATTTTGTAATTGTAGTCTTAGATCAAGATTGTAGTATGCTTTAATGACCATCTCATTTACGGAGAAACGTGTGATTCTTTTTATTTTTGGTTCTTGTAAATGACACTAAAAAGGGCAAGTTAGAAGTTTCTAAATACTATTGATATTTTCCAAATTGTATCAAAAGTGCAGTTCTGACAAGAAAGAGATATTAACCGCCAAAATAAAAAACTAATCTAAAAGCTTTTTTGTTTAAAGCACATCTCTTATTTGCAGGAGATTAATAGGATTTAAAAACAACACGTGAAACAAGAAATAAAAGAGATATTAACTACTACTACTACTACTAATGTCAAGCTAGTTAAGGATTGACTATTGAATAATAACTATCCATTTCCGCTACATTGGATTTGTTTCATTTTTAGACTTAATAGTTTGAGGATTTCAAATTGCCAAAAAAAAAAAAGTTTGAGGATTTCTAATAGGGAGTGTTTTTCATATTTTACGCTCGCAAATAAATTACTAATTAGACTTTAAAAAACTCCTACTAAACACTGGAATTTTTTAGGGTACAAACATGACTAATCTTTAATCCCATTAGTTAGAACTATTATTTATGTGGATATTTTTTGCTTTCACCGTATTGTACTTTTAGATGGTGTATTTTTTACTATTCTACTATTTAATAAAGGAAACATGTGAAGAAAAATAAACGAAACCACCATTGTTAATTATGATTATCAAGTCTTTCATTAATTGAGCCATTTAAGAAGTCCTAAATATTTAGGAATTAAAAATCAATTAAACTTCTACTTTATATAAATTCTTTCCGAACTATATAACATAATTAAAATAACATTCATATTGATTGTCTTAATATTTACCATTTAATGTTTATTTTTCTATTTAATGAATATTACATTTATTTCGACGTCAATTGATATTACACGTATATAACTTATTCTTATTCTATACAAATTTTTTTACATCAACAACAACATATTTGAACATGATTATTTTTTATAGACGCAAAATGCACGTGCACCGCACGTACATTGAAACTAGTTAGGATAAAACTAACAGAAGTAAAGTTCATATATGAGCCTTAAATATAGTATTTCAATTGAAAATAATGGAAAAAGGTCTTTCCAAAAAAGAAAAACCCCAAGAAAGAGATTAATAAACGGGAAGAGTTTAAAACTTTTATTTATTAGCCTTAAATATAGTGATTTATTGAAAAGAACGAAACAGGGTTTAAGCAAAGGTAAAAAAAAGCTTCACACATAAGTAGTAGTACTTATATATGAGCTATATATGATTGTTAGTGATCGGTGATCTAACACTCATTCGGAGGCATAACTGGCTTACACTCTAGAGCATTGTATATACTAGATGATGGCAAATCCGTGCAAGTACCCAACACAAAACATGAGTTAGTTTAGTGATGAAAATAATTATAATTTAAATAGTATTTGTTATAGTCCTATAGAGTAAAAAGGAGAATAGGCCAATTAATTATAATGACAAAGATGTCCTCCATAAATTAATTATGTACGTGAAGTAGCCATGTCAATCCACTAATTGACTGACTCTTCTATAATAGTAAAAATATAGAACGGAAAAGGCGAAGTGATCAACAGACGTCTTCGTCAAGATCAACTCGAAATATTTAAGTGCATGGCGACCAAATACATCACAAGGAGGTCTACATCATTCTATGCTCGAGAAATACGTCACTAATGACCCTAGAATCACGAAGAAAATTTAGTAGAGAAGAATCTAAGAATACACAAAAAATTACTCAAAATACCTCCTTGAGAATTGAGGAGCGCAATTACTACCCCTCAATTACACATTGATAAAGTAATTACTTGGTCATATAAATACAGAAAAATTGTCTAATTGCACTCAATTTCACCCGAATCCAGTTTTAAGGTGGATTTTAAAAAATGTCCTTAGTATTGTACTATGTCAAAATTAGTCGTCATATTAAAAAAAATTATTTAAAAATATTAGTCAATAATACAATGCTATTTTGGTGTACAAACAAGTATGGATGACTTTATCCTTGACACATCATGCTACAGCTTAAGTTCGAAATACCGTAAGTTGAGAAGAGCCGAAATTGCTGATATGGATTTTATAATGTCACTCCTTTTATAGTTTCATCCATTTTCATCTTCTTTTTTCTTTGCCTGTGTTGTATCTATTACACGGGATGCTCCTGCTGACATGCAAGATACTCCTGTAGATTTAGAGCTACAGGATATGAAACAGATGCAATTATCGATATATTTCCCTTGATAGACTTTCTGAGGATAGTCATACATGAAATGTACTATATGTTCTGTTGAATATGTTAGTATGAGTTCTCCCTTGTGAGCACAGTTATCACAATCATTGCATCCGTGGATGGTTTTCGATTAGTGCTTTTAGTACTTGTCCAGCCTGTCGGCGCGATTATTCTAGTTTAGGTCTTTAGTATAGATACTAAAGTAGAATAAGTTTTTCTCTTATGTTTAATATGATTTTCATATATCTTTTGTGTAATAAATTAACGTTAGATTCATTTGAAATTAAAATGTGGGGTTCATTCCTTTTGTGTAATTAATTTTAAATTTTTAAATATAAATCTCTATATTTAATCTTCAAATTGAAGTAAATATTTATTTTTAAAGAAAACTTATCATTTATTTCTATTTATGATAGTCACAATAACTGTATATTAACTTAAGTATGTTAATATGCATATTGTTAAAGTTGGAGGAATATTTTAGTACTCCATTCTTATACAATGGATAATACAATATGACAATTCATATGAGTTTTCTTTTCTTCCTTTCATTACAACTGACATATTCTTTTCTTTTCATGTAAACTAGATTTTTCGCACATACGTTGCACGTGTGTATCGAGTTTTATAAAGTAATATTAATATTATTAAAATAATACATAATGTACATGATTATATAAGAAATAATAAATTATAAGTCACTATGGATAATCAATATGAATCGTCGTATATAAATCGTTCTTATTCTATAATTTTTTTTATAACAACAACATATTTAAATATAATTATTTTTTATAGACGCAATATGCACATGCAATGCATGTATGTTGAAACTAGTTAGGAAAAAACTGGCAGAGGTAAAGTTCATATATGGGCCTTAAATATAGTATTTCGATTGAAAAATGAAAAAAAAAAGTCTTTTCAAAAAGGGAAAACCCCAAGAAAGAGATTAATAAAATGGACAAAGTTTACAACTTTTATGTATTATCCTTAAATATAGTGATTTATTGAAAAGAATGAAATAGGGTTTAAACAAAGGAAAAAATACTTCACACAGAAGTAGTAGTACATTTATATGAGCTATATATGATTGTTAGTGATCACTAATCTAACCTTCATTCGCAGACATAACTGGCTCACACTCTAGAGCATTATATATCTAGATGATGGCAAATCCGTTCAAGCAATAATTCACACAAAAAATGAATTAGTTTAGTAATAAAAACAATTATAGTTTAAATAGCATTTGTTATAGTCCTTTAGAGTATAAAGGAGACTAGGCCAATTAACTATAATGACTAAGATATCCTCTATATATTAATTATGGACATGAAACAATCATGTCGATCCACTGATTGACTGACCCTTCTATAATAGTAAAATATAGAACGAAAAAGGCGAAGTGATCAACACACATTCTTCTTCAAGATCAACTCAAACTACTGAAGCACATGACGATCAAATACATCACAAGGAGGTCTGCATCATTCTGCTTTCGAGAAAGACGTCACTAATCACCTCAAATCACGAAGAAAATTTAGTAGAAAAATATCAAAGAATACACAGAATTTTACTCACAACACCTTCTTGAGAATTGAGGAGGGCAATTACTCCCCCTCAGTTACACATTGATAAAGTAATTACTTGGTCATATAAATATATCAAAATTGTCTAATTTCACTCAATTTCAAAATCAAGTTAAAAGGTGGATTTTAAAAAAGTCCTTAGTATTGTACTCCTCTGTAAATATTAGTTGTCATATTAAAAAAATATATTCTAAAATACTAGTCAATAATAAAATGCTATTTTGATATACAAACATGTGTGGATGACTTTAGCTTTGGAACATCATGATATGGCTCAAGTTCTAGATACCGTAAGTTGGAAAGAGCCGAAATTGTTGATATTGATTTTGAAATATGTCACTCCTTTTATAGTTTCGTCCATTTTCATCTTCTTTTGTCTTTGCATGTGTCGTATCTATTACCGACGGATGCTCCTGTAGATTTGGAGATACAGGAGAGGCATCCAATTGAAATGGATGAAATTATGGATATATTTCCCTTGATTGTACTTTTTGGGGATATATTATCTGTTCTGACGAGTATGTTAGCACAGACTACCTACGAGTTCTCCCTTGTGAGCACATGTATCACGATCATTGCATCCGTGGATTGTATTGGACTAGTGCTACTAGTACTTTTATAACCTGTCGGCGCCATTATTCTAGTTTAGGCCTTAAGAATAGATACTACAGTAGAATAAGTTTTTCTCTTTTGTTTAATATGATTTTCATGTATCTTTTGTGTAATAAATTGAAAATTTTAGATTCAATTGTTTGAAATTAAAATGTGGGGTTCATTCCATTTGTGTAATTAATTTTAAATCTTTAAATATAAATCTTTATGTTTAATCTTCAAATTTAAGTAAATATTTATTTCTAAAGAAAACTTATCATTTATTTCTATTTATGATAGTTACAATAACTGTATATTTACTTGAGTATGTCAATATGCATATTGATAAAGTTGGATGAATATTTTAATACTCCATCCTTGTACAATGGATAATGCAATATGATAATACTAGTAACACATTCACATGAGATATTTGTCTTATTTTCTTCATTTCATCACGACTGACATATTCTTCTCTTTTCATGTAAATTATATTAGATTCTTCGCACGTACGTTATACGTGTGTATCGAGTTTTGTAAAATAAGATTAATCTATCAAAATAAAATATTGTGTACATGATTATACATGGAAGAAAAAACTATAAATTACTATGGATAATCAATATTGATTGTCGTATATAACTCGTTCTTATTCTATACAAATTTTTACAACAATAACTGTAGAATTTTTGTTGGGTTGTTGTACGCAGCGGATATTAAAAACTTGTTTCAAACTCAACAAGCGTAGAACTGTTTGACTATAGGGTAATTTAAAACCGTAAACATAAGACTTGAATGATACTTACATGTTTACAATATCTGGAATCTTTATCAACTGTGGGTGCGCACGCGACTGCCCTTTCGATTGCAATCTCCAATCTTCAATGTATTCCTTCTTTGGAAAGCTAGGAAATCCGGCAGAGGTTCGAGAGAGTGTTTTGATTCTGAGACTCTAAGACTTAGAATAATGATATGAAAATCAAGTGTAATGAATAATGAATTGTAGGTCTGTATTTATATGTGAAAAATTAGGTCAAACCAGATTAGGGTTTGACCTTTGGGCCTGGCCCAAAAATTTTCAGCACATTCTTAATTAAATCCAAAATTCAATTTTGACTTAATTAAAACAATCATTATTCATTTAAATATCTTGATTCTAAATCGAATATTTAATACTCTCTATACACATCCTTAGATCGAAAAGACAATCGACATAGTGTGACCCTACATGCCTTCACATATCGACATTAATCAAATTAAGGTCTACGCGGAACTCCTAGACGGCGCCGCAAGACTAACTCAATATATGAAATACGTTTACACGAATCCAGTAAACTTAACCTCTATGTGGTAAGATAAAATCCTTTCATTCACGACACACCCGATCAAACTTAGGATTTGTCAAGTGTCTATCCAAATGACTTAATCATTGTATCTCATCTATATTAATTGACAACTAGACCATATTCTAAATATGTCTATTGCGTTGGCCAACGACTTAGTCAACCTAATATCACTGAGAAGTTGAGTGTTCTCTCGAATATACATTCGAGGAATGAATCCTAATCTTGGCTCAACTACCACCTTTAATCCACATCGTAATGTACCCAATACAAGTCGTATCTCAACCTATAAGGCATTTGAGCTTAGGACAGGATCAAAGTATATTATTTTGTAGACAAGGTGCGCATTAACCTCAAGTCTAAGGACTACTATCTCGCACATGCTGATCATACTTTAGACAAGTATAACAAACAGTATATCAGCAGGGTATACCAATACTTCAAAATATCCATGTGTCAATCGCGAGCAGACATTACTCGCATCCGGTGAGACATACTACATCCTCTAAGGATGCAGACCACATGTCGACTTATCACATATCATCGATATCCCATTCTCAATGATCATTAGTCGAGGCTATTTTAAGAGTTATATTATAGTATTAATATCTCACATTATTAATAACAATATAACCTCTAGGGATGCATATTATAAATATTATAAACAATCAACTAATAATTCAATAATTACAAATGCCAAAATATTAATCTCTATTAATAATAATACGAATGTGTATAAAGTACATTTGTCCTAATACAGATTGTCTCTAGGACATAAATATACTTTCAATCTCCCACTTGGCTCAGAGCCAATCTCCAACATATCTAATGCCCATATTCTCAAAATGACCATTATGCTTGACTAAGCTTAATGGTTTAGTGAATGGGTCAGCTAGATTATCGTCTGTGGGAACATAGTCTAATCTAGTCTCTCCAGTCTCCACCATCTCCCTGAGTATGTGGTACTTCCTTGGTACATGCTTGTTTCTGTTTGTTGATCGTGGTTTCTTAGCCTGTGCAATCGCACCAGTGTTGTCACAATAAATAGTTATTGGACAACTGGCACTCGGAACTACCCTTAGTTCCTTCAGGAACTCAGAAATCACGACAACTTCTTTACCAGCTTCCGATCCAGCAATGTACTCAGCTTCTGTTGTCGAATCAGCAGTTGTAGCTTGTTTGGAACTTTTCTAGCTCACTGCTCCACCATTGAAAATGAACGTGTACCCAAACTGAGATTTGAAGTCATCAAGATCCGTCTGGAAACTAGCATCAGTGTACCCAATAGCAGCTATCTTTTCTTCTCCACCATAGAGACTACTTTCCAGTGTTCTTCCCAGGATTCTGCTGGAATTTGCAAGTCATACTAAGTGCAAAGGCCACATCTGGCCTAGTACAGGTCATGGCATACTTGATTGATCCTATAGCCGAAGCATATGGGATCCTATTCATGCGTTCATATTCTATAGTATTAGAAGGACTGTCCTTCTTAGATAACTTAATGCCTTGTACCATAGGTAGACCGCATTTCTTGGAATTTTCCATAGAAAAACGTCTAAGCACTTTGTCTATGTAGACTGACTGTGACAGCCCCAACAATCTATTAGGTATATCTCTATAGATCCTAATTCCCAGAATGTAGTAGGCTTCACCTAAATCCTTTATCATGAAGGTACTGGACAACCACTTCTTGACTGACTGCAGGAGAGTCTTATTGTCTCCCATTATCAATATGCCATCTACATGTATAATAATGAAGGCAATACTCCCATCCTTGCGTTTACTATAAACATATGGATCCTCTTTACTTCTGACGAAATTAAATGACTTGATAGCCTTGTCAAAGCAAATGTTCCAACTCCTCGAGGCTTGCTTAAGCCCATAAATGGATTTTTGTAGCTTGCACACAACATTTGGTTTGCACTCAAGCGAAAAACCCTCAGGTTATTTCATATACACCTCCTCAACTAGATTACCATTGAGGAAAGCAGTTTTGACGTCCATCTGCCATTCCAAATGTCATAGTCATAATATGCAGCTATTGCAAGCAAAATCCGAATGGACTTAATCGTCGCAACAAGTGAAAAGGGTTCATCATAATCGACCCTATGTCGTTGATTATAACCTTTAGCCACCAACCTTACTTTATAAGTCTGTACATTTCCAAATGCATCGATCTTCTTCTTGAAGACCCATTTGCATCCTATGAGTTTAACCATAGCTGGCAAATCAACCAAGTTCCACACTTGATTGATGTACATAGATTCTATCTCGGATCTTATGGCTTCTTTCCATATCTTCGAATCAATGTCCAACATTGCTTCTCTATAGGTTGTAGGCTCATCGTTATCGGGAATATCTATCTCATTGTGTATTTCCACAAGTAGATTTAGTTTTTCAGGAGGACGATGAGTCCTAGTGGACCTACGTAGTTGATTGTTTTGTAGTTCAGTGCTTGATATGTTCTGACTATGAGAGGGTTCTTGTATGTTGGATGGTCCACTAACTTTAGAGCTTTCACGAATATCATTTTCATGTATTTCCTGAATGGGAGGAGGTGCAACCATTGCATCTACTCCCAAAGGATGTGTAGGAGGATCTTGCATTTCTGCATTGTTTTTTGTAACTTTCCCACTGGCTGAAAGGCATACTTGAAGTACCCAATCTTCGCCAAATACTCCCACTGAATTCTTGCCTTGGTCATTCGACAAGGATTCAACATCTATGTTATCTTGCGGTTCTTGAATTTCTTCAAGTTCTATCTCTGTGCAACTATGTTCCTTGTAGACATATTCTTCTTCAAGGAAAGTTGCATTTCCGGAAACAATGACCTTACGTTCTCCAGGAAGATAAAAATAGTATCCCTTAGTTTCCTTTGGATACCCCACGAAGTAACATTTCTCACTTTTGGATTCCAACTTGTCAGTGAGCATCTTCTTAACATATGCAGGGCACCCTCAGGGTCTCATATGTTTAAGAAATGGCTTCTTGCCACACCATATCTCATAGGGTGTCTTTTCTACTAACTTGGAAAGAACCCTGTTCAGAACATATATTGAGGTTTGTATAGTATGTCCCCAAAGGTATGTCGGTAGAGCTGAGAAGCTCATCATGGATTGAATCATATCTAATAAGGTTCGGTTTCTCCTTTCGGCAACACCATTCATCTGTGGTGTTCCAGGAGGTGTCCACTCTGATTGGACTCTATGTAGCTTTAAGTAATCTAGAAAATCCTTGCTCAAGTATTCATTCCCTCGATCCGATCAAAGGGTCTTGATACTTGTTGCAAGTTGCTTCTCTACTTCCGACTTGTACTCTTTGAACTTCTCAAAAGCCTCGGATTTATGTCTCATAAGATACACATATCCATACCTTGTGAAGTCGTCAGTAAAATTGATGAAGTATGGGAAACCTCCTTTAGCTTGAGTCAAAAATGGCCCACATACATTAGTATGGACAAACTCAAGCACCTCATTGGCTCGCACACCTTTCCCAGAAAGTGGCTTATTGGTCATCTTTCCTCTCAAGCAAGATTCACAATTACCATAAGACTCCAAGTCAAATGGTTCGAGGTAGTCTAACTTCCTCAACATTGCTATCCTTGATTCGTTGATATGACCAAGTTTGCAATGCCATAGGTAGGTAGAGTTTCTATTACTTATCTTAGCTCATTTATTTTGTACATTGAATATTTCTCGACTACAGTTAAGTGTATATAATCCATCCACAAGAGGAGCAGTTCCATATATAACATTATCAAAAGACAGTACTTGACTGCCATTATAAATATATGAGAAAAAACCCTCCATGTCCAAAACAGGGATAGAAATGAAATTCCTCGTTAATGAGGGTACATAGTAACAATAATTAAACACTAGACAATATCCAGAAGGCAAATTTAATATATAAGTTCCTACGCGCTCAACATCCACTCGTGCTCCATTTCTAACGCGTAGGTATACCTCTCTTGGTCCAACCTTCCTGCTATCAGTTAGCCCATGCACATTGGTACAAATGTGTGAGCCCCAATCGGTATTAAATACCCAGGAATGAGAGTTATTTATTGACATATTTATTTCAATGACGTACATACCTTGTTCACCAGAGGTAGAAACACCTGGTGTTTTTCCTCCTCCTGGTGCAGTGCAGTCCTTCTTCCAATGGCCCTTCTTGTTGCATTTGAGGAATGCATCCTTAGCCGAATTCACCTTCTTCTTCTTCACACCTCCCTTAGGCTTCATAGCTGAGGGCGCAACGACTGCTTTGCCCTTCTTCTTCTGCCATTCCTTACCTTTCGGCTTGGGTCAGCAAGTAGAGCTCACCATGAGCACAACTTTGCCTTTGGAAGTGGAAGAATCAAAGGTCTTGAGCATGTTGTGCAGCTCCGACAGACTCGCCTTCATTCCATTCATATTGTAATTCACTATGAAGTTTTCAAAAGAACGAGGGAGAGAGTTCAGGATGAGGGTGGTAGCGACATTCTTTTGCAGCTTCGTTCCAATTGAAGCAAGTCTCTCTATCAGCCCTATCATCTTCAATACATGCTGCGAGACCTGGCCCCCTTCATAGAGCTTACACTTAAAAAGTTCTATCAGTAACTCATATTCTATAGTCTGGGATTGTGAGTCATAGAGACTCTTCAAGTGTTCGAGCATCTCATTGGGACCCATGTTCTCATGTTGTCTATGAAATGCCATAGACATAGAAGACAACATCACGCACTATGCTGAAGTGGCATCATCTAGGTGTTTTTGGTAAGTATCCTTATCAAAAGAGGCATATTCAGCAGAGTCTGTCGCAGGGACTCTTGGGAACACCGTGTCCAACACGTATTCTAATTTCTCTTATCTCATCACTATTCGCAAATTTCTTAGCCAGTCAAGGTAGTTAGGTCCAGTAAGTTTGTTCATTTCAATCAACATTTTCAATGATAAGCTCGACATCTTTGATAATCTGAAGAATTAGATACACTGGAAATCAAACTCAAAATTTATTTTCTATTATACACATTCGTTTAGGCTAATCAACATGGTCTTTTATTTAATTAGCTTTCACTATTTTAACATACTTCTACGACCCCATGGTAGAATACATACCTATATTAATTGAGGTCATAATGGGCCAAGATCCAAGCCTATGCTATCTCCGTGTTTGCTTTGGCTGATAACTTTAATAACACATCTTGGTAGGTTCTAAACCATTTGCAAAACATATTTGCAACTCTTGGTTGATCAAATATTATATTTAATCTTGCGTCCTTAAATTAGTCCGACACTTTGGCGCCAAGATTTGTCTAAGCAAGTCAATCTCATTACACGACTACGTTTATGTATCTACGTAAATTTGGCATTTGTGAGCAAACACTTTGGTGTAAATTACCCATAATAGTTTATCGTTTACCTTTACATTTAAAGCATATCTATGAAAGAGTCTGTGTTCTCGTAGACTTAGAGCAAATGCTTTGACATAAATACTCGTATCGCCGAAAAAGATTTTGCACTCTAACAATTGTAATGTATGATACATTTTAATTTAGACTTGTATTTAAAATTTTGGAGAATATTTTAATTCAAAGTTTTAACCAAGATCAACTCTTTTACGCCATATCCAATATAACATCTTAATATCATGCAAAACTAATGACACATATAGTTGGGAACCGTCAACCTAATATGCATGATATAAGATGGTTTAATCAAATACTGGGTGCCATACTGGGCGCCGCCTGCCCAGACAGTTATTGCGGACACTATTAACTGAAAGCATTTATACACTTAGCTTATAGTTCATATATTATTCAATAATATACAACAATCATGGGTTAACTTGTCTAAACACTAAAATTTAAGTCTAATCCAAACTGTCTCTTAAACATTTTCTGATTTTAAAAAACAATTTTCAGAATTTACAATTTAGTCCTTCAAGAATTTAAAATTTCAGTTTTGAACCCCTTTAAATTCAGAAAATCCAATTTTAATTTTCAAAAAATATTTTCAGATTTTAGGGACATGTCTGTAATTTCCAGAATATTAAATAAATTACAGATTTGGTTTTCTGAAATTTACAGATTTGCTCCAAGGACCAAATCTGATGATTTAAAAAACTTTCCAGGGACCAGATTGCAATTCCAGAAAATTCTAAAAAATTTAGATTTGTCCCAAGGACTAAATTACAATTTCAGAAACCACCACTGCCCGCCAAAACAGTGACTGCCACCACTGTTCACGTTGGAACAGTGTTTGGTACTGTTCATTGTTCCGGAAAAAAATAAATATATATATATATATGTTTTTTATAAAAAAAACACCGGAATAGTGTTCCGGCGCCTCCGTCTCTGAATCACAAAATCCGCATTTTCAAAATCCTAAAACTGGTTCAGGGTCAGATTTGCAGATTCATCTTCGTTACCATTCACTTTCAAACAACACGTTCATCGACCATCATCCAATCCCTTCTTATTCTTCGCTTCAGTGCACCATGTTCGCAATGAACCGGTTACGCACATTGACTTAGAAGAGTTAGATCGGAATGACTTCTTCGATTACATAATTATTTAATAGTTTGGGAGACAAGGATATTAGATTTTCAAGCTTTAAATGACATAAATTTCAGATTGTAACCCATATTATTATTAACTAATTACCTTATAATCATACAAAACAACCATGGCTCTTGATACCACTATAGGATTTTTGTTGGGTTATTGTACGCAGCGGATATTGAAAACTTGTTTCAAACACAACAAGCGTAGAACTATTTGACTATAGGGTAATTTAAAACCGTAAACATAAGACTTGAATGGTACTTACATGTTTACAATAACTGGAATCTTTATCAACTGTGGGTGTGCACGCGAATGCCCTTTCGATTGCAAGCTCCAAGCTTTAATGTATTCCTCCATTGGAAAGCTAGGAAATCCTACAGAGGTTTAAGAGAGTGTTTTGATTCTGAGTCTCTAAGACTTATAATAATGATATGAAAATCAAGTGTAATGAATAATGAAGCGTATGTCTGTATTTATAGGTGAAAAATTAGGTCAAACCAGATTAGGGTTTGACCTTGGGCCTGGTCCAAAAAATTTCAGCACATTCTTAATTAAATCCAAAATCCAATTTTGACTTAATCAAAACAATCATCATTCATTTAAATATCTCGATTCTAAATCGAATATTTAATACTCTCTCAATACATCTTTAGATCGAAAAGACAATCGACATAGTGTGACCCTACAGGCCTTCACATATCGACATTAATCAAATTAAGGTCTACGCGGAACTTCTAGACGGCGCCACAAGACGGACTCAATATGTGAAGTACGTTTACACGAATCCAGTAAACTTAACCTCTATGTGGTAAGATAAAATTCTTTCATTCACGACACACCCGATCAAGCTTAGGATTTGTCAAATGTCTATTCAAATGGCTTAATCATTGTATCTCATCTATATTAGTTGACAACTAGACCATATTTTAAATATGTCTATTGCGTTGGCCAATGACTTAGTCAACCTAATATCACTGAGAAGCTGAGTGTTCTCTCGAATATACATTCGAGGAATGAATCCTAATCTTGGCTCAACTACCACCTTTAATCCACATCGTAATATACCCAATACAAGCTGTATCTCAACCTATAAGACATTTGAGCTTAGGACAGGATCAAAGTATATTACTTTGTAGACAAGGTACGCATTAACCTCAAGTCTATGGACTACTATCTCCCACACGCTGATCATACTTTAGATAAGTATAACCAATAGTATATCAGCAGGGTATACCAATACTTCCAAAGTATCCATGTGTCCATCTCGAGTAGACATTACTCACAGCAGGTGAGACATATTACATCCTCTAAGGATGTGATGTAGACCACATGTCGACTTATCACATATCATCGATATCCCATTCTCGATGATCATTACTCGAAGCTATTTTAAGAGTTCCGTTATAATAATAATATCTTACATTATTAATAACAATGTAACCTCTAGGATGCATATTATTGAATATTATAAATAATCAACTAATAATTCAATAATTGCAAATGCCAAAATATTAATCTCCATTAATAATAATACGAATGTGTAGAAAGTACATTTGTCCTAATAAAGATTGTCTCTAGGACATAAATATACTTTCAATAACAACACATTTAAACGTAAATTATTTTTTATAGACGCAAAATGCACGTGAAACACACGTACGCTTAAACTATTTAGGAAAAACCTGGCAGAGGTAAGGTTCATATATTGGCCTCAAATATAGTATTTCTATTGAAAAGAATTGAAAAAGGGTCTTTTCCAAATGGGAAAACCACAAGAAAGAGATTAATGAAACGGACAGAGTTTAAAACATTTTTTTGAAACAGACAGAATTGAAAAAGGGTCTATTCCTATTTTTTTGTTAGCCTATTTATATTGTAATGTATTTGTTACCTAAAGTAGGATTATACACTACCATAATTGTAGAGTTAGAATTATGGTAGAATAAGATTTTAGGAATAGAATGAGAATATTTTGTATCTTGTATATATACCTATTCAAGTAATGAAAATAATCAAGGGGATTATTTCTTTCATCTCCAACACACCACACTTTTACCCTTAGATTCTAGACCTCCCCCAAACCGCCCTTACTCACTTACCAACGTAAAACCTCTCGCCATCAATCTTCAGTGTTACAAACAACACATAATTCACCATCTGAGTCCCTCAATTCACAACCCACAATGGTTTCCAACCCACTTTCCCCATAAGTTCATGTCACACCCAAATCACTTCGACAGCCTAAGGTCACCCGTGCTAAGACCAACAATCTTAAACCAAAACAATTCAACGTCACTGTCCAATCCTCTCCATCCTTCATACCTAGCACATACAAACAAGCCCATCCTTATCCTCATTTGAAACAAGCTATGAAATCTGAGTTTGATATGTTAGTTCAAAATCGAACATGAGATTTGGTACCATTTAGTCCTTCTATGAATGTGGTTGATCGTAAGTGGTTATTTCATATAAAGCACCATCCTGATTGTTCAATTAACATGTATAAGTCTCGTCTAGTTGCTAAAGTATTTACACAACGCTCGGGTCTAGACTATCATTCAACCTTCAGCTCGGTAGTCAAGCCAGCTATTGTACGTTTAGTTCTTGCTATTGCTACTCAACGTAGCTGGCCCATCAATCAACTAGATGTGAATAATGCATCTCTTCAAGGTCGATTAGAATATGAGGTTTATATGCGACCGCCCACTGGCTTTGAGGATCATAATCACTCCTCACATGTGTGCAAGCTCAACAAAGCCATTTATGGCTTGAAACAAGCACCTCACACTTGGTACATTGAGCTTATGAACTATTTGGCAAATATTGGGTTTGTGAAGTCTTAGTCGGATTCCTCTTTGTCCATCTTGCACAATCCCAAATTTATTGTTTATGTGCTTGTTTATGTGGATGATATAATCAACACTCGTGATAAGTCTCGAGGTGTAAAAAGTATTATTAATCGTCTCTTTCATCAATTTTCATTAAAGGATCTTGGTCTCCTAAACTATTTTTTGGATATTGAGGTGTTTCTGCACACTGAAGGCTTATTCTTGTCACGACAAAAGTATACTCTGGATTTGTCACATGATGCTGGTATGCAGGACAACAATGGTGCTCCAACACCAATGACTTCCACTACAGTTCTTACTACCTCTTCCGGAGATGACCCTGCTGATGGTTCCATTTATCGGTGAGTTATTGGTAAATTACACTACCTTTCTTTTACTCGGCCAGACATTTCTTTCGCTGTTAGAAAGCTTTCCCAGACCATGCATCAACCAAGTCAAGCTCACTGGAAGGCAGTTAAGCGTCTTCTTTGCTATCTTAGTGAAACTTCTCACTTCGGCATTAATATTGCCAAGAAACATGATTCTAGATTACTTATTTTCTCTAATTCATATTGGGCTGCAGATCCCGATGATTGTACCTCCACATCAGGATATGTGCTTTTTCTAGGTGAAACTCTTATTTCCTGGTCGTCTAAGAAGCAACGATCTGTCTCCCATTCGTCAACTAAAGCTGAATATCGTGTTGTGGCTGTTGCTGTTGCAGAAACAAACTAGCTGTCTAATCTCCTTCGTGAGCTTCATTTTCCTCTTTTTGGTGCTCCGACAGTATGTTGTGACAATGTTAGTGTTATATATCCCACATTGGATATGAGTATTTCCATCATAATTGAGTCACTTGTCCCACATTGTCTTTTGTCCCACATAGTCAAATGTCCCACATTGATATTTTTATATTAAGTAAAGAGTCATTTGTCACACATTGGTGTTTGAGAAGAAGTTTGAACTTCTTTGTGGCTATAAAATGAGTTAATAGGTTTGACATGTTGGTCAAGCTCTTGGGCTTCCATTCATTATCGAGGAAAATCAATAATAGTTTCAATAGTTCAAAACTTTCTCTTATATATATATATATAAAGAAAGAAATAAGTAAATATTTATATTAAATATTTAAAGGGGGAAGGGGACGAATCGAGTTTTCTGTTTCCTCAACGAAAATATCCCTTCGTGAAAATGTTGCAAAGTTTCGGGATAACCATTGAGTATCCATAAATACTCAGTGATTTGCAGAAATGAAAAGACACAGAATACAATACAGAAAATAGAAAATAATTTATGCTTCTGGAATTCCCCTTCTCTGAGATTTATTCTTTCTTTAAAGTCTATATTTTCTACGTGCGATTTCTGCTTCTGAAATTCGTTAGAGTGTAACTTTCAAATTTTTGAGAATATAAGTTTTATATCCTGGAAGGTTAATTCCTCAGTGAACCTTTTACACATGAGAGGGAAGAATTAATACCTTTAAAGATAACATCATTTTTCGGTGTGCCTAACCTATTCTTAATTCCATTACCCTATTATACAATAATTTTAAAGGTATTAATTCTCTACAATGGAGTCAGTATTGGTTAAGGCGCAGTTGAATGATGGAGACACATTGAAATGACTGAACGGACTCAACTACAAATGTTGGAGTCTATAGATTGAGTACCTTTTGACAATTGCAAAGGTATTCTATGTTCTGTTTCAAGGCTGTTCGGAGGAAGTCATTGATCCAGATGCAACCGAGGCACAAAATACTGAGGCAACATAGAAGGCGAACAAATGGAAAAATGATGATTTTATTTCCGCTACACCATTCTGCAGTCGCTGAACAACACACTGTTCAACATATTTCACATCCACAAAACTGCTGCAGAACTCTGGAATGCCATAAAATGAAGGTATGTAAATGAAAATGATGGTAATAAGTCTTTTTTGGTTAACAAGTATGTTGAATACACGATGGTGGATTCTCGACCGGTCATTGATTAGGTTAACGAGTTAAATGATATAACAACAGAATGTGTTGATGCTGGTGAACCCATTTCTGAAACTTCTCAAGTTTCAACCATCATTGGTAAACTTCCGCCTTCATGGAAAGATTACCAAAAGAAACTAAAACACAAGAAGAGGTCTATCTCTTAGGATAAACTTCTTCAGGGCATTCAAATTGAGACCGAAAGCCTTAAAAGAGATGGTTCAATTTTTCGAAGATTGATGGTGTGAATTATGTTTATGAGAAAAACCTTCATAGAACTTCTAAGGGAAACAAAGTAACGTCCAAGAAGAGGAAATGCTTTACTAAAAATGGGAATGAGGATAACAGAAACAACAAAAAGAAAGGCAGTTGTCTATGCTAGGGAATGTCGTCACCGTAAGGGGAAAGATAAGAAAAATGAACAAATCAATGTGATTGATGACAAAGACTTTGTCGTTGTCATGTCTGAAGTATGCCTTGTCAACAATGGCACTACTGATTGGTGGGTGGACACAGGTGCTACCTGTCATGTTACCCCAAACAAGAGCAAGTTCAAGACATATGAAATGGTGAAAGAGGCCAATGCCGTCTACATGGGAAATGTATCATCAAGAGAAGTTCTTGGCATAGGCACTGTTGTTCTTCCCCTCACTTCGAAAAATACTTTAACTCTGAGAAATGTGTATCATATCCCCTTTACGAGGAAGAATCTTGTATCGGTCCACAAATTGGACGAAAATGGTTTCAAAGTAGCCTTTGGTTCCCAAAAAGTGACTATCACTAAGAATGGGAAGTTTGTAAGAAAATGCTACATGAAAGACAATGTACTTATTGAATGTTGACTATAATAAGACTGCATCTTCTGCTTACTTTTCTGAAGTTTTACTTAATATTGATGATCATGATAATTGGCACTATAGACTAGGACATATTGGTATAAATGCTATGAATCGCATGATTTAAAATGATTTAATTTCTAAGTCTTCTAAAACTTTTACCACAAAAACTTGTGAATGTTGCTCTCAATCCAAATTGACTAAATCTTCTTTCAAAAGTGTTGTTAGAACAAATGGTTTACTTGAACTTATTCATACATATATTTATGATAATAAAGAGCATATTACTAAAGGTGGTAAAAGATATTTCATAACTTTTATTGATGATTATTCAAAATTCACCTGTGTATTTGCTTAAAACCAAAGATGATGCTTTTAATAAGTTTAAAATCTTCAAGGAGGAAGTTCAAATAAAACCAATTTACGGATCAAATATTTGAGATCGGACAGTGGTGGTGAATATCTATCTAACGAGTTTATATCATTTTGTTTACAAAATGTAATTGTTAGAGAATTTTCAGCACCTAATACTCCACCACAAAATGGAGTGGCCGAAAGAAAAAATAGATATTTAATGGAAATAGTTAGTGTCATGCTAATACATTCAAAATTACCAATGAGTTATTGGGGAGAAGCACTATTGAGTTCTTGTTATATTACTAACAGAATTGTAATCAAGAAACATATGAAAAGTCCATTTGAGTTGTTTATTGGGCGTAAGCCTAGTATTAAACATCTAAGGGTATGGGGTTGTATTGCATATGTTTTGGACGCAACTTTGAAAAGGCTAAAACTTGGTAGTAGAGCAGTTAAATCTATTTTTATTGGTTATTCTGCTATGAGTAAAGCATATAGATTTCTTAGGCTTCATGATAATAGTGTATTTGAGGCTGCACATGCTATATTTTATGAACACTTGAATATTCATGATGCTGATAAAATAGAAATGAATAATGATTTATTTGGTGAACTTGATATTAATGAGCATAAATTGTGAATGATGAGAATTTAGAAGAAAAGGAGAATGATGAAATAATCGACTTAATGAGAAGTAAGAGACATAGAATTGAAAAGAATTTTGGTCCTGATATGTTGACTTACATGTTAGAAGAGGATCCAAAAACTTTTCAAGAAGCTATGTCATAATCGGATTCTGATATGTGGAAAAGAGCCATGGATGATGAAATCAAGTCTATACTTGAAAACTAAACCCGGACTCTTGTTGATTTACCTCCTATGACTAAGCCTATTGGTTACAAGTGGGTTCTGAAAAAGAAACTCAAAACTGATGGTACTATTGATAAGTACAAGGCTAGATTGGTAGCCAAAGGTTATAGTAAAAAAGAAGAGATTTATTATTTTGAGACATTCTCTCCAGTTTCTAAATTCACATCAATCATAACCATGTTTGCTATTGCATCTATGTATGAATTAGAGGTTCATCAAATGGATGTTAAAACTACGTTCTAAAACGGAGACTTGGATGAGGAAATTTATTTGCATCAACCTGAAGGTTATGTTGTTAAGGGTGAAGAACACAAAGTATGCAAATTAAAAAAGTCTCCGTATGGGCTTAAACAAGCACCACGATAATGGTACAAAAAGTTTAAGCAAGAAATTAAAAGGTTCGGATTTAAGAGTAGCAAAGTAGAAAGTTGTGTTTTTACTAAGGTTACTCTTGAGTATAAAGTAGTGGTGACTTTATACGTTGATGACTTGATTATCTTTGGTTCTGACATATAATGTGTGAATGAGATCAAAGAGTTTTTAAAGCAAGCTTTTGACATAAAGGATTTAGGTCATGTTGATGTCATATTGGGAGTCAAAGTGCTCAAGAGAGGAGGAACTTACATTCTAACACAATCTCATTACATTAAGAAAGTGTTAAAGAAGTTTAATTACTTTGACTGCAAGGATAATATAAGTCCTATCAATCCAACCGTAAAATTAGTTCCAAATAAAGGAGAAACTATAACTCAAGAAGAATATGCCAAAATAATCGGTAGTATTATGTATGTGGTGAATCACACAAGACCTGATCGTGCGTGTTCTATTGGCATATTGAGTAGATTTACTAGCAATCCAAGAGAAGATCATTGGAAGGAACTAAAATGAGTATTAAGGTACTTGAAGTCAACAAGGAATTATGGTCTGAATTACAAATGCAATGCATCTACACTTGAGTGTTTTAGTGATGCAAATTGGGCATCAGATGGAAGTGATTCTAAGTCAACTAGTGGATGGTTATTCACTGTTGGAGGTGCCATAGTTTCTTGAGCTTCGAAAAAGCAAAGTTGTGTTGCTTTATATTAAATGGAATCTGAATATATAGACATGTCAATGGCTGGCAAAGAGCTTCTGTGTTTTAGAAGATTCCTAAACTATTCCTTTTATAGAACCAAAGAAGGGTCCTATAACTTTGTATTGTGACAATCAAGTTGCGATTTACAATGCAAAGAATGAGAGAATATATGATCATAGTAAACATATTTCTATGAGATATAATCATGTTCGAAGTATGGTTAGGAAGGGGAAGATCACATTTGAATATCTTCCAACAAAGCAAATGCTAGCAAATCCGTTAATAAAACCTTTAACGGAAGATAAGATAAAAAAGTTATGCCAGATATGGGGCTATTACCGATATAAACGATGTCTTGATTGAAACCAACTCTATTCTAATATGCAAGTTATATATTTGACATCTTATTATGAGAGTTAAAAAGGCAATTAAATATTAGACATTGGCGAGATGGAAACTTGGATACATCTCATGGTGCATAATTTGGAAATAGTGGGGGTGATACTATTTTGAAAGCTCTATATCTGACCTATGCATTTTTGTTTACCACAACAGGTAAAGATTGGACTCTAAGTCCTGAATAGACTTATAGCTATGTGGAATGCGTTGTGGACATTCTTGATGAGTCTACCTATACAAGTATAGAAGTGAGAGACCGCTTCTTAGGGATCATTCGGTAAGATCCTAGAGTACTTGTGAATCCAAGATTCAGCATAAGGCTCATATTAAACGATGTTGTCAAGATTAAAAAGAATCAAGAAATCATACGCAAGGAGAATATGATTCCTTAGTGTTTCATATTCTACAATAAGTTAAAGGCCTAGTCCACTTCATGGCTATTCGTTGTGTAACACACATTATATATACTTTTTATTATGCATGTAAATAAGTGGGGGATTGTTATATATCCCACATTGGATATGAGTATTTTCATCATAATTGAGTCACTTGTCCCACATTGTCATTTGTCCCACATTGGTATTTTTAAGTTAAGTAAAGAGTCATTTGTCCCACATTGGTGTTTGAGACGAAGTTTGAACTTCCTTGTGACTATAAATGGAGTTAATGGGTTTGACATATTGGTCAAGCTCTTGGGCTTCCATTCAGTATGGAGGAAAACCAATAGTAGCTTCAATAGTTCAAATTTTTCTCTTATATATATATAAGAAAAAAATTATATTAAATATTTAAAGGAGGAAGGGGGACGAATTGAGTTTTATGTTTCGTCAACGGAAATATCTCTTCGTGAAAATGTTGCAATGTTTCGGGGCAACCATTGAGTATCCATAAATACTCAGTGATTTGCAAAACGAAAAGACACAGAATACAATACAAAAAACAGAAAATAATATCTACTTCTGGAATTCCCCCTTCTCTGAGATTTATTCTTTCTTTAAAGTCTATATTTTATACGTGCGATTTCTGCTTCTGAAATTCGTTAGAGTGTAACTTTCGAATTTCTGAGAATATAGGTTTGTATCCTGGAAGGTTAATTCCTAAGTGAACCTTTTACATCTGAGAGGGAGGAATTAATACTTTTAAAGATAACATCGTTTTTCGGTGTGCCTAACCTATTCTTAATTCCATTACCCTATTATACAACAATTAGCGCTACGTATATCTGTGCCAATCCTATTTTCCATAGTCGAATGAAGCATGTCGCCATAGACTTTCATTTTGTCCAGGATCAAGTCCAGAATAAGGAGACTGAAGTCAAACACTTACATGTTGCTGACCAAGTTGCTGATATTCTCACCAACCCTCTGCCACGTGCTTCCTTTGAGCGACTTTTTTCCAAGTTGGGTGTGGTTGATATCAGCACCAACTTGCGGGGGCGTAATAACGACTGAAATATGTTTCATACGTTTTAGCTTAGGTTTGTTTCAGTTCTTTTTTGTTTCTAGAGTTAATATTTATCTCAATCACTTCCATGTGCTTAGGTCCTTTTAAATTGTTTTAAATTATTTTCTATAGTTATCATGTATAGACTTTGTACATATTTGGACTCTTTGTAACAGACGGCTACAACCTTTATATACAACAGATTACAAGTGAATAAAATCATCGATTCATTCTTTTCACTCTACTCTTTACTATAGAGTTTAATAGAGAATAGGCCAATTAATTATAATGACAAAGATGTCCTCTATATATTAATTATGGACATGAAGCAGCCATGTTGATCCACTGGTTGACTGACTCTTCTATAATAGTAAATTATAGAACGGAAAAGGCAAAGTAATAAACACACGTTCTTTCTCAAGATCAACTCGAAATATTGAAGCGCATGACGATCAAATATATCACAAGGAGGTCTGCATACGTCACTAATGACCCTCGAATCACGAAGAAAATATAGTTCAAAAGAATCAAAGAATACACAGAATTTTACTCACAACACCTCCTTGAGAATTGAGGAGCGCAATTACTCCCCCTTAATTACACATTAATAAAGTAATTACTTGGTCATATTAATATACCAAAAATTGTCTCATTGTTCAATTTCACTCAAATCCAATTTCAAGGTGGATTTTTTTAAAAGTCGTTAGTATTATACTCCTCCGTCCAATTTAGTTTTTAAATTAGAAAATATATTTTAAAATAATAGTCAATAATACAATGCTATTTTGGTGTACAAACAAGTATGAATGACTTTAGCCTTGGCATATCATGCTACGGCTCAAGTTCGGAATACCGTAAGTTAAAAAGAGCCGAAATTGCTGATATGGATTTTGGATACTCCTGCTGAAGTCCAACAGCTTGTAAGTCTTTTTAGACAATCACATTTCATCTAATTTTAGGATTACCTCATCTATTTCTTTAAATATTTTCACATCTACGCTCGGTGCATTAGATATGGTTAAACAATTTTAGGTATCAAATGTGATCGATTTTATCCTCTTTATGCTACTTGGACGTTCCGTCAATTGTGATCAATTTTTATTCTAACTATTGAACGTTCCATCAAGTGTGATCAATTTTTATCCTAACTAGTCTTGTACGATCATATATTCATATGAACGTTCATATTTATGTTACAATCACCTTATAACCATGTTAAGCCTTAACAGGTCCAACTTTTCACTCCTTTGTAACATTGATGTCTAGATCATTCTATAGAATTTATTTTCAATTTAGTAAGTATTTTTTTATCATATAGCACCCCCACATCATTCCTCCATTTGAATCGTCCTAGTTAACCTTATGTCTTCATCTATCATAAAATCCTCCTAAAACATTGAGCCTAGATTTCTAATAATTGTATGGATTTAGGCAGTGCATTCCTATTTAATCTCACCCGAACTTCTCTCGTTTCATGTTTGTAAAACTTATAACGCATATATTTTGTTGTTTCTTCATGATTCAAACTTTTGGTTGACATGTGCCAGTTTTCCTAATTAACTCAATATATCATATAAATAGCATGCATATGGGACATCATCTTATATTATATTGGTTAACTCAAGTTATATAGAGTAAAAGCAAGTATAACTAATGTAGATTATTGGTGTTGACCTATGGTTATAATAAACTTTTATCATCATTTTTAAGACATAATAGTAAAAAACACACTTAAAATATCATTTTTTGCGAGTTTTCTATCTGAACTATCAAGTGTTTAGGTGTTTGCGTTTTCAACCTGAACTATCACCAATAATTTATCAAAATACACCTCGACTACCATCTGATGGTGCGTGGTGACACTTTTTTTGGTTTAAAAATAGTGCCAAATGGCATTCCACGCGGATAATTAAAGGTATTAACTGAAAAAGAAATTAAAAAAAATTAAGAGATAATGGTCAAAAACACACATGAAGTCTCACTTATTTGGGAGTTTTCTACTTGAACTATCAGGTGTTTGCGTTTTCTACCAGAGCTTTCACCAACTATTTATCAAAATACACCTCGAAATTAACGAGTCAGCTACCACGTGGATGAGATTTTATGGGCAAATTAAGCTGCCATGCGCCTTTTGGCGATTGTATTCAAACACTGGGTCTAGTAAGCCTCAAGGCATATTTTGATAAATAGTTGGTGATAGTTCAAGTAGGAAACCTAAACACCTGATAATTTAAAAAATACAAGTCTATAACCTCATCCAACAACGAGATTCAACTTTAATAACATCACACAATATAAATCAAATTTGTTAGTGAGTCATTCTTTCTAACATTTGGAGGTTTAGTTTGAAAAAAATAGAATAATAACTATGATAAATGACAAACAAAATGAGAAATTACATGGAAACACAAGAAATAAAGGCTGCGAAATGAGAATAAAGGAAATAATATATACATATAAAAGAAATTAAAAAGTAAAATAAAAAGAAAGTAAATAAATAGAAACAAAAGTAAATTAAAAAATAATTTAAAATAAAAAAAAAGAAAATAAATTAAAGAGCAACTCTGTAATTACACCATGTAATACGAGAAATTCTCACCTGCCCCTAAAAATTGAAGAGTGGAATTTACCCCTTACACCCAATTATGTGCTGACCAAGTAATACTAAAACTCTGCAATTACACACAAATCCAATTACATGATGGCTTTCCAAACAAGCTCTAAAAGAAATAAATATGAATAGATTGAATTAAACAAAATAATTGATATTGTGGGATAATATGGGAAAGAGGTAATTTGAAAAGAATTAAATATGAAATTATTGAATTAAAAACAAAATAATTAACCCCTCTTTACCACAATTTTATGCCAAAAGTTCCTTAGGAAGGATGAGACTCCTTTTCGTCCCTATGAAAATCTGCACAAAAAATACTTTCTTTCACGAATTTTACCAAAACGTTTTTTTGCGAACTTGTAGTATTTTTTGGACAAAATTTCGAAGGTAATTTATAGGGAAAATGCCTAAGATACATTTCAACTTTTGTCCGAATTTGATGTAACACACCTAACCTTTACGTGGTCCCATTACCCCGTGAATATATTTTAAAGAAATATTTTTGGCGTTTATCGAGTAACTGGATAACAATTCAGACACGTGCTGAACAAAAGTCCAAAAACAAAGAATCTGGTCATTTCATTCTTCTAACAAAATAAAAAATTAGAATTCTCTCCTACACTCTTAATTTTTTTCATGGAGAAAACAGTTGATTCTCTTAAAATTTGATCTTGTGAATCACTATATTCTTTCATAATCGAGTCTTCTCTTGTGTCGCGTTAGATTTTGGTTCTAATTTTCCAGATAAATGGCAAAGAAATGTTTTAAAAATATATTGAGGGGGTAATAGGACCATCGTAAAGGTTAGGTGTGTTACAACAAATCCGATCAAAGGTTAGACATTTTCCCTAATTTATATGTTGTTTCTAAATTTCCATGTAACTTATCTGGGGATTTAAAATACGCAAGTAATAGTTACCCACGAAAGTTTTTCCATCGAATTCTTTTTGGTAGTAAAATTTGTTGGAAATTTGCCTTTGGCGGGAGCTGCGTCCGACCAACTTTAACGGCTTAAACACTAGTGTTCCGCATGTTGGAGAATCCTATTCTTCACATGTGCATAATCTAGTAAGTAAGTAGATAATCGTAGGGCCAAGGATCGTCAAATTTCGTTGAGAAATGAAAGAGATATTGGTCCACGAAGTGAGGTGTTTGAAGCATGAGAAAGTGTGGTATTGAGATCAATTCTTCCTCATCGGTGGGGGAAGAAAGAATTGTTTTGTTTATAAGTCTCAAGGTTGGCTTGGGGTTTGGGACCCCAAGGGGTATCCCATGTGTTTAAAGGAGGGAGGACCTAGATGTGCTTAGGTTTGAGGAAAGCCCACACGCGCGCCGCCGCCGCGCGCCCATCCCGTCGGGTCTCGGGCTGTGGGTTGTGCTTCTTCTGATATTATCTTTTTGGACCAGAATTGTTTTATATGTACAGTTTGGTCCCTGAAGTTTTCAGAAAGTCAAATTCGGCAGAGAACTTTGTGGTTTCTGGAACGTCAACCAGCACTCAATTCAGTCATTTATTTTGGCTGAATTACTCTCTCTAATGGCCAATCCGTTGCACATCAATTCACCATTTATTTTGGTGAATTACCCTCCATAATTGCCATTACTTGATCAGTAAAAGGCAATTATGTGGGCAGTTGGTAAGCCTCTCCTTCAACTATATAAAGGACCCTTTGCACCATTGTTGAGCCACACACAAAAACAGAAACGAGATCAGTTCTTCCTACTACCTTCCAGCATCATTTCATTACTCAAAATTCTTCACGGTAGCACTTGAGTTTCCTTTGTTCATTTGTTCATTTGTTGTTTTATCTTGGGAGACAATTGTCCGGGACGTAGAAAGGATACATACGGGTCAATATTGTCTTAAAGACAGAGTGCAAACACTCGACTCAGCACACCAAAAACTGATCCAGTTTATTGTTCAAGTTTATTGTAATTCCAGTTTATTGTTCAAGTTAATTGTAATTTCAGTTGCTTGTAATACTTATCAGTTGTTTCCTTTTCCTGCATCATTGTAACCAACAAAATCTGCAGGAAATTTGGTTACGTGTGAATTTTCATTTATAATCCGTAAAAAATCTCCATATAATACGCATTTTTCTGGTAGTGAATATGTTTTGTTCTCTGTCTGAAATCAGAAGCTACCACTGTTTGGTTGATTGTTGCTGTTTGAAGCATAAAGAAAAATGAAAACCCATTGGTTTAAAGAGCTGAAACCAAGAGGGAATGAACTAGTGCTTTGGTTCTTAAAAGTTGAGCTGGTGGGTTTGAATTTTTTTTTTATAGTTTCGGATTTGTTGAAACAATCTGAATATCGTTGTGTGAAGTTTGACGATAGCAAGGGTATATTTAGTCGCAAATGTAATGGAGGACAAAGTAGAGGGATATATATAATTTTTTTCGGAATATTAAAACATGTCACTTTCTCTTTTCTTTTATTTCAAACATAAATTTGTGCGTACAATCCAAACAAAAATAAAAAGGAAAAACTAAAAATGGTCGTACAAAATGTGATACGATACAAGTGGAAGGTAATGTAGTAAGAAATGATTAGTAAGCAAGCAGTGGGTGTGAGTGCCTCTAAATGAATAATAGCATGGCTTGTGTGGGCATCATCTGTAACGCTAATCCAAATAGATGCATAATAAAAGTGATAACCCATTTCACCGAAAATTCAGCAACAACACAAGTCCATTATTTAGCACCACGAGGGGAGTAGTGAGAATACGAGCAGCATTGGCCACTGAGATAGCCGGAGTCAAGGTCAGGCCCGTCTCAAATATTTTGGGAGCTCTGTTCTAATTTATAAAAGTGGCCCTTAATATAAGTAAATATACGATTTCAATAATTATAAAATATTTTAAATTGTAATAACAACTCAATAGCCAAGCTAGTTTTCTGAAAATACACATAGCCAAGCAAGTTTAGCAATAAAAATAACCTATAAATCTAAAAACAGAGTTTTTTTAATTAAAAAAAACAGCTGATTCTACAAACTACAAACATAAAATCCAATTAGCAGATTGAATTGAAAAGACAAAGAGAGCAGCTTTGCATTATACCTGAAAGGACAAAAAAACTCAGATCTTGAAGAAACAAATAGTGTTTCAAAAGTGAATAATTTTCAAGAACATGAGTATTCAATGGAATAAAGATAAAGAATTAATGAAAGTGTGCAGTGTTTTCACAAAAGATGAGGAAACTATAGGGGCTAGGGCTAAAGATGAGTTTGGATTGCAGATTTCATTTTTCTGGGCTGGTTCGTGGGTGTTGGCCGAAAATATGGGCTGGTATGATTTTCATTTGGGGGCAAAACTAAGTTCGTCTTCAACTGCCAATTTTTATATTATACACCTAATCATTTGACAAAGACAAAAAGTTTGTCCAATTTCACGATGATGTTTCATTTGTTACTTATCTTTTACTGAGATATAATGGCTTTATCTGCACTTATCTTGTTAAATAGAGATACAGTTTTTATTATCTCCGATGTCTAGCTTGTTTAGCGTTGCATACTCTATAAACAGGACCATTTATTACTTTGTTTGGGAAAATACTTGATGAAAGATGCTCTATGATTTGATCTAACTCTTCTCTCCGAATCTTCTTACTCGCACTATTCTTCTCCCTTGTTGTGTTGCATACAGGCTCGTCTCAAACATTTTGGGGCTCTGTTCTAATTCGTAAAAGTGGGCACTTAATATAAGTAAATATACGATTTCAATAATTAAAAATTATTTTAAATTGTAAATAACAACCCAATAGCCAAACAAGTTTTCTGAAAATACACATAGCCAAGCAAGTTTAGCAATAAAACTAACCTATAAATCTAAAAACAGAGTTTTTTTAATTAAAAAAAACAGTTGATTCTACAAACTACAAACATAAAACCCAATTAGCAGATTGAATTGAAAGACAAAGAGAACAGCTTTGCATTATACCTGAAAGGACAAAAAACTCAGATCTTGAAGAAACAAATGGTGTTTCAAAAGTGAATAATTTTCAAGAACATGAGTATTCAATGGAATAAAGATAAAGAATCAATAAAAGTGTGCATATTTTCAGAGAGGGAGAGAGAAGGTGGGAACTGGGAAGCAGTGCTTTCACAAAAGATGAGGGAACTATAGGGGCTAGGGCTAGAGATGAGTTTGGGTTGCAGATTTCATTTTTCTGGGCTGATAAGTGGTTGTTGGCCGAAAATATGGACTGGTATGATTATCATTTGGGGCCACTAAATTTTTTGGGCCCTGTGCGGTAGCACAGCTCGCACAGGCCAAAGACAACTCTGGTTGCATAACACTTGGTATTAGAGCTCGAATTAATTCATTACTTTGTTGCGCTTATAGCACCCATTTCTCAGAAAATACTCGTTCGCTACCTTCTAAAAGCAACCCAATATTTTCAATCCACATCTCTTCATCATTCATGTAGAAACCACAATAAGGAAGCTTGATATTTCTTGGGAAGTTGGAGACACTATTATTATGGTTATACAAGAGAAATTCAATCTGCTTATAGCTGGTAGTTTACAGCAAAAACTTATTCAACGGAAGGATCATCAGTTGATGCTACCAATAGGGACGAGTTCTATTCCATAATTCGGACCTTGTGGAGGTGGACCAGCAGTCTCACTCGTCAGATTCGAGTCCTCTATGATGGGGGAAAATTTACGTAGCTTAACAAAAGATTACAATTTAATTATGATATGTATTTATTTATTTATACTTTAGTTAGAAATAAGTAGAGAATAACCTCATATTTTAGCCAGGGAAACTATAGTTGGCGATAATCTTGTCTCTCAATTATAAGATTGTATCTAGTCTTCTCTTGTTACTTGAAGATAAATCTTTCATTATCTCAGTGGTTTAGCTTGTTCACTAGCGAATCTAATTGGCCAAAGGCATGTGTTCATGAGCCGATGTTAAAGTTTCAACCAATTCTTGTCACTATCCATGCTAAGAAATTAAATAAGACGTCCGAATAAGAACATCCATGGCCAAACCGATAAACTATTCACACTAAAAGGGTTGCATCAATTGATAAGTTGTGAAGAGTTTGATCATAAATAATCGCTTAAGCAGCCCATCAAATAAGTGGAAGATAGAAAAGAATTCGGCAACCTCCCACCAAACTATTTTACGCCAGTCCCAGTGAGTGAGTTAGTCAATCCTGTTCAAAAGTAAGCGGAGTACCAACGAAAGTGAACCTTTGTTATTTCTCTTTGAACTGATTGGAAAGAAGGCGACTGATCCCAAATCTTCTTTCTCCCGAGCTCCTCGTGCTTATTTATCTTTTCATATAGGTCACTGTATTGACTCGATCTGCTTTCCTGGGGAGAACCCTATTCTCACAACAGTAATAGGTTTAGCTTCATTTGGATCTGCTGTTGTGGTTTTCTCTAATTGAGTCACAGGGCTTCCACATCCCTCTATTTCTAAAGTCTGAGCTTCCATTTAATCTGATGGATATCAAAATAAATAAACAAGCTCTGTTTGAAAAATTAGTCAAATTTTCATGTCGTCTCTCAGCTGTAGGATCATTAGATCACCTCCGCATGACCACAGTGGCAAGGGAATAGGGATACGTTGTTGATCCATCTCACCAGGGTTATTTTTAGAGAAAGAAGCTATCTCGATGGGGAGCCTTGTAGTAATTGGTAAAGTTGATGCCATGTGACCACGAGGTCATGAGTTCAAGCCGTGGAAACAACCTCTTCCAGAAATGTGAGGTAAGACTGCGTACAATAGACCCTTGTGGTCTGGCCCTTCTCCGAACCACGCGCATAGCGGGAGCTGAGTGCACCGGGTAGCCCGTTAAGCTATCTCGATGGTTATTGCTGCTATCTTAGAAGTCGCACCATCCATGATTTTGACAAACTTAACGCTGCAAATTTCTCCTTATCTTCACGTCAATGAACTCAGTGAGCCTCCATATTCATCTTGTTCAAATAACCAACCATTATCCAGCCTTTAATTCCTCATCGTTTTTGAGAAATATTTTACCCGATTGATGACTCCATGAAACAAAAACATCCATTTGACTTCTTTTCTCCTTCAATTCATCTCAAGTGAGTTTGTAAATCTCTGTTGTGTCTCCACTTCTAAGATCTCAAGGGTGGATGAAGTGATACTTCAATCATCGACATTGCAGGGAGAAAACATTCTATAAGTAGAGAATGTTGTAGAAAAGAAATTCCAGGCTCTGGCAAGCATGCATCAAGGAATATGTCTTTCTTTAACTTAAAAGCGCGGATTTGGGTGAACATGTTTGAGCATGTTTTAATCTCATGAAATGTTGTTTACTCAATTTTAGTATTTTTATCCTAACAGAAAGGAATACATTTCCTTTTAGCTCCAAGTCTTGAGATAATATTTTGGCCTCTCTTAACCTGTGTTTCTAACCTTTTTTTTTTATATAAAATTACCTAGAAAAGCTTGCCTTGTTTTCATCATGATATCTGAAGTTAGGTGGCCAATAGATTTTTCGAAGTATTGTTCCTTATCATAACACACTTTTGGCATTTTATCATGTTGCAGCTCTGTAAAATTCTTGAAGCGGTGAGAACTGGTTTATATAAATTGTGGATATCAGGTTGTTGGTCCACCCGAAGTCTTCTTGATATTCTATATTCCAGATCAAAGTATTTCGGTTTCAAGCCTATGCAGCATCTTTCGCTTGTCTACTTACAGCTTTCTGATGTTTCTAGATATATCAAATTGTTAGCCATGCGAAATAAAAAATCACTCCCTCATCTCATACGATTAAGCATAGAAGTGAAATAAACAAATGAGGGGAGGGGATAATGCAGCAGCTTTCAGCAGTAACTAAGCAGAATAGTTTGTGATTCAGACCAATGCTCAGAAGATTAAGATCACACACCTTAATAGCATGATCCCATTAAAATTGTGTTAAGCATCCAAATAGTCAGAATGGGGTTGTCATAAGTGCAAAGCCTGAGCCTTTCATTTCTGCATCAATCACTTTCCTTGGAAGCGAATTTTACCTAGAGAAGGTGTTTTTTCAATGCTAAAAAACAGTATGCACCGTCTTATAAAATGGGGATACTTATTTAACCTTCACTAGCTGTTCACTCTGATCATTCTGATGCACCATGTTTAAGAGGGTGGTTTATCTTATGTTACTCCTTCGATCCTGGAATTGTGTCATAGTAGATATTTCGCACATTATAAGTGGGCATGTGCTTAATCTGACTGTAGTTTTACATAATTGTTTACTCCCACCCTATAATTTTGTTCTTCTGGTTCCTAAGTGGAAACGTTCTTGTGAAATAGGTGGGGTTGTCCTCCAAGCAAATTCCCATGGACATACTCTGCCAAAGAGACATGTTACTTGCTGAAGGGAAAGGTGAAGGTTTACCCTGATGGGTCTAATCAAGCTGTTGAGATTGGCGCAGGTTGAGTTCCCCAAAGGAATGAGCTGCACTTGGGATGTTTCTGAAGAAGTGGACAAGCATTATAAATTTGAGTAAATGAGTTCGGTTTCCAGAGACTTCTTAGAACAAGTTATGTATCAAATGTAGAATGCTTTAATTTGTCATTTCGGGGTGATAATTAGACAGGTTTCTGATGTATATTCTATACTGCATAACATTAGATACCTGATTTCTTTGACTGCATATGTATTAGGATTTCTCCCTTCACCACATTAGCGTTATGCTGTTGGCATTTCTACATATCGCTGTTATGAGTTTGGATATCAGTGAGGTTTATGTGCTAATTTGCTTGTATGCCTTGATAAAAGAGATTTTGGCTCTCACCTCTTTATTATCTTCTCACTCCATAGCTTGTGTTAAAATCACCGCCGCCTCTCTCATTATTAGAACATTCTAGATAAGTTATATAATTATCTAGAAATGTGGAAAAGATTCAAGAAATACATAGAAAAATAATTGCTAGAAAATTCTAGATTCAATGTCCTAGTTGTTTACCTTGTTGGGCCAAGCCCATTATGATGTTATAGCTTTCTTCTAGCAATGTCAAGTTGGTGATGAACCAACATTGATCATGTATATATAGGGACCTTGGGTCCTTAAGGATGCAAGTTCCAAGTGTGCATCCAAAAAGTGTCCAAGTGAGTCTAAAGTGTGTTTAAGCTAAAGTGTGAGTGTCAAGTGTTGGTAAAAATAAAAGAGTAAGAACTTGGTGTATATTGTGGTCAAGTTATAGTGTTCAAGTCTTGGTGTAATTACTTTCACAATAATAAAGTAATTACGTTTTTCACGTGTTGTGGTGTCTAACAAGTGGTATAAGAGCTAGGTTGGTGCATACCAAAGAGTCGTTTGTTGAGTTTCTTAGAGTGTTCGTGTGTGGTTTAGTACTACAGAGCTTGTTGTCGAAATCAAGCTTTCTTGGTAAAAATAAAATTTTAGCCAAGACACGATGGGTGACCTTCAAGTGGTCGGTGGAATCAAGAAACATAGCAATCAAAATTACAGCACGTGGTCGATGCATATGGAGGCATATCTCCAAGGCCAAGACTTGTGGGAAATCGTTGGTGGCAATGAGGTCACACAACCAGAAGACGCATCCACTCCGAAGAAATGGAAGAATAGAGTTGGCAAAATCATGTTTGCGATTCGGACCATAGTTGAAGATGAAATGTTGGAGCACATCAGGCCGGCTAAGACACCGAAGGAAGCATGGGATACTTTCGCAACATTGTACACCAAGAAGAATGATACGAGACTGCAGCTTCTCTCTATTAGACAACGCGACATGACGATCAACCAATACTTTACCAAGATAAAATCTCTTTGTCGCGAAATTTCTGCATTAGACTCTACTGCTGGCATGTCAGACGTTAGAATTAGAAGAATTATTATTCATGAATTAAGGCCAGAATATAGAATTTTTATTGCCGCAATACAAGGTTGGCCAAGCCAACCTTCTCTTGTTGAATTAGAAAACTTGCTAGCTGACCAAGAAGCGTTGGCTAAGCAATATCTGGAGTCTCATTAAAGAGTGACGAAGAAGCACTCTATAGTATGGCTGGCCAGTGGGTCGGGTTGGCCCGGTCCCGCCCCGACACCGCCTCAGTTCCGCCCCGAACCCGACTATTTTAAAAAAAAATTTTGTGGTAACGGGACTCGAACCGGGATGGGACATGGTCTCGTCCCGACCCGTCACCGCCCCAGTTCCGCCCCGACACCGCCCCAGTTTCGCCCGAAACTTCCCTTTTGCAAAAATAACCATTGCACCAACGACCATTTTACATTTTGGCCTTTGTGTAACAACCATTTTTGGCCTCCCCCCTCCCCCTACCCCCTTAATATTTATTTTAACCCATAAGTTATTATATTTACACTTTAACCCAATTTTTCAACTATAAATACCTCATTTTCTCTTCATCTTTCTCACAAATCTTCCTACAATCTCTCTAATCTCTCAATACTCAATCTATCTCTCTCTACAAGTCTACATTGTCTACTAAATATTCAATTTTATTTATTCATTTGGGAATTGAGAGTGAAGTTGACAACTAGCTTGAGGATCTTCCATCGAGCAAAGTTTCAATTTTCAACCTCTCAATTACACGTCGACGTTACGTCGGCGTTTGGTACATTCGTTCCTTCATTAAATTATTATTGACTGTTTATTTTATTTAGCGCACTTAATTTTATTTACTTTAAATATTTATTAGTATAATTATAAATGTATAATGGAAGGATTTAAACGTATGCTTACGGGTAGGGGTCATGCTTCTTCTAGTAGGGGCAACAAGGGCAAGGGTCCTATTTCTAGACAGAATCCTATTCCTACACAGGATGATTTTGTTGATACTGAACATTTTCCTACAATACCATTAGATTTAGACGAAGAGCTATTTTCTAAACTCAAGAAGACTTTAATTTAGGTGATGATCTAGATGATACACCCACTAATGTAGATGACAACACACCCACTAGTGCACCTTCAACTGAAATGCCTCATATTCCCCCTAGTATGAGACAAGGTCCAACAAAACGACCATTAAAATCAGATGCACGGACATTTTTTGATAGGGACGTAGAGAATCAAGTAGATAGATGTAAAATTTGTAAAGATATTTTAAAATTTAAAACTGGAAAAGGTCACGGTGGGACGGGGGGTTTAATGAGACACGTAGCAAGGGCTCATTCAGCTAGGTATGCCCAATACGAGACTTCAAAACCGGGTGCGCAAACGTCCGCTCCATCGGGACAAGGTTCACATACTGATACTGTCCCGTACCAAGTACAGGGTCAAATTAACCCTATGACGGGGAGAATTGTAGGCCCTAAATACAATAAACATAGAGATAGGGACGCAATAACAAAATTAGTTGTTGTGGAGGGTTTGCCTTTTTCATTTCCTTCATCTCCTGATTTTATTCATTACATTAGAGATATGTGTAATTCTGCGTTTAACGGTTTTCCTAGATCAACTGTTAAGAGAGATGTATTTAAATTTGCACATGAATATCAACAGTATTTACATTATTCATTATATCATTTTAATGGCAAAGTGTATATCACTTCTGATCTAGGCCGTAGTACTAACGACCATGATTATTTAACGGTAACTTGTCATTGGATAGATTATAAATGATCTATGCAAAAACGTATCTTAGCGTATAGATATATAGATGATAGGCACACTGGTACTTTTATTACAGAAAATATTTATCAAGTGTGCGATTATTACGGAATAACTGATAAAATTATGACTATTACATTAAATAACGTTTCTTCTAACAATCACGCTATTAAAATTTTTAAAAATAGTTTAACTCCATCTTTTTCAGATCATTTTCATATAAAATGTGCGTGACATATATATGACTTAATTGTAAATGATGATCTATCACTTTTTGAAGACATTCTTAGTAAAATACAATTTGCTATAAACTATATTTTTAAAAATAATAGAATACAACGAAGAAAAGAATATAAAAAAACTTGTCACGATTGCCAACTACCTTATAGAAAAATTCCAGAAGAAGTACCCACTAGGTGGAATTCTTTATACGAGCAACTACTTGTTGCTTATGACTATAGAAAACCTATAACTTTATTTTTTAACTCTCATAATCAAAATTCAGCTGATATGGTTGTAGATAGCGATTGAGTAAAAATTTCTGAACTTATTGTATTTTTAGAGAAATTTTTTCAAGCAACAAAAGAATTTTCCGGTATATATTATCCTACTATTTCAACTATGTTGTTTTATATAGCTCTAATATTTTTATTGCTTAGTGAATATATGGAAAAACCAGCTTATATGGCAGCTATTAAAAAAATATTTATCAAAATAAAAAAATATTTTATTCCTATTCCCACTATTTATATTATTGGTGCTGTATTAAATCCGACTATTAAAATAGACGGTACTAAATCACTTATTGAAACTATTTACGATTGTATAGAAGTACTACCACCTCCAAGTCCCAAAAATCCAAATCACCCACTACCTATTGAACAAACTAAAGAAGAAGTGTTGTCTAGCGTAGAAGACCAATGCAAAAAAGTATATAGGTTTTACCAACAAGAAAGTGCTAGTAACCTACCGGCTTCCATACCATCTTATTCTTCTTCAACACAACCTCACAAAAGACATGTTGTTTCTGCGGCTAGTATTGAAAGCCTCAGAAATAAAATGTGCGGCTGTACCGCTACTAACCAAATTAGCGAGTTCGATATTTTTGTTTTGCAGGGTTCTGTACCGTACCAAGCAGTTCTCAATGAAGAAAGACGTGAAGACTTGCTGAAATATTAGAGGGGGAATGAGAAGACCTTTCCGACACTTTCAATGATGGCCCAAGATGTTTTGAACATTCAAGCGTCATCAACGGCGTCTGAAAGCGCTTTTTCTATTAAATTTACAACTTTTGAACAACACCACAAAGTTGCAATTTTGACAATTGTATTTGTATTACAAAAAAATCATATGTCTATTAAATAATATAAGAGACACAAAAACAGCCTTGAGATATTTTTATTACACTATCTTGTCTTGTTTAATTATTGAGTTTTTATATATATGTTATTTTTCAAATTAAGTGCAAAAAAAAAAAAAAAGAACCGCTCGGGATCTTGATCCCGATGCCGACCCGACCCGATTCCGACGGGATCGAGATCGGGATCGGGGCGGGACTTCGGCAAATCCCGCCTATCCCGATCCTGCCTGACCCGACCCGACCCGACCCTATCCCACTCTTTCCCCCGGTCCCGCCCCAACCCGATCTCGCCAAACCTGGCCCACCGGTCCCGAGTCCGGCCCACTGGCCACCCCTACTCTATAGTGGTGATAAGAAAGGTCGATCCCGACCAAACGCTAGTAGAAATTCTAGAAAACATAATGAGAAGGATAATCATCATGGAAGCTCTAAAACAAGGAGAGCTAAAAAAAAAGACAACTGGGGTGGTCAGTCAAAGAATAACAATAAGTTTGATGGAAAATGCTATTACTGTTGGAAAAAGGGCCACATGGCTAAAAATTATTGGTTAAAAAAGAACACTGCAAAAAGCAATGCAGCCTTGTCAAATGCAGGAAAGACAAGCGATAAAGAGTGGGACACTGAAGCACCTTTCGCCGTGGAGAAAGAAGAATTAGCTATGGCAGTTACCGTTCCTGGAACGATCGACTACAATAATGACTGGATAGTCGACTCTGGCTGCTCAAATCATATGACAGTAGATAAAGAGAAGCTACAGAACATGATGGAGTACAAAGGTGGTCGTATGGTGGTGAGAGCCAACAACTCAAGACTACCAATCGCTCACGTCGGAAAAACAACAATCATGCCGAGATTCAGTCCGAAAGAGGTTTCACTCTAGGATGTCTAGCATGTACTTGGGATGAAGAAAAACTTACTATCAGTAGCGCAACTTACGACATCAGGCCACCATGTCGTATTCGGACCTCAAGATGTCAAGATCTATCAAGATCTTGAAATCTCTAGAACACCGATGATGAGAGGACGCCACTTAGAGTCTGTCTATGTAATGTCAGCAGAGTTTGTTATGTAAACAAGACTCGAAAGAACAAAACAATTGATTTGTGGCATGCAAGACTTGGACATGTAAGCTATCACAAACTCAAGGTGATGATGAAGAAATCTATGTTGAAGGGTCTTCCTCAACTTGAGGTCAGAACAGAAACCGTTTTTGCAGGCTGCCAATACGGTAAAGCGCATCAGTTACCGTATGAAGACTCAAAGTTCAAAGCCAAAACACCGTTGGAGCTGGTCCATTCTGATGTATTCGGGCGAGTCCAGCAATCATCAATTAGTGGCATGCAATACATGGTTACATTCACTGACGACTTCTTACGGTACGTATGGGTTTTATTTCTAAAAGAAAAATCTAAAACTTTTTCAAAATTTAAAGAGTTCAAGGAAATAGCGGAAGGAGAACTCGGCAAGAAAATCCAATGCCTCCGAACAAACAACGGAGGTGAATATATATCAAATGAGTTCTCCCAGTACCTACGAGAATGCCACATACGCCATCAATTCACATGTACAAATACGCTACAACAGAATGGAGTAGTTGAGAGGAAGAATCGACACCTTGCAGAGATATGTCGAATCATGCTACATTAGAAGAATGTTCCAGGAAGATTTTGGGCAGAAGGTATGAAAACAGCAGCTCATGTCATCAATAGACTTCCTCAAGCGAAGTTAGGGTTCATTTCACCCTTTGAAAACCTGTGGGGTAGTAAACCTACAGTAAGTCACTTTCGAGTATTTGGCAATGTGTGCTACATGTTTATGCCAAGTCATCTACGTAGCAAATTTGATAAAAAGACGATACCGTGTATCTTTGTGGGATACGACAACCAAATGAAAGGGTGGAAATGCTGTGACCCAACAACTGGAAAGTGTTATACATCAAGAAATGTGGTATTCGATGAGGCAGCATCATGGTGGTCACCTCAAAAGGAAGAGTTACAAGATTCTAAGGAAATTGAAGACAATTTGCAAAAGAAGATGGGGGAGCAAATTGTTGAAGTACATCCAAGTCCAGAAAAGGAACATAAAGATCAAAGTGAGGAAGAATACCGAGGATGAGGCAACACATAATCCGTGGCAAACAGGCATGCATCAAAGAGTAGAAGACCGTCAACTAGAAGGAGTAAGCCCACAGATTCGGAGATTGAAAAGAGTTCGAAAGCCAAATCCTAAGTATGTCAATGCTGCTATAGCTAAAAAAGAAAAGTTTAGAGAACCAGACACATATAAAGAGGCATCCTAGAACATCAAGTGGTTTGAAGCTATGAAAGAGGAGATAAGTTCTTTAGAGAAGAATCAAACATGAGAGCTAGTACCAAAGCCAAAGGAAGTAAAACCCATTTCCTGCAAATGGGTTTATAAGGTAAAAACTCATCCTGATGGATCAATTGAAAGATACAAGGCTCGGTTAGCAGCTCGATGATTCTCTCAATAGTATGGGCTAGATTATGATGAGACGTTTAGCCCAGTTTCTAAGATTACAATAGTAAGATTCCTGCTAGCACTTGCAGCAAGTAAAGATTGGAGACTGTGGAAAATGGACGTGAAAAATGCCTTTCTACATGGAGAATTGGATCGAGAAATATACATGATCCAACCAAGAGGATTTGAGGATAAAGAGCATTATGATTATGTTTGCAAACTGAAGAAGGCGCTCTATGGATTGAAACAAGCTCTGAGAGCATGGTATGGCAAGATTGCTGAGTTTTTAGTAGAGAGCGGGTATGACATGGCACATGCAGATTCAATCTTATTCATCAAAGTGAAGGAAGCAAAGATCACAGTTGTTCTAGTATATGTCGACGACCTCATTATCACTGGCGATGATGAAGAAGAAATATGTCAAACAAAGGAGAATCTGTCAGTTCGCTTTTAAATGAAGGAGCTTGGAGAATTAAAACACTTCCTTGGATTAGAAGTTGATCGAACTGAGGAAGGTCTGTTTCTCTGCTAATAAAGGTATGCAAAAGACATGCTACAAAAGTTTGGAATGCTCGAGTGCAAGCCCATCTCAACACCTATGGAATCTAATGCCAAGTTATGCTCTTATAAAGGGAAGGACTTGCAAGACGAAGCAATTTATCGACAACTGGTAGGTAGTCTCATCTACCTTACATTGACTCGACCAGATATCTCATATGCAGTAGGGGTAGTAAGCCGATATATGCAACAACCAAAGAAGCCTCATTTGGAAGTAGTGTGACGAATGTTGAGGTACGTCAAAGATACCATTAACTATGGTCTCTTGTATAAGAAATGTGATGAGGTAAAGATAGTTGGATACTGCGATGCTGATTATGCTGGAGATCACGATACTTGTCGATCCACAACTGGATATGTATTCATGCTTGGATCTGGAGTAGTATCTTGGTGTAGCAAAAGGCAACCAATAGTGTCCTTGTCAACCACAGAAGCAGAGTATAGAGCAGCGGCAATGGCAGCTCAAGAGAGTACGTGGTTAATGCAATTGATGAAGGACCTACACCAACTTACAGATTATGCGGTTCCACTTTATTGTGATAACCAGTCTGCTATTCAATTAGCAGAAAAACTAGTTTTTCATGCTCGAACAAAGCATATGGAGGTGCGTTACCATTTTCTTAGAGATAAAGTACAACAAGAAGAGTTAGAGATGTACCAAGTGAAGAGTGAAGATCAGATAGCAGACTTTTTCACAAAAGTACTTAACACTTCAAGATTTCAGAAACTCAGAGAATAACTTAGTATGAAGAGTCGGTGTTGAGGGGGAGTTCTAAATCACCACCGCCTCTCTCATTAGTAGAACATTCTAGAGTAAGTTATATAATTATCTAGAAATGTGGAAAAGATTTAAGAAATACATAGGAAAATAATTGCTAGAAAATTCTCGAGTCAATGTCCTAGTTGTTTACCATGTTGGGCCAAGCCCATTATGATGTTATAGCTAGAATCTTCTAGAAATGTCAAGTTGGTTGATGAACCAACATTTATCATGTATATATAGGGACCTTGGGTCCTTAAGGATGCAAGTCCCAAGTGTGCATCCAAAAAGTGTCCAAGTGAGTCTAAAGTGTGTGTAAGCTAAAGTGTGAGTGTCAAGTATTGGTAAAAATAAAAGAGTAAGAACTTAGTGTATATTGTGGTCAAGTTATAGTATTCAAGTCTTGGTGTAATTACTTTAACAATAATAAAGTAATTACATTTTTCACGTATTGTGGTGTCTAACAACTTGCACCCAAAACACACCTGTATGCATACGCTTCACACGAGCACGAAGAGGAAAACCTTCCCCTCAGATGACGTTTGTATGGTAAAAATCCAGATTGGATAGCTGTACGAAGCAGAGGTCATGGAAAAAGAGAGGAATTGGATGTGAGTCAGCAATCTACAACTACGGCTTTGGCTTATGGACATGTCTGGGATGATTGGTTAAAACCTATTGAAGATCCAGAGTCACGGTGTTAGATTGCCGGGCCTCTGGGGAACGTGACCATGATCAAAGGAGCGATTGGTCAAGATAAGTCTAAAAAAATAACTGACCTCGAGGAATTCGAGAGTCTGCCTAAAGAATCTCAACAACATGGGAGACGTGCAGAAACTGTTCAATGGAGTAGGGCGTGTAGTACGGAAGAACATTACTTCGAGTTGGGTTATAAGAGCACCCCTTCCCCTCACAAATAGTAGTTAATACATACGATTCACTTCCACAAGAAGAAAATCTGTAAATCTCCTAACTAGTGTATTACTTCAGTGTGTATACATGGAGCATCATTCTAGAGATTCGAATGCCACTTTATCCTAAATACCAGAAGTCATGCTATGCGTTGAGTGACTGGGCATGCCTAGTCAAACCCAAAACCAAAAAATTATGTAACATGCCAATTAAATTGAAAGGACAATGGAAGCCTTTGAAGTGTTTACGTTGCATTTTCCAACCAATGACTCAGATCTAATCAACAAACTCAATTTGATTGGTCTGATTATTCAAGGAAGTCAATCAATTTCAGCCCAAAAAAAACAAGAAGGAAGTCAAACAAAATTAATAAAAGAGTTTAAATGTAACAATTATCTGTCATTCACATTTATAAATACCGGTCCCTATTAAGTAGGAGGTGGCTTCGTAATAAGAATAAGTGATATTAATTACCAGATAAAATATGGGATTATCTTTATAACGTGCTTGGTTGCATTTCTTATTCTAATATAAGCATCAATCTTAGAATTGTTTATACCATAATTATTGTATTATGTTTATACTACATTCTATGTGGGATAACTGAAAGTATGTATATCCTAGAGACAATCATTATTAGGTACAAATGTACTTGAACACATTCGTATTATTAATAAGATTAATATTTATGGCATTTGTGATTATTGAATTATTATTTGATTGTTTATAATTATTCATTAATGTGCATTCCTTGAGCTTACGTTGTCATTAATAGAGTGACATATTGATAATAGAGCATAACTCTAAAATAGCATCGACTAATGATCATCGAGAATGGGATATCGATCATATGTTATAAGTCGACATGTGGTCTGCATCACATTCTTAGAGAATGTAGTATGTCTCACCTGCTACTAGTAATAGTTGCTAGTGATGGACACATGGATACTTTTGAAAAGTATTGGTATACCCTGTTCATATACTATTTGTTAGACGTGTCTAGAGTGTTATCAGCGTGTGGGATATAAAGGTCCTTTGACTTGAGGTCAATATGCACCTTGTTTACAGAGTAATGTACTTTGACCCTGTCCTAAGCTTAAACTCCTTATAGGATAAGACATAACTTGTGTTGGGTACATTATGATGTAAATTAAGGTGGTAATTGAGCCAAGAATAGGATTCATTCCTCGATTGGATATTCGAGAGAGCACTCAACTTCTCAGTGATATTAGGTCGACCAAGTCATTGGCCAATGCAAAAGACATATTTAGAATATGATCTAGTTGTCGACTAATATAGATGAGATAAAGTGATCAAGCTCAGACACATGACAAATTCTAAGCTTGATCGAGTGTTTCATGAATTAAAGGAATTTATCATTTCACATAAATGTTATGTTTGCTGGATTCATGTAAACGTACTTCATATATTGAGTTCCGTATGGACCTTAATTGGATTAGTGTCGATAAATGAATAACTATAGGGTCACACTGTGTCGATTGTCTCTTCGATCTATGGGTGTATTGAGAAAGTATTGAATATTCGATTTGGGATCGAGATATTTAAATTGATAATAACTATGGGATAATTTCTATTAGATGGAAATTATTTAATTAAATCTAAATTAGATTTTGGATTTAATGTGGTGAATATATATATTAAATGAAAACGGAAAATGGAAGTTTACGAAAGGCGCCACGGCTTAGAGCCCAACCCTAATCTAATTTGTGACCTAATTTTAACTATAAATGCAGCACTCCCATTGTTAATTAAAATACACCAATTCTATAAACTAATTCTAGACTTAGAGTCTAGGACGAAACTCTCTCAAACCTCTGCCAAGATTTCCTGACTTTTTTGACAGAGGAATACACAATAGCATATTTCTTGTAGTCGAATGGACAGTCGCATATAATCCCTAAGTAAATACTCCAGATTTATTAACCTGTAAGTGTTCATGTTTTATGTTACAGGTTTTTGATTGTCATATAACCATACCAGAATAAATTGTTAGGGTAAGTAAGAAAAAAAATTTAAACTTTCGTTGTGCCTTACTTATGTGTTTTGAACTCAAAAAAACCCTACAGTGGTATCAGAGCCCAGGCTGATTCAATGGTTATATAACAATTGAATAACATAATAATATGAGTTAAACACAAAATTGTATTAAAACAAGGCTTCTTGAAATCCTACATATCTTGGACGAATTGTTAACCTTTTGATATCATCCTAAATTATCACCTACGCTAAATCGAGGAAGTCTTTTCGTTCTAACTCGGACGAAGCCAAGTGTAGATAACTGATTCATTGCGAACATGGTGCACGGTGAAGAACGATTATGAATGGAAGATGGTCGATATGTGCGTTACTGATAATGGTGGATAAGGATAAAGGATTTGTGATTCGATCCCTAAATTGGATTTAGGGCTCGAACGATTTTAGAAAAATTAACACAAAAACTCTTTGTCAGGACATCGGTGCCGCGACCCTATGGTAGGGTGCCGCGGTGCTTGCTAATGTTTCAAAGCGGTGCCGCGACCCTAATGCTTCAATTTTAAAATTTTGGACTTACTAGACAGTAGGCGTCGCGGCTCCATGGTGGAGCGCCGCGACCTTAATGAACTGTAGAACCCGAAAGGTTTCTGCCTTGCCAGCGTCGTGGCTCCATAGTGGAGCGCCGCGGCGCTCATGCATTGCAGAAGAAGAATTTCATTTTCTGCTTCACTGGCGCCGCGACTCTAATGATTAGCGTCGCGGCCCCAAATTTTTTTTTGTTCTGAATGTTTAACCCATGATTATTATTATACAGTATATTTGATAAGTATATTGTTTATGTGGTAAATGATTGTCATTTAGATTACTAGAATAATGTTCGTAAATAATTGTCTAGGTAGGCGCGCCCAGTATTTGTTAAGCCGCTTAATATCATGCTTGGGTAGGCGGTACCCAATAAGTGCTTAATAGACTTTGCATTAAGATGTTATATTTGATATAGCATACTAGAGTTGATCTTGGTTAAAACCCTAAATTAAAATGTTCCCTAAAATTTTAATACAAGTCTCATTTAAAATGAACGCGTCGTCCGTTATAATTGATTGTAGTGAAAAATCGTTTTCAGCGAGATGAGTATTTATGCCACAGCATTTGCTCTAAGTTTACGAGGACTCAGACTCTTTCATAGATGCATGTTTAATGTAGAAGTGGGTGATAAACCTTCATGAGTATTTACACCACAGTGTTTGCTCTATAAGGCAAAACTCAGTTCGATACATAATTGCAGTCTCATAACGGGGTTGACTTGTGAGGCTGTCTTGGCGCCACAGTGTCGGACAAGCCGAAGGACGCAGATCGATTCTTTAAAACATTCGGTCAAACATGAGTTATAAATTATTTGAAATTGGTTTAGAGACCTACCAGGTTGTGCTATTGAAGTTATCAGCCACAACAAACGCGGAGATAGCATGAACCTGGATCATGACCCATTATGACCATATTTGATATGAGTCTGTATTCTTCTATGGGGTCGAAGAGTATGTTAAAATAGTGGGAGCTAATTAAACTAAATGACATGTTAATTAGTTAATGAATGTGTTCAATAGAAATTATATTTGAGTTTAATTTCAAGTCTATCTATTTCTTCAGACTATATATAAAATGTCGAATCTATCACTGAAAATATTGGTCGAAACAAACAAGTTGACTGGATCAAATTACCCTGACTGGTTAAGAAATCTGCGATTGGTGTTAAAAGTAGAAGAATTGAGTATGTGTTAGACATAGTGTTCCCCATAGTCCCTGTTGAGGATTCTGCTGAGTATGCCCTGTTTGACAAGGTGGCTTATCAGAAACATCTAGACGATGCTACCTCGACACAATGTGTAATGTTGTCATCCATGACCTTGGAGTTACAAAGGCAACATGAGAACATGGGCCCCAATGAAATGCTAGAACACTTGAAGAGTCTCTATGACTCACAGTCTCAGACAATGGAGTATGAAATTTGAGGGACCTTTTCAAGTGTAAGCTGAACGATGGGGGTCCAGTTTCAACACATGTTCTGAAGATGATTGGGCTGATAGAAAGGTTGGCTTCGATTGGAATGAGGCTGCCTATAAATGTCTCTGTCAACCTAATCCTGAATTCACTTCCTGGTTCATTTGAGAATTTCATTGTGAACTTCAATATCAATGGGACCAAGGCAAGTCTTCCAGAGCTTCATATCATGTTGAAGACCTTTGAATCATCTACCTCTAAAGGTAAAACCGGGCTCATGGTGGGCTCTTCTAGCAAGTTCAAACCCAAGGGTAAGAACATGCAGAAGAAGAAGGGTAAGACAGTTGATGCGCCTACAGTTATGAAACCTAGAGGAGGTGTTCAGAAAAAGACAAAGGTAGCTTCGGATGTGTGCCTCAACTGCAAGAAGAAGGGGCACTGGAAGAAAGACTGCACAGCTCCAGGAGTAGGCAAAGTACTAGGTGCTCCTGGCTCTACTGGACAAGGTATGTTTGTCATTGAAATAAACATGTCTATAAGTAACTCTCACTACTGGGTATTAGATACCGCTTGTGGCTCACACATTTGTAATAATGTGCAGGGTCTGATTGACAGCAGAAAGGTTGGACTTTGGGAGGTAGACCTGCGCGTTGGAAATAGAGCACGAGTGGATGCTGAATGCGTGGGAACTTATAGACTAGATTTACCTTCAGGGTTTTGTTTAGAACTAAATAATTATTATTTTGTTCCCTCATTGACGAGGAATATTATTTCTATCCCAGTGTTAGACATTGAAGGGTTTTCCCCATTTATTGCCAATGACAGTTATGTAGTGTCTTTTAATGCTTTTGTTGGTGGAAATGCTCCGCTTGTGGATGGTTTGTATGTTTTAAACTGTAGTCATGAAATTTTCAATGTGCAAAACAAATGAGCTAAGATAAGTAATCCAAGAAACCACACCTACTTATGGCACAGTAGACTTGGTCACATCAATGAATCAAGGATAACAAGATTAAGAAAGTTAGACTACCTGGAACCATTTGACTTGGAGTCCTATGGTAAATGTGAATCTTGCTTGAGAGGAAATATGACCAACAAGCCACTTTCTGGGAAACGGGTGCGAGCCAAAGAGGTACTTGAGTTGGTCCATACTAATGTATGTGGGCCATTTTCAACTCAAGCTAAGGGAGACTTCCCTTACTTCATCACTTTTACAGACGATTTCACAAGGTTTGGGCATGTGTATCTTATGAAACACAAGTCCGAAGCCTTTTAGAAATTCAAGGAGTACAAGTCAGAAGTAGAGAAGCAACTTGAAACATATATCAAGACCCTTCAATTAGATCGAAGAGGTGAATACTTAAGTAAAAAATTTCTGGATTACTTGAAGCTTCATGGAGTCCAACCATAATAGACACCTCCTGGAACGCCACAAATGAATGGTGTTACTGAAAGGAGAAATCGAACCCAATTAGATATGGTTAGATCCATAATGAGTTTCTCAGCTCTACCAACATACCTTTGGAGCTATGCATTGCAAAGTTCAATTTATATTCTGAACAGGGTTCCTTCAAAGTCAATAGAGAAAACTCCATATGAGATATCGAATGGCAAAAAGCCAGCACTTAAACACATGCGGCCCTGGGGTGCCCTGCATATGTAAAGAAGATGCTTACTGATAAGTTGGAATCTAAAAGTGAGAAATATTATTATGTGGGGTATCCAAAGGAAACTAAGGGATACTATTTCTATCTTCCTGGAGAACATAAGGTCATTGTTTCCAAAAATGCAACTTTCCTTGAAGAAGATTATGTCTACAAGGAACGGAGCTGCAATAAGATAGAACTTGAAGAAATTCAAGAACCACAAGATAACACAGAAGTTGAACCCTTGTCAAAATACCTAGACAAGGATTCAGTGGGAGTATTTGGTGAATATTGGGTACTTAGAGTACGCCCTTCAGCCAGTGGGAGTGCTATGAGAAATAGTGCAGAAATGCAAGGTTGTCATACACAACCAGTGGAAGATGATACAATGGTTGTACATCATTCCATTCAGGAAATACATGAAAATAACATTCCTGAGAGCTCTCAAGGTGATGGATTATCCATCACACAAAGACCTTCTCACAATCAGAATGCAACAAACACTAAAACACAGAATAATCAACTCCGTAGGACCACTAGGACTCATCGTCCGCCTGAAAGACTTAATCTCCATGTTGAAACACACAATGAGATAGATATTCCTGATGACGATGAACCTACAACCTACAACGAAGCTATGTTAGACATTAATTCGCAGAGATGGCAAGAAGCCATGAAATTTGAGATGGACTCGATGTACATTAATCAAGTTTGGAACTTGGTTGATTTGCCAACAAGGGTTAGACCCATAGGATGCAAATGGGTCTTCAAGAAGAAGATTCATGCATATGGCAAGGTAGAGACTTATAAGGAAAAATTATGGCTAAAGGTTATAATCAATGGCTTGGGGTCGAATATGATGAAACCTTTTCACCTGTTGTGAAAATTAAGTCCATTCGGATTTTGCTTGCAATAGCCGCATACTATGATTATGACATTTGGTAAATGGATGTTAAATGGTAACCTAATTGAGGAGGTGTATATGATACAACATGAGGGATTTACATCCAAGACTAAGCCCAAAGCAGTATGCAAGCTACAGAAGTCCATTTATGGACTTAAGCAAGCCTCAATGAGTTGGAATATTTGCTTTGACAAAGCAGTCAAATCGTTTGACTTTGTTAGAAGCAAAGACGATCCTTGCATTTATAGTAAGCGAAAGGAAGGGAGTATTGTCTTCATTGTTATATATGTAGATGACATATTAATAATGGGAGATAATAAGACTCTCATGCAATTAGTCAAGGAATGGTTATCCAGCACCTTCATGATGAAGGACTTGGGTGAAGCCTGCTACATTCTTGGAATTAGGATCTATAGAGATAGACATAATAGATTGTTGGGGCTATCACAGTCCATATATACATAGACAAAGTGATAAGACGATTCTCTAGGAAAACTCCAAGAAGGGAAGTCTTCCTATGGGTCAAGGCATCAAGTTATCAAAGAAGGATAGTCTTTCTACTGTTGCAGAACTTGAACGCATGAAAAGAATCCCATATGCTCCAACTATAGGATCTATCATGTATGCCATGACCTGTATGAGGCCAGATGTGGCCTATGCACTTAGTATGACTTGCAAATTCCAGCAGAATCCTAGGGAAAAATACTGGAAAGCAGTCAAGAGTATTCTTAAGTATCTTAGATGAACTAAATAATATTTCTTAGTCTATGGTGGACAAGAGAAGCTAGTGTGTACTGGGTACACTGATGCTAGCTTCCAGACAGATCTTGATGACTTTAAATCTCAATCTGGATATGCCTTCATTTTCAATGGCGGAATAGTGAGTTGGAAAAATTCCAAGCAAGATACAACTGCTGATTCGACAATTGAAGCCGAGTACATTGCTGGATCGGAAGCTGATAAAGAAGCTATCGCGATATCTGAGTTCCTGAAGGAACTGGGGGTTGTTCCAAGTGCCACTTGTCCAATAACGATTTATTGTGACAACACTGGCGCGATTGTGCAAGCTAAGGAACCAAGATCAACAAACAAAAACAAGCATGTACCTAGGAAATACCACATACTCAGGGAGATGGTGGAAACTGAAGAAATAAGATTAGATTATGTTCCCATAGATGATAATCTAGCTGACCCGTTTACTAAGCCATTAAGCTTAGTTAAGCATAATGTTCATTTTGGAAACATGGGTATTAGATACATCGGAGATTGTCTCTAGGCCAAGTGGGAGATTGAAATTATGTATGTCCTAGAGACAATCATTATTAGGAAAAAATGTACTTGAACACATTCGTACTATTAATAAGATTAATATTTATGGCATTTGCGATTATTGAATTATTATTTGATTGTTTGTAATTATTCATTAATGTGTATACCTTGAGCTTAAGTTGTCATTAATAGAGTGAGATATTGATAATAGAGCGTAACTCTAAAATAGCCTCGACTAATGATCATCAAGAATGGGATATCGATGATATGTTATAAGTCGACATGTGGTCTGCATCACATTCTTAGAGAATGTAGTATGTCTCACCTGCTACTAGTAATGGTTGCTAGTGATGGACACATGGATACTTTTGAAAAGTATTGGTATACCCTGTTCATATACTATTTGTTAGACGTGGCTAGAGTGTTATCAGCGTGTGGGATATAAAGGTCCTTTGACTTGAGGTCAATACGCACCTTGTTTACAGAGTAATGTACTTTGACCCTGTCCTAAGCCTAAACTCCTTATAGGATAAGACATGACTTGTGTTGGGTACATTATGATGTAAATTAAGGTGGTAATTGAGCCAAGAATAGGATTCATTCCTCGATTGGATATTCGAGAGAGCACTCAACTTCTCGGTGATATTAGGTCGACCAAGTCATTGGCCAATGCAAGAGACATATTTAGAATATGATCTAGTTGTCGACTAATATAGATGAGATAAAGTGATCAAGCCATTTGGATAGACACATGACAAATCCTAAGCTTGATCGAGTGTGTCGTGAATGAAAGGAATTTATCATCTCACATAAAGGTTATGTTTGCTGGATTCATGTAAACATACTTCATATATTGAGTTATGTATGGACCTTAATTGGATTAGTGTCGATATATGAATGTCTATAGGGTCACACTATGTCGATTGTCTCTTCCATCTAAGGGTGTATTGAGAAAGTATTGAATATTCGATTTGGGATCGAGATATTTAAATTGATAATAACTATGGGATAATTTCTATTAGAGGAAAATTATTTAATTAAATCAAAATTAGATTTTGGATTTAATGTGTTGAATATATATATTAAATGAAAACGGGAAACGGAATTTTACGTAAGGCGCTGTGGCATCTGCTAGGATGCGCCGCAGCGCCAACCCGACAGTGGGCCCAGTCAGACTGACCCACTGCACCTCAGTTTTTGGGCCAGGCTTAGTGCCCAATCCTAATCTGATTTGTGACCTAATTTTAACCATAAATACAACAATCCCATTGTTAATTAAAACACACCAATTCTATAAACTAATTCTAGATTTAGAGTCTAGGACGAAACTCTCTCAAACCTCTGCCAAGAGTTCCTGGCTTTCTTGACAGAGGAATACACCATAGCATAGTGCTTGCAGTCAAAGGGACAGTTGTGTGTAATCCCTAAGTAAAGACTCCAGCTTTATTAACCTGTAAGTGTTCATGTTTTATGTTACAGGTTTTTTATTGTCATATAACCATACTAGAAGAAATTGTTGGGGTAAGTAAGAACAAAATTTTAAACTTCCGCTGTGCCTTACTTATGTGTTTTGAACCCAACAAAACCCTACTATAACAACCTAATTTTGGTAGCACTGGTGGGCGAAACAAGATTCTATTAAATGTGAATTCTTAGAATAGATTGTGATAATAAGGAATCTAGTAATGTTTTTTTGTGCTTACAGCAATAACATTAGCAATAAAAAATGTTGGTAACGTGGTTATAGACTTATATTTCCCAATAGCTACTGAATATGTCTAAGTTCTTGGGAGGATATAATCACTAAAAAACTCGTGTGGAAGACGTTATTTTACTGTTAATGCATTGAGTTCTGAAAAAAAAAAGGAAAAAAACGAAATTTAAGTCATCAAACACTTACAAATTTCATATGTATTCCCAACATATTTCCGAACCAAGCTAATGTTACGCTGCTAATTGCTATGTAGACTTAGTTTTGGTCATTCTTGATTAAAAAATGCTATTTTTCTATTCTCACCATAAATGAGTTTTACTGGATTTTAACACATCACAAGATGAATAATTCACCGGAAACTGCCTCTCTACCTCAAAAAGGTAGAGGTAAGATCTGTGTACATCCCCACCTTATGAGACCACATTGGATTTGTTGTTTTTGTTGTACAAGATGAATAATTCCCCCTAGTTCAGAAACATGGAACGTTTACGCGGGTAGAAACATAGTTTTTTCTACCTAAAAACACAGAAAATCACAAGACATCTACAGCTTAATACGAGATAGTTGTCTACCCTAAAAATATCGACTATTTCCGGAGAGTGATATGTAGAATTGCTTGGGAACGAACTCATATTAGTTTAGTTATCTATAATTGTTTTACATGGAAGAAAATGCATACACCCTTGTTTTATCATGTCTTTGATGCTAACTAACAAGTCCTTGAGCTGGTGATATTTCTTTACCAGTTTATACCTACCTCTTTTATTAGAATAAGTTAAGTCTATTTATAGCAATATAGGATTTAATAATTATGGTAATATAGGATTTGTAGTCCTATTAGAATAGGGTTACTCTGGTTAGGGTTTCTTCTGAATTTTTTACCTTATTTAGATTCTACCATAATTGTGTTTTATTTCAAAAGGAATTTCTTGGTGGAAAAGAACTCTACCATATTTATCATTTTTTTTGTAGAAGAAGTTTTGGACTTCTATAAATAACACAAATGCATCTACAATGTAGTCATTAAAGAGTCTTGCTTAGGGGGATATTATTCTCTCTATAGTTTTTAGGCTTTCTTTTATATTCGTTTTTCATATGTAGCCCAATTAGCCAAATCATATTAAATATTACGTTTCTTTAGTATAGTTTTTATCTCGTCTGATTTATCGTCATTCAAGGTTCGCAATTATTAGCTTCCGCATGACGCCCTGATTATTTCGATCCCAACAACTGCTATCAGAGTCAACGATCCAAGGGGTTGAAAACAAGCTAATGGCAGCCGGTTCAAATCAAGTTGCAAACAATATCACGATAATGAAGATTTTGTGTAGAGTATTATATGTGGAGATGATTTTCAACAATATTTTCAATATCCCTGCCGTTACATCTGTAAAAATAAAGCAAAATATTTTTTAAACCATTTTTAACTCATAATATTTTAAAATTTATTTTTAACTATGAAAAGAAGCAGTGATGAAGATTATATGAAGATGGAGAATCAAGATTATTTTGCTATAAAATTCAAGCCAAGGGGAGATTTGTTAGGGTTTGCCCTGAATTTCTTATCTTATTTGGATTCTACCATAATTGTGTTTTACTTCACAAATGATTTTTTGATGGAAAAGAGTTTATTTGTAGAAAAGGACTCTACCATATTTATCCTTTTCTTATATGAGAAGTTTTGGACTTCTATAAATAAAAGATCTTTTATTCTGAGACATAACACAATAGCATTCACAATGTAGTTATTAAAGAGTCTTGCTTAGGAGGAGATAATTCTCTCTATAGTTTTTAGTTTTATTTTATATTAATTTTTCATATGTTGGCCAATTAGCCAAATCATATTAAATATTATGTTTCTTTAGTATAATTTTTGTGTCATATGGTTTATCATCATTCTAAGTTTGCAATCATAAGCTTCCGCATGACGTCCTGATTATTTCGATCCCAACAACTCTTTATCCTATTAGACCAGGAATATGAGGATTTTACGCTAAAAAGAATGTCATTATGATGAATGAAAAACATAAAAAATTCTCTCATTATTCTTGTCTCTCTATATTCTCGTTCATGTCTCAATTTTAACATGGTATCAGAGGTACGTTAAAAAGAATACAAAACCTCCAAAACAGTGACAAGTGATGGTAAAGAAACCAGCGATACTAGCAAAGGAATTGCCGGTGAAGAAAACAAAACCCAAAGAAAAACAATCTCTCTATGACATTACATAAAATGATAATCCTGAAATTGTGGTGACACAAGTCCAATTGAATGGGGTAAATTATGAAGAATGGGATAAATCCACGAGGACAACCCTAAAAGCAAGAAAGAAGTTTGGCTTCGTTGACGGTATAATAGAAAAAAACCAGACGAAGAGTCTCCGGACTTGAAGATTGGTGGACCATAAACTCATTATTGGTGTAAAGTCCCGAGAATTTTGCACGTCTCATCCATAAACCAACCCCTCTCCCTCAACCCTTTCTTCCACTCCCTCACATCCCAAAATTTGTGCAACGTACATATACACACACGACACAACACACACACATACACTTTTATATAAAACAAAACAAAAAGGGAAATACAAAATTCAGAAACAAAACAAAGAGAAAAAAAAAAGATTAAATAGAGAAATTAAGAAGTCCCAAAAAGGTTTGGTTGAAAGATAAGTTGAAGTTGAGGTTCTGTTCGCGGTTATGAAGCCACAAAGGTGAGTTTTCTCACTCACAAACTCTTAGTAAAATTCTTTTTTTTTGAGTTACAATGCATGTTAAAACATAGTATGCATGTTAAAAAATATATGTTTCTGGAAATATAAGTTGTGATGAATTAATTGATATAAGTATTGTCTTGTAATAAGTTTGAGTCATGTAATTGCGGACTATTTTTACTAAGTTATCCTTGTTAGAATGGGATGAAATTTTCCAGTTTTGTACATATTTTTTTCACGGTCATATTGAGTCCAAACGGGGAAAAAACCGACATACGGTTTGAGAGTTATCGATGTTTAAAGTTTCAGCCTCGGATCATTCGAAATCTTGAAGGGCAGAACATATAACGTAAAAATTGTACAAATTGGTAAAGAATATGAAAGTTTGTGCTGAATAATAGTTCTAGTTTTCTCTGTTATTGACAGTTTGACACCTTACTGAGGTTGATCCGACATACAATTTGAGAGTTACCGATGTTTAATGTTTCTGCCTCGGATTGACCGAAATCCGGAAGGGCAGAACGTATAATGTAAAAACTGTATAAATCGGTAAAGAATCTGAACATTTGTGCTGAATAATAGTTCTAGTTTTCTCTATTATTGACAGTTGAGACCTTACTGAGCTCGATCCGACATACGGTCTGAGAGTTATCGCTATTTAAAGTGTCTGCCTCGGATCGACCGAAATCCGGAAGGGCGGAACGTATAACGTAAAAACTGTATAAATAAGTAAAGAATATGAAAGTTTATGCTGAATAGTAGTTTTAGTTTTCTCTGTTCGTCGCAGTTTGAGATCTCACGGGGATCGATCCGACTTATGGATAAAAAGTTATGACTGTTTTAAGATTATGTCTTTTATTCAAAAGAATCTGGCGAGACCGTTTTCATAGGGTTGTTTCTTTCGTGAAGTTGTACTAGTTATACTAGGTATTTTCAGAGAAAACTTGATATAGTGATAGGTTCCTATGTTACTTTTGATTCGGCGCAAGAAAAACCTTATTTGGGGTTACGGTTTGAGAGTTATAATCCTTACAAGTGAGAAGGGCAAAAAGTTGAATGAAAAAATTATTACCTGATATTTTCTGAAAAATATGACTAAGTATGGAAGCCTATTATTGTCTTAGTATCATTCAGGAAATATATATATATATATATATATATATATATATATATTTATTATCTTAGTATCATTCAGGAAATATATATATATATATATATATTTATTTATTATCCTAGTATCATTCAGGAAATATATATATATATATATATATATATATATATATACATATAAAATATTGGAACGGGTTGCACGTACCGCAACAAATATATAATATAATATATTGGATCAGGTTGCACGCACCGCAACAAATATATAATATGATATATTGGATCGGGTTGCACGTACCGCAACAAACATATAATATATTATATTAGATTGGGTTCACGCACCGCAACAAATATATATATATATATATATATATATATATATATATATTGGATTGGATCGGGTTGCACGCACCGCAACAAATATATAAAATATTGGATCGGGTTGCATGCACCGCAATAATTATATATTATAATATATTGAATCGAGTTGCACGCACCGCAATAATTATATAGTATAATAAATGGGATCGGGCTGCGCGTCCCACAATTTCTTTCGTGAATGTGTATTGGTTAAACTAAACATTCCCTAGGACAAGTTGGGAGAGGATTTCATTTTTGTATGTGATCAATTATCATTGGCTTGTACGTTGAAAGTGTTGTAATATGTTTCAGAATGTGCTTATTATGTTTATAATATAATTGTACTTAGATCATTGTGAGGTTACTTTGAATTGTAAGGCGAGGTTTTCACTCAGCTCCGGATGGCAGGGCTGGCTCTTTTATCTACCATGTTTCAGAAAGCGCAATAGAGGGAAAACTCCGCTACAGGGCTAGCGATCGTCCCACAGCCTCATTGTTCCACCAATCCATTGCTCCAAATTTGGTGATGGCCCTTCTTGAATAAGTAGGTTGAATAATTAAGTTTAGTTATCTCGAGGAATGCCCCACATGAGATTGTTCTTTTTAAACTTCGAATTTCTTATTATATATATTATTTTTGCACCTAGATACATGTTTAATTCAGGAAGAAAATAGGTTAATGGTTTGCCTAGGAAGAGATAGTTGCCCAGGTGCCATCACGCCCTAAGGAAAACCTTGAGTAAAGTCGAGGCGTGCAAGTTAGTATCAGAGCTAAACCAGGTTAGGAGATTTTAGGAAATTTCTTTGAGTTGAGTGTTTGAACGGTTACTTATTGTGATTGTGTGCATGCCACCTCAGTAATAAGTGAACAGAATAACATCCTAAACAGTTTCATTTCCTTCATACTCTTCTCGTGCCTATCTTGAGTCTTTTCAAAGACTTGGTTCTCGTACTACCTCCTTCAAAGGATTATGGAAGGGGATTGTGCAACGATAAACTAACATTTATTTTTGCAGATATAGTTACAATACGAGTTCCAACCAAGAGGGAAGTGCTCATAGAAACGAAAAGGATAATGCGAGCTCAGGAGGAGTTCATGGATCGTAGGATGGACCCAGGAGACGATTTTGGCATGTATATGGATGACACAATCGCACGTTGTACGAATTTGCTTAGGGCTAGATGGAAGAAGCATTTATTTGACCCAACTATTTTCGACTATCCGATTGGAGTCATACTATAGATAATAGTAAACTCCATCCCAGGAGATTTCCACGCCTCATTTAGAAGAGCAAAGATGCTATGTAGAGATAGTAAAGAAGGCTCATTGCTCAAATTTCTACGTCAAGTGAAGAAATTCTGGAAGATGAAGGAAAGAATGGACGATAGGGAAAGGGAAGCAAGGAACAAGGTTCACAATGAAGCTTAATGCCAACCTGGGGAATAGGCGAGTCACGCGGTTAAGCCCTTTAACACGCGTTGTAGTAAATGCAAGTTTGAGTTGGAGATCTACAATGGGTGACGGAGAATTATCTGATAAGATTTAGTATAATGTTATGTTATGATGGAATGAAGTATTATGAATTCAAGAATGAAATAATATCATTATTTGCTTTTTGTTTTTTGTTTTATGGTGTTGCATGCTTATGAAGTATAAGAAAATTTTGGGGAGTTAAAATAGACGTATTGTCTTCTAAAATATGGGCGTGCTTGTCTTTACAAAAAATGGTAGAATCACAAGTACCGGTGGTGTGAAGGTTGATCAGAACGACCCGGGGAAGAGCGAAGGGATGAGGTCAACCCCCAAGAGTTCCGGCACAGGAACTGAGGGCTCATGAAGAGGTTCACCATGAAGCTCATATACATCTGGTTGAAAGAGCAGTGTCTCAAGATAGTGTGGAAAATGTTGAAGAAAATGAGAGTCAAGCGGCCCAGGAAATGGTGGGACAAAAGTTAGATAGACTCATAGAATTGATGACAACTGTAGCCCCACACATTGTTCAGCCTACACCTAGTGTCTCAATCATGGCCCCAACCCAGAACCCGCCGGCCCAGGAACTAGTTGTGACTACACCACTGGCCAAAAATGTAGGAGTTCAGTCAGTACCGGATAGACTATGGGCGAATTTTATGAGGAGAAGGGAACCTATCTTCACGGGGAAGGACTCCAAGTATGACCCCATAGTGTTTCTCGATGAGGTAGAAAACCTACTATTTACCTTGGGATGTGTAGAGACGCATGGCGTCAATTTGGTAGGCGCACGTTTAGTGGACGACATGGGGGTATGGTGGAGAAACTTTAGAAGAAATCGTTCCTCGATGTCACCACCGATGACGTGGGGGGACTTTAGAGCCGCATTCATTGAAAAGTACATACCTAACACCTGAAAAGATGCGCTCAGGCGGGGTTTTGAACAATAGAAACAAGGAGACCGCAGTGTGCAGGAATACGATACACAGTTCATGCGATTGTCGGTATACAATGCACATATTATTCCTACGAAAAGGGAGAAAGTCAAAAGATTTGTTGAGGGATTAAACCCGAACTTGGCAGAGAAGGTAGTGGAATTAGCCCATGATCGTACTTACCTTCAGATCGTCGACATGGCAATGAGGGTAAAAGGTTTAATTAAATCAAAAAGAGAGTATTCGCAGAAGAGGTTTCGATCGTCGGGATTCTTTAATCAGAATCAAAACCAGAGGTAAGAAGGTAGCAGGGGTTTTTCAAAATCGGTCCAGTCAGTAGGCCAGTCTCATTACAGGCCCCAAGAGCATAAATGGTTCAATCATCAAGGTAACAATGCCAAGGCCACCAATCCCAACGTAGAGAGTGAAAAAATGGTCTGTAAGGTTTGTCAAAGGAAACATTTTGGAGAATGCAGGTTCTCACAGAAATGTTGTTATAACTAAGGAGAACCATGCCACTATATCAAAGATTGCAAGAAGAGAACCCAAACTCAATTTTCTCATGGGAGGTCAGAAGCAACCACAGCTGCCCACATGTGAAATCAGGGCAACCAGTCCCGACAGAGTCAGGGAGGTCAACAGTCCAACAATCCTAACCGGCTCTACGCTTTGCCCAAGAGGAATAAGATGGAGGCATGTAACGCGGTGGTCACATGTATTTTATTGGTCTCAAGTATTCCTGCACTTGTATTATATGATCCCGGCTCTACATTTTCATATGTGTCAATGGGTTTTGCTAAGAGTCTACATGTATAACCTTCCTGTTTAAGTGAACCCTTTGAAGTCAAGACACCAGTGGGGACCTCAGGTTGGGCCTCTCGAGTAATTAAAAATTTCCCGTTAGAGGTAAATGGTAGAGGAACAATAGCAGACTTAGTATTACTTGATATGGTAGACTTTGACATTATTTTGGGTATGGATTGGCTGTCAGCATGTTATGCCACGTTGGATTGCCAGCAAAAGGTTGTAAAATTATCTTTTCCTAGGGAACCAGAAGTTTTTATAAGTGGTAGGATTGAGACACCCTCAAGTCGACTTATTTCCTACCTTAGGGCTCAAAAGTAATTAAGAAGTCACGAGGTGGAATAATCTTACCTAGCGAGTATAATGGATACCCCAAAAAAGTCCCCAGAGGTACATATTGTCCCTATTATTCGTAATTTTTCGGAGGTATTCCCTGAACATCTCCCAGGCCTTCCTCAGGACAGAGAAGTGGAGTTCGCTATCGAATTAATTCCGGGCACAAAACCCATTTCCATTCCTCCATATCGAATGGCCCCAGCTGAATTGAGAGAGTTAAAAGAACAATTGAAAGATCTTTTGGATAAAGGCTTTATAAGGCCTAGTGTTTCCCCCTGGGTTGCACCAATCCTTTTTGTGAAGAAGAAAGATGGTTCTCTCCGAATGTGCATCGATTATCGACAACTCAATAAGGTCACAATCAAGAACCTATACCTATTACCAAGAACCGATGATCTTTTTGACCAACTTCAAGGAGCCAGCTATTTTTTCAAAATTGACCTCCTTTCGAGATATCACCAGCTGAAAGTAAATCCTGATGATATACCTAATACAACCTTTAGGACCCGATATGACCATTATGAGTTCTTGGTCATGTATTTCGGGTTAACTAATGCCCCAACAACTTTTATGGATCTCATTAACAGAATTTTCTAACCATTCTTAGATTTGTATTCATATGATGATATTTTAATTTTTAGCAAGAGTGCTGAAGAACATGAAGAGCATCTAAGGGTAGTGGTTCAAATCTTAAGACAGGAAAAACTTTATGCTAAATTTTCAAAGTGTGAATTTTGGTCGGAAAAGGTGGCTTTCTTAGGCCATGTTGTGTCAAGGGATAGAGTTATGGTAGACCCCCAAAAGATAGAAGCCGTGAAGAACTGGACAAGACCTACCACTCCGACAGAAATTAGGAGTTTCTTGGCTTTCGCTGGGTATTATAGAAGATTTGTAGAAGGTTTCTCGAGTCTCGCTGCTCCCTGGACCCGATTGACTCAGAAATCGGTTAAGTACCAATGGTTAGAGGCGTGCGTGGCAAGTTTTCAGAAACTGAAGGGGTTATTGACTACTGCGCCAGTCCTAACCTTACCATCGGGACATGAAGGATTCACAGTCTATTGTGATGCCTCTAAGGTTGGGTTAGGATGTGTCTTGATGCAGTTTGGAAAAGTTATTGCGTATGCATCTCGACAATTGAAGATACATGAGAAGAATTATCCAACTCATGATAAGTTGGATAATTAAGAACTCCTAACATATACTTTTATATAAAACACAACAAAAAGGGAAATACAAAAATCAGAAACAAAACAAAGAGAGAAAAAAAAGACTAAAGAGAACAATTAAGTTGTCCCAAAAAGGTTTGGTTGAAGGATAAGTTGAAGTTGAGGTTTTGTTCGCGGTTACGAAGCAACAAAGGTGAGTTTTCTCACTCACAAATTCTTAGTAAAATCCTTTGTTTTGAGTTACAATGCGGGTTAAAACATAGTATGCATGCTAAAAAAATATATGTTTCTGGAAATATAAGTTGTGATGAATTAATTGATTTATGTATTGTCTTGTAACAAGTTTGAGTCATGTAATTACAGACTATTTTTGCTAAGTTATCTTTGTTATAATGGGACGAAATTTTACAGTGTTGTACATCTTTTTTGCACGGTCAGATTGAGTCCAAACAGGGAAAAAACCGACATACGATTTGATAGTTATCGTTGTTTTTAGTTTCCACCTCGGATCGACCGAAATCCGGAAGGGCAGAACGTATAACGTAAAAACTGTACAAATCGGTAAAGAATCTAAAAGTTTGTGCTGAATAATAGTTCTAGTTTTCTCTATTATTGACAGTTTGAGACATTACTGAGGTCAATCCGACATACGGTTTGAGAGTTATCGCTATTTAAAATTTCTGTCTCGGATTGACCTAAATCCGGAAGGACAGAACGTATAACGTAAAAACTGTACAAATAGGTAACGAATCTGAAAGTTTGTGCTGAATAATAGTTCTAGTTTTCTCTGTTTTTGGCAGTTTGAGACCTCACGGAGATCGCTGACTTATGAATAAAAAGTTATGACTTTTTTAATATTATGTCTTTTTTTCAAAAGAATCCGGCGAGACAGTTTTCATAGGGTTGTTTCTTTCGTGAAGTTGTACTAGTTATACTAGGTATTTTCAGGTAAAACTTGATTTAGTGATAGGTCCCAGTGTTACGTTTGATACGGCGCAAGAAACACCTTATTGCGGGTTACGGTTTGAGAGTTATAACCCTTACAAGTGAGAAGGTCGAAAAGTTGAAAGAAAGAATTATTACTCGAATTTTTCTGAAAAATATGACCAAGTATGGAAGCCTATTATTGTCTTAGTATCATTCAGGCATTATATATATATATATATACATATAAAATATTGAAATGGGTTGCACGCACCGCAACAATTATATTATAATATATTGAATCGGGTTGCACGCACCGCAACAATTATATGGGATCGGGTTGCGCGTCCCGTGATTTCTTTCGTGAATGTTTATTGGTTAAACTAAGCATTCCCTAGGACAAGTAGGGAGAGGATTTCATTTTTGTATGTGATTAATTATTATTGTCTTGTACGTTGAAAGTACTATAATATGTTTTAGAACGTTCTTATTATGTTTATAATATAATTTTACTTAGAGAATTGTGAGGTTTCTTTGAATTGTAAGGCGAGGTTCTCACTCAGCCCTGGATGGTAGGGCTGACTCTTTTATCTAACATGTTTCAGGTAAGCGCAATAGAGGGAAAACTCTGCTACAGGGCTAGCGATCTTTGGGAATACTTAATAACTTAAGTAATGGTTCGCCTGGGAAGGGATAGTTGCCCAGGTGTCATCACATCCTAAGGAAAGACTTGAGAAAAGTCATGGCGTGACAATTGGTTTCATAGATTAGCAACACTATAGAACCGACACTTCGCTCAACAATTACACATGAAGAGGAAGCGGAAGAATTATGGACGAGCATCCGAGAGTGATTCACCGTTATTAACGGCCCACAGATACAACAACTAAAGGCGGAACTAGTGGAGTGTAAGTAAAAGGGAAGGATCATAGTGGATTATGTCACGACCCAAACTGGAGGGCCATGACGGGCATCCGGACTTTACTTGCCGAGCACCACTAGGCATACATTCATCACATAACCATAAATAAAATAATAAGCTGAAAAGGTGCAAGACCGACATGGCATATATGTATATACATAGATGTTGGACATGACCGTACAAGTTGACAAGGCTACCATAGATGACTATACAACAAAAACATAGGCCGAGGAGGCCACATAACATCTGACTGTGTCATAACTATCTACAAGCCTCTACTAGAGTACATGACATCACAAGGTTGGGACAGGGCCCCGCCATACCCATATGCATATCAAAAATATCGTACCAAGACTAGACTATAACTCAGGAATGAACAGAGTGGTCCAATATGAGCTGAATAGGAAACCTACTGGTGTGGTCCGTCGCCCTATCTACCTAAACCTGCGAGCATAAAACACAGCCTCCCCCAAAAAAAGGGACGTCAGTACGAATAATGTCCCGAGTATGTAGGGCATGAAAATAACATAAGACAAGAGAGATCAACCTGTACTGAATGCCCTTGATGCCATAATATGCATAAGTATCATGATTGTGTGTATATAATGCCTGGTCATACATATATATGCGTATACAATGCCATCAAGCCTCTGTGGGCATCCCATCATATCATGTCGGCCTCTGTGGGCACAATCATCATCATATAGCAGTTGATCAGGTAGTGGTGCGTTTATAATGCCATAACCTTTTCCATACCCATACACATATCATATAGCGTATATAACGCCTATGAGGTCATGGTATATACATACATATAATGCAGGAAGGATACTAAGACACTTTGAGTCTATCGGAGTGACGTAAGGTCATTGCACCTACGACTAACATTATGGAACAAACATCATCAACATAACTTATTTTGAAGAATCAACAAGCCATAATATAAGATCATTATCATTATGTGGGAGTCAAGAACATCATCCTCTAACATATCTAAGAGTGGAGCCATTATGGATATTGTACGTTTACATCAGTTTCATTCTAATAATGCCAAAAGAAGGAAGAGTATCATTAAAATACATTGATTCAACCTATAAAATGATTACAACGAGTCAATCTTTCTAATTGAAGTCTTAATTGTTCATATGATCTCGTAAAAGGTTGTAGATAAGAAATCGAACTTGGATCACCGTTGTAAAAGTTTCCTGTCACCTTACTTCATTACGAGGTAATCTTCATTAGCTATTATCCAGAGGGAATCAACGTTAGATCCTTGAAATCATCGGAGAAATAATCGTGTTTAAACTCGGAATTGAACTTACGTTGAAAGAATTGTGCAAAGTGAAACTTGAGATTTGATGCCGCACTTTGTTGCTTAGAAAATGAGAGGAACCGAAGAAAGTACAACAACCTTTTGTTGCTACGAGTCTATGTAAAGATGGAATTGAATCTATAGCTAAATTAGAAGTAGTTAAAATCCACTTGCTGCTACGTTATTACAATGCTAGAAATGGCTATGCAATTTTGTTAGCAAAAAGAGAAAGTCATCCCTCTCTTAATGACAAAGTTAGGTGGTTCCCCACTTGTGCTATCTAGGTTGATTAACATTGAAAAGATACACAAACATACATATATCTATATACTAAGCGGTGGACTAGATAATTAGTGGTATAATTAATGTAACATATTAATGGGTTGTGGAGTCAACATACCTCTTTTTCCCCTTAAATAATTGATTCACACAAACATGCCACCACAACGTTTATGTGATTAGTCGTTCTCCACGTGGAAGTCACCCACGCACACTTATCTATTTACTAATCACATAATCATTTTATATATTGGTTATCATGGTCACGTGATATAGAACTAGTCCATAAAAACTTTTTGTCACACATAAAATATTATTTCCAATCATCATTGTCTCACAATTAAATCTTAAATCATATCAGGACTTCATCCTTTTATACATTAAGCTCTTGATATGCATACATGAGTATGATCAAAATTCTATACGGTCTTTATAACTTGTTCCATATTCCGAACTTTGACGAAACTTATTTCTCTAATTCGTTTAAGCTCTAATCCCCGCGTAACCTCTTCAACATTGGTATGAATCTTCTATAACTTCATGAATGACCTCAATCTCATTAAACTCATGTGTGTTTACCCCGATGTATCCTAAAGATAAAGTACGAGGTGTTACATAATCTCCCTCTTAGGAACATTCATCCTCGAATGGGAAGTATACATAAGGGACCAATTAATCCTAAAGGTTTTTCGAATTTTTTTTGACCGAATTTCCCCTATAAATGGGATTATCCGAACCTTGTCAGCGAGTAGATGATATCCAAACTTGCCTCATATGGCCATACAACAATATATATATATATATCACCGGGCTTCATGTGGCCGTCAAGTATCAAACACAACTATCTAAAGTGGAAACTCACCTCATGTATCCATACGTCAGCTCTTGGTCAGGTTATGCTTTATTCGAAACATCGACTTTAGTCAGAAATAAGTAAGGATACTTATACTTCATCTCCACTTCCGCCTCCCACATCATCTCTTCTACATTCTTATTTCTCCATAGAACCATCACAAAGGCTACTTCTTTAGTCCTCAACTTGCGGACTTGACGATCTAGGATAGCAATAGGAACCTCTTCATATGATAAGTTCTCTGTAACTTTCACATCGTCAATTGGCACAATCTGGGAAGGATCTACAATACACGCTCTTAATATAGAAACATGGAAGACCGGATGACCAAACTCTAACTCATGAGGCAGGTCCAATTCATAAGCCACTTGGCATATTCATCGATTATGCGATATGGCCCAATGTACCTTGGGCTGAGCTTTCCGTTTTTCCAAAATCTCATTGCACCCTTCATAGGAGAAATATTCAAGAAGACCCAATCATCCACTTGGAACTCTAAGTCCCACCGTTGTACATCTGAATACGACCTATGACGACGCTGAGTGGGTAACAACCGCTTTTGGATAAGCTTTACCTTCTCTATGGATTGGTGCACTAGGTCAAGCCCAAATAATTCTAATTCTCCTACTTCGAACCACCCGATAGGAGATCTACATTTTCGTCCATACAAAGCTTCATATAGAGCCATTTTGATACTAGTATGGTAACTATTATTGTACGCAAATTCAGTAAGGGGTAGATGATCATCCCAACTTCCCTTGAAGTCCAATACAAAAGCTCGTACCATGTCTTCGAGCGTTTGAATCATACGCTCGACTTGCCCATCTGTATGAGGGTGGAAACCTGTGCAAAGATTTACTTGAGTGCCCAAACCATTTTGAAATGATCTCCAAAAATTAGCTGTGAACTGCGCACCTCAGTCAGATATAATAGAAATAGGTACACCATGAAGGAGAACAATTTCCTTAACGTACAACTTCACGTAGTCCTCGGCTGTGTAGGTAGTTTTGACAGCCAGGAAATGATCTGATTTGGTTAGTCTATCAACAATCACCCAAATAAAATCAAACTTATGATAAGAGCGAGGTAAACCCGTAATGAAATCCATATTAATTATCTCCCATTTCCACATCGAGATCTCAATGTTCTAAGTCAAGTTGTCGGGCTTTTGGTGCTCTACTTTTACTTGCTGACAATTTGGACACTGAGCTACAAACTTCGCAATGTTACTCTTCATGTCATTCCACCAATACATACCTTTTAGATCATGATACATCTTAGTAGATCTAGGGTGAATGGAATATCGTGAGCAATGGACCTCTGTCATAATCTTTCCTCGTGATTCCGCTACATTTGGAACACACATACGGCCTTGGTGCTTGAGAACCCCATTTTCCTCAATCTCAAAGGCTGTGGTCTTCTTTTGTTGAATACCCTCTCTGATTTTTCCTAAAATGGGGTCTTCCCACTGACGTTCCTTAACTTTTGATACGAGGTACGACTCTAATGTATTATGAATCACAAAGCCACCATCTTCCGAACCCATTAATCGGACTCCAAACCTAGCTAATTGATGGACTTCTCTTATCAACTTTTTCCTCTCGGTTCTCACCGGCATCGAGCTGACCATAGACTTGAGACTAAGTGCGTCCGCTACAAAATTAACTTTGTTGGGATGGTAGAATATGTCCACATTGTAATCCTTCAATAATTCAATCCACCTTCTTTGTCTCAAGTTCAACTCTTTTTGCTTAAATACATACTGCAGACTCTTATGATCCATGAACATGTCTACATGAACACCATACAAGTAGTGCCGCCAAATTTTCAGTGCATAGACTACCGCAGCTAACTCCAAATCATAAGTCAGATATTTCTTCTCATGTTTCCTCATTTTCCTTGAAGCATAGGCAATCACCTTACCATGTTGCATCAAGACGCATCCTAAACCCATTCCCAAGGCATCACAATACACAACGTAGCCTTCGGGACCCTCTAGGAGAGTAAGAATTGGTGTCGATGTTAGTATGTCCTTGAACTCCTGGAAACTCTGCTCACAAGCATCGGACCACTAGAACATTATGGCCTTTTGTGTCAATCTTGTCAATGGTGCTGATATGGTAGAAAATCCTGCTACAAACCTCCTATATTAGCCCGCTAATCCTAAAAAGCTATGAACCTCTGATGGATTCGTGGGCCTCGGACAATTCTTCACTGCTTCTATCTTCTGAGTGTCAACTCTTATACCTTCATCTGACACTATATGACCCAGGAAAGCCAATAAGTTCAACCAAAACTCACACTTAGAGAGCTTAGCATACAACTTACGATCCCCAAGCGTCTGTAGTACTACTCGTATATGATCCGCATGCTTCGCCTCTGAGTGAGAATAAACCAAAATATTATCTATAAATACTATCACAAATACATCCAAAAATAGGCAAAACACGTTGTTCATTAGATCCATAAATGTAGCTGGCGCGTTTGTGGGCTCGAATGACATTACTAAGAACTCGAAGTGCCCATATCTTGTTCTGAAAGCCATTTTCGGAATGTCCTTCTCCTTGACCCTTAGCTGATGGTACCCTTACCTTAGGTCAATCTTTGAGAGATATTTTGCACCCTGTAACTGATCAAAGAAGTCATTAATTCTGGGAAGAGGGTACTTGTTCTTAATAGTGACTTTATTCATCTGCCGATAGTCAATACGCATTCGCAATGAGCCATCTTTTTTTCGTACAAACAATATTGGCGCACCCCAAGGGGACATGCTAGGCCTAATGAAGCCTTTCTCAAGAAAATCCTTTAATTTCTCCTTTATCTCTTTCAATTTAGATGGAGCCATTCTATAAGGAGGGATAGATATCAGCTGAGTGTCTACAACACATCTATACCGAACTCAATCTCCCTTTCGGGAGGAATGCCTAGAAGTTCATCTGGGAATACATCAAGAAACTCATTAACCATTGGAATTGATTGAAGAGTAGGTGGTTCAGCATTGACATCTCTAGCCTGAACAAGATGGTATATACAACCTCTGGAAATCATCTTTTTTGCCTTAATGTATGAAATAAACCTACCCTTTTGAGTCGCCGTATTACCCTTCCATTCAAGGACTGACTCGCCCGGAAACTGAAATCTAACAATCTTTGTTCGACAATCATAATTAGTGTAGCACGATGCCATCCAATACATGCACATAATAACATCAGCATCAACCATTTCTAACTCTACCAGATCTGCTAGGGTCTGATGGTTACAAACTAACATTGCACAATTCCGATAGACCCTAGCAATTACCGACTCACCAACTGGTGTAGATACCGTAAATGGCTCTCTTATTATCTCAGGCTCCACACCAAACTTACAGGCAATGAAAGGGTGATATATGATAGATTGGAGCCTGAATCTAACAATGCATATACATTATGTGAACAAACTGATAATATACTTGTAATAACATCAGGTGAAGACCCCTGATCCTGTCGACCCATCAATGCATAAATGCGGTTCTGGCTACCACCGAAGCTAGTTATTCCACGCCTACCTCTGCCTACTGACTGATGTCTAATAACCTTGCCCTAACGGGCGTGCTGAAGATGATGAAGTTGCTACAGATCTAGTCGGCTGGGCCCTCACACTTCTGCCTCTTATCGGACATTCCCTCATAATATGACTGAGATAACCACAAGAATAACACACATCTGATCTTCATTGGCATGACCCCAAATGGGCCTTACCACACTACTCACATCGAGTCAAAGACGACCTCACCTGACTAGAATATTCTCTATAACATGACCCTGATGCTCGTAAACTCTGATCTGGTCCAGATTGAGAAAACCAATCAACCCTCGACCTCAAAAATACTAATGGTACACTAGCTGCCCAGTAGGATGGGTGCCTATAAAACTGTGGCCTAGGCCCCCCTCTAAAATCTCGTATGTCCCCTACGGACCGGGCTCTCTTGTGCTGGCCCCTATCACGTTCTTGATCTACCTATTTTTGTCTTTTACGATCCTCTAGATTTTGTGCATAAGCCTAAATGAGAGAAATATCCATGTTCGGATTCAGAGAAGCCATAGTACACTCATTAACCAAGTGCGGCCCGAAGCCATTAACAAACCCATGTACTCGGTCGCTCATCTCAGCTATAATCGTAGGAGCATATCTAGACAATGAATTAAACTACAAGCTATATTCCTGAACACTTATATTACCCTACTCAAGACATAAAAATCTATCATGCCTGGCCCAACGAAGCTCGGTCGGCAGAAAATACTGTAAGAAAGCCTCCGAAAACTCTCTTTATTCTGCTGAAGGGGCACGAGGTCCCCTAGAATACTCCCATGTCTCATACCAAGTCACTGCAACATCCCGCAATCTATAAAAAGTAAACTTTTCTGCGGGTCCCCATTCAGGTAACCGAAGGGTCCAGGTTGATGAAATCTCAAGCTCTCGCACTAACTGCTCTATCAGAAGGACCAGGAGTCTGACGTTGGTCCTGAGCGGCCACCAATCGAGTCAATAACTGTAAATCACTTCACAATCAAGATCCTCATCTGGAGTATCAGGTGGAGGAACTAGGGGTACTGCAGCCTCATTAAGCTCCTCTAGAGGTGGTGGAGTCGGGGAATCATGCGAATGAGTCATATTATGAACCTCACTCTAGCCCTCACTAGCGGGGGGCACTCGTCATGTACCCTCATCCATAGCCATATTCAACGCCCTCATACTCTGGAACTTCTTCCTTATTGTAGGCATTGCTAGAATCATAACCACGAGATAAATTAGTAATGGAATGCTTATAACTCAGTTCTAATGCATGATCTAGAACAAGAATGAGTGGTAGCCATCCTAAATACCTCGTAACCTCCTATTTATAAGTGTGGTACGCAACACACCCATAAACAAGACTCTACTAGGCACGGCTTGCAGACTTCCTAGGACAAACCTGCTCCGATATCAAGTTTGTCATGACCCACATTGGAGGGCCATACGGGCACCCGAATCTTACTTGCCGAGCACCAATATAGATACATTCACCATATAACCGTAAATAAAATAATAAGTTGAAAAGGTGAAAGACCGACAGGGCTTATTTATATATAGATGATGGACATAATTGTACGAGTTGACAAGGCTACCATAGATGACTATACAACAAAAACATAGGCCGAGGAGGCCACAAAACATCTGACTGCAACTGTCTACAATCCTTTACTGGAGTACGTGACATCATAAGGTCAGGACAGGGCCCCGCCATACCCATATGCATATAAAAATATCATACCAAGACTACACTGTAACTCTGGAATGAGTAGAGTGATCTAATATGAGATGAATAGGCAACCTACTGGTGCAGTCTGTCACCCTATCTACCTGAAACTGCGGGCATGAAATGAATCATCCCCCAACAAAAGGGATGTCAGTACGAATAATGTACCGAGTATGTAGGGCATGAAAATAACATAAGACAAGAGAGAATCAACCTGTGCTGAATGCCCTTGTTCCATAATATGTATAAGTAGCATGCTTGTGTGTGTATAATGCATGGTCATACATATATATGCATATACAATGCCATCAAGCCTCTCTGGGCATCCCATCATATCATATCGGCCTCTGTGGGCACAATCATCATCATATAACAACTGATCAGGTGGTAGTGCGTTTATAACGCCATAACCTTTTCCATACCCATATACATATTATATAGTGTATATAACGCATGTGAGGTCATTGTATATACATATATATAATGCAGGAATGATACTAAGACACTCTGAGTCTATCGAAGTGATGTAAGGTCGTTGCACCTACGACTAACATTATGGAACAAATATCATCAACATAACTTACTTTGAAGAATCAACAAGCCATAATATAAGATCACTATCATTATGTGGGAGTCAATAACATCATCCTCTAACATATCTAAGAGTGGAGCCATTATGGATAGTGCACGTTTACATTCATTGCATTCTAATCATGACAAAAGAAGGAAGAGTATCGTTAAAATACATTGATTTAACCTTTAAAATGATTACACTGAGACAATCTTTCCGATTTAAGTCTTAATTGTTCATATGAGCTCGTAAAAGGTCGTAGATAAGAAATCGAACTTGGATCACCGTCATAAAAGTTTCCTGTCACCTTACTTCATTACGAGGTAATCTTCATAAGCTATTATCCAGAGGGAAACAACGTTAGATCCTTGAAATCATCGAAGAAATAAACGTGTTTAAACTCGAAATTGAACTTACCTTGAGAGAATTGTGCAAAGTGAAAGTTGGGATTTGATGCCGCACTTTGTTGCTTAGAAAACGAGAGGAACCGAAGAAAGTACAACAACCTTTTGTTCCTACGAGTCTATGTAAATATGGAATTGAATCTATAGCTAAATGAGAAGTAGTTAAAATCCACTTGCTGCTACGTTATTACAATGCTAGAAATGGCTATGCAATTTTGTTAGCAAAAAGAGAAAGTCATCCCTCTCTTAATGACAAAGTTAGGTGGTTCCCCACTTGTGCTATCTAGGTTGATTAACATTGAAAAGATACACAAACATACATATATCTATATACTAAGCGGTGGACTAGATAATTAGTGGTATAATTAATGTAACATATTAATGGGTTGTGGGGTCAACATGCCTCTCTTTCCCCTTAAATAATAGATTCACAAAAACATGCCACCACAAAGTATGTGATTAGTCATTATCCACGTGGAAGTCACCCACTCACACTTGTCTATTTACTAATAACTTAATCCTTTTATATACTCGTTATCAGCACTAGTCCATAAACACTTTTTGTCACACATAAAATATTATTTCCAATCATCGATGTCTCACATTTAAATCTTAAATCATAACGGGACTTCATCCTTTTATAAATCGAGCTCTTGATATGCATACATGAGTATGACCGAAATTCTATACGGTCTTTGTAACTTGTTCCATATTCCAAACTTTGACAAAACTTATTTCTGTAATTCGTTTAACCTCTAATACCCGCGTAACCTCTTCAACATTAGTATGAATCTTCTATAACTTAATGAATAACCTCAATCTCATTAAACTCATGTGTATTTACCACGATGTATCCTAAAGCTAAAGTACGGGGTGTAACAAATTACTATGGAAAACTCACTAAGTTGTGGGAGGAATTGACAAATGATGAACAGAACCCAACTTGTACATGCGAAAAGTGCACGTGCAATCTAGGAAAGGACGTAGAAGCTAAATAGGAAGAAGAAAAGTATATTTTTTCCTCATGGGATTGGATGAGGGAACGTATGGAAAGATGGTGTCATGTCCCAAGAACCATTTCCATAATTAAACAAGATCTATTCGAAGTTGGTGCAAGAAGAGCGTGTGAGAGGAGTCACACGAAAATATAGGACCGGAGTGAAACCGTAATTTTTTGTCATATAGGAAAGAAATCCTTACCGTGACCAAGGTAAACAAAAAAATTATGGTACATTCTGCACACATGGCAAGAGATGCGAACATGTTTTAGATGGATGTTTTCGACTCGTTGTTTATCTAGATTGGTGGCTAAGAAATAAAAAAAGATGAAAAAACCGGAGAAAGAAGATGAGGAAAGCAACAATAGCAGAGGGGTGGACTGAGATCTGATTGTGGAAGAGGCAACTATCGAGCTAACACAGTGGTTGTCAAAGAAGGAACTCAGGCAGAAACAGGATCGGTGGACACATGTGGCACATAACTTCACAATTTGAGCGATGAGATCCGAAAGACTGTAATTCACATGTTAAATTCCCATAGAATAAACCTGAATGGGAAGATGGATAGTAAGACCGAAAACTCATCCTAGATCATAGACTCTGGAGTTACCAACCATGTGACATGTAATTCGGAGGAACTGAGCAATGAGCAAGACATTTCTAAGTGTCCGGTTGGTGTTCCGGACAGAAGTAGCTCGGTGGATACAACATAAGGAACAACCAGGTTGAATAATAGGATATGGTTAAAGAATGTTCTTTATGTTCCGGATCTGACATGCAATTTAATTTATGTGTCAAAACTAGTTGATTATTTAAATTGTGGTGTGTCATTGAATAGAATTATCCGTGCTATACTGGACTCCACCACGAGGAAGATGATCGGAAAGGGTGAGTCTCAAGGTGGACTTTACTATTTTTGGAATGTGTTGCTGATACGGGCTATGAAGGAATAGTCAGTTGATTGGTTCGATCTTTGGCACAAACGGTTGCATCATCCTTCAGCACAAGTAACGGAGTCTATTACAGAATTATGCTTAAATGAGAGTGGTGATAGATTGGATATAGAATGTGATGTATGCCAATGAGCAAACCAAACAAGAAGCATTTTTTCTTTAAGTGATAATATTGCTTCGGATACTTTTGAGATAATCCATTGCGATTTATGGAGACCATATAGAACCCCTTCCTCTTATGGTGCTTCATATTTTTTTACTATTGTGGATGATCATTCACGAGCCGTGTAGATCTTTCTCATAGTTGATAAGAAAAAAATGTCTCAAATCTTGAAGAATTTCTTCGCTCTTGTGGAGAGGCAGTTCAGAAAAGGGTGAATATAGTTAGAAGTTAAAATGGAACCGAGTTCACATGTATGAAGAATTAATTCTTTAAACATGGAATTATGTTTCAAGCATCTTGTAGAGGGACACCTCAACAGAATGAAAGAGTGAAAAGAAAACACCGTCACATTAAGATTTCAGGGCCATTTTCTGATTAAATTCTAGGAAGAATGTGTTTTGACTGCAGGGTATTTGATCAATAGAGCATCGTCTTAGATTTTGAATGGAAAAATCCCTATGAAATTTTATACGGAAATGCACCCAGGTATGATCACTTAAGGGTGATAGGGTCATTATGCTATGCACACACAAAGGGACGAACAAGGGACAAGTTTGAGAGTCGGAGTTATAGATGTGTCTTCTTGGGATACCCGTAAGGAAAAAAGGGTTGGAGATTGTATGACTTAGAAAATGATGAATATTTGATATCAAGAGATGTGGATTTCTATGAGACTAAGTTGCATTCGCTGTAAGACCGGGCAATTTAACCGACATCATAGAAGCAATATCGAACGGAGAAAATTTCTGAAATAAAGTTGTGTTAACGTGGACAAAACGGAGGGAGAATTAAACCAACACAACTTCGAAGAAGACAAGACTGATAATATATGTACGAACAAAACTCAGATGGACGAATTACAGACACTAAATGTCAAACCTATGGATCATCAGGATTAAGACTGGACAGAGACCAATATAGATAGAGATAACATGGAGGAAGTACAGCAGTAAGGTATCCATAGAATGAAATGCACTCGGACGAACAACTAGGTCGAGGTAAACATCAAAAGCATGAATCAATCTGGCTAGCGACTACGTCACTGAACCTTTCCAAAAATAAAGTCCATCAACTCATCTACCCCATCCTTAGCAATCCTCTGGTGCACCTTATACTTTAGCTAACTATATATCATGTGATAATTTTTTTCTGAAACACCAAATGTTCCTAGCAGAAATTACAATAGGAACCGAACCAAAAACTTTTTCAGAGGCAATGAAAGAGGAACATTGAAAAGTAGCCATGCGATAAGAGATCCAAGCATTGGAGGATAGTGGAACATGGACATTAGAAACTTTTTCACCTGATAAGAAAACATTCGGATGTAGATGGGTGTACAAAATCAAGTGCAACTCTGACGGCACAATCGAGCGATATAAAGCTCATTTGGTTAGCTTCAGAAATAAATATGAGGAAGGAATTCATTACAATGAAATGTTTGCTCCAGTTGCTAAGGTAGGAACTGTTCGGACCTTCCTGGCTGTTGCAGCTACGCGAATTTGGAAGTTGCATCAGATGGATATGCATAATGCTTTCTTACACAGCGATCATACGGAGAAAGTTTATATGAAATTGCCACCGGAATTTTGTGTTCCTAATTCGAGGAAAATATGTTGACTGTGAAAATCTTTGTATTGTTTGAAGCAATCTCCAATGTGTTGATTTGCAAAATTTTCAAGTGTTTTGATGAAATATTGGTTTAAACAATCGTACTCTGATTATTCTCTATTGTCTATGCACTGGGGAGGTATGCAACTTAACATCTTAATCTATGTGGATGACTTGATTATCTCCAAAAATGATCATAGTTCCATTGAAAGATTCAAAAACTATCTCCGCACGTGTTTCCACATGAAGGATTTGATCCCTCTAAAGTACTTTCTGGGAGTTGAAGTTGCACGTGGACCAACTGGGTTGTTTCTCTGTCAACAAAAATATACCTTGGATATAATCTATAACTCTAGTTTACTTAGAGCTAAACCAATCAATACTCTTATGGAACAAAATCATGATTTGGTGTTGGCCAAAGGAGCTATTTTAGGATATCTGGAACTATATCAGCGTCTGATCGATATACTAATATACCTCAATTTCATGAGATTTGATTTGTCATATTGCGTGCATATTTTGTCCCAATTCATGCAGCAACTAAAGAAAGTACACTGGAACACATCTCTCCATGTAGTGCGGTACTTTAAAAAGAACACAGGACAAGGCATTGTGATGAGAAAAGATTGTGATCTCCAGTTGTACGGATGATGTGATTCGGACTGGGCCGGGTGTCTGTTGACTCAAAAATCACTTACCGGTTGGTTTATATCCCTCAGGAATTCACCTGTATCATGGAAAAACAATAAGCATCACCTTGTCTCTCGCTCATCAACAGAGGCGGAATATCGATCAATGACAGTCTGTGAATTGAAATGGTTAAAGAAAATTTTACATAGTTTGGGTGTTGAACATAAATCTCCAGTAAAAATGTATTGTGATAGTCAAGCAGCTTTGTATATTGCGCAAAATCCAGTGTTTCATGAACGGACAAAACACATTGAAGTCGACTGTCACTATGTTCAGGATGCACTCCAATCCGAAATAATGCTTCCCAGTCATGTGTCAAACAATGAGCAATTGGATGAGTGGTTACAAAGTCTTTGGGAAATCGCAACATGAATATTTACTTGTCAAGTTGGGCATTCGAGATTCTCATGCTCCAACTTGAGGGGATATTAGAATAGGTTAGGTCTATCTATGGTAATATAAGATTTGGTAATTATGGTAATTTAAGATTTGTAGTCTATTAGAATAGGGTTACCCTATTAGACTAGGAAAATGAGGATTTTACCTCTATATAAGGAGGTCATTATGATGAATGAAAAACATAAAGAATACTCCCATTATTCTTGTCTCTCTAAATTCTTGTCCTGTCTCTATTTTAACATCTTTCTGTTAACACTTCTTTTCCTTTTGGGATTTAATCCAATTATCACGTCATGAATGCTATAGTGTGAGAGTCGATTTCTACTTTATGAAGGCAAAGAAACGCATAGTGGAACCTATTGGTTTGTTGATGTTACAGAGATTGCTACTACATATATTCAAGCATTCGAAGTTCCTTCACCAAGTTGCAGATACTGTTTAGTTGAGATAACCTACATAATCTTCTATGGTTATGAAGATTCTACGGACTACGCGAGTTCTATCCTTCTATCACCATCCCTGAGAAGTATGTATTTTATAATTTTTTAGGTATTTAACACATGATATCCACCTAACTATAACAAGTTTAACGAATCTGGTATGCATAAAACAGAAATAGTTTTTTTATAACTCATACGGTACATTTTCGTTACTAACTCTACCTTGTTCAACACATAAAATTCAAAATTTAGCCTCACAACATCAAGTTACTAATGTACAATTTGATGAATAAACATGAAAGAGGACAGAGAATTTGAAGTCTTCAAATTACTTCAAATATTGACTCGGCTTTTTCATTCATTATAAGCTTAGTTAACTCTGACAAGTTATCTTCTATCTTGAGAATTATGTTATCTCAAATTCTTGAATGTGAATTTTGGTATAAAGAGGAGCTGCCTATGGTGAACATATGTGCACTTTAGTGGTGCTCCAGCACACGTTAAATCCGACACAGATTAGGTATAGTTATAAAAGAAATATATGAAAATTAGGTATAACACTTAAAAAAGCAATGGAAACCAAAAAGTACAACGCACAAGATGCAGGTACGAAGAAATTCATCGTTAGGAAATTCCTGAAATTTCAAATGGTGGATAGAAAAACTGTGATGTCCTAAGTCCAGGAATTCCAAATGATTCTATATCACCTGGATTTGGAAGGTATGAAACCAAATGAGAAGTTTTTGGTTGCATCACTAATTGAAATGTTACCTCTCTCGTGGAATGAGTTTATGAGTTGCTTAAAACTCAAGACAAAGGAAATGACCTTTGAAGAACTTATTATCAAACTCCAGATTCAGGAAAATAATAAGAAGGTCGTGCCTAGAGGAAAGTAACCCGCTGAGGCAAAGGAAAATCTGGCTGAGGCCAAAGGGAACACAAGCAAGAAGCGTAAGTTCCAGAAAGATGGCAAGACCCAGATGGCGGAGAAGTTCAAGGGGAACTGCCACCATTGTGGGAAACCTGTTCACACGATCAAGGACTGTCGCATGCTTAAGACTGAGCAAAAAGAGAAGGCCAAAGGCAAGGAACATGCTAACGTCATCGAAGACATGCTTCTTGACGACATGATTGAGGAGTTCTCGACGGTGGTGCTTGAAGTAAACCTTAATGAGAATCCCATGCAATGGTGGATGGACACGGGTGCTACCAGACACATTTGTTCCAATAGAGATGCCTTCTCCATATATACACCAGTTATAGACAAGAAGTTGTTCATGGGTAACAACGCTTCCTCTGACGTGCTGGGGTAGGAAATGTGGTCCTGAAGATGACTTCTGGAAAGGAGCTCACTCTGAAGGAGGTGATGCATGTCCCTGAGATTAGGAGGAATTTAATTTCATGTCCTTTATTGGATAATACTATTTTTAGGCTAGTATATGAGTCTAATAAATTTGTAATCACCAAGAATGGAACTTTTGTTGGGAGAGGCTTCGTCTGTGAAGGCCTCTTCAAAGTTAACACCCAGTCTATAATGCGTCCAAGCAATAAAATTGAAGCTTCTTCTTATTTGCTTGAATCTTCTAATTTATGGCATCATAGATTAGGACATGTCAACTACAAGTCCATCCAAAGGTTGGTGAAGTTGGAGTTGTTGTCGTCTATCGACGTAAACCCTCAACATAAGTGTGAGGTATGCGTAGAGGAAAAACTCACAAAGACTCTTTTTCGATTCGTCGAAAGGAATACTACTAATTCACATGGATATATGTGATTTGAAGTTTGCACAAACTAGAGAGGGGAACAAGTACTTTGTGACATTTATTAATGATAGCACAAGGTATTGTTACCTTTACTTGTTCAAAAGTAAAGATGAAGCCTTTGAAGAAAATGATGAATGTCTTGCTCATCAATTCCGGTCTTCCCCAAAATATGTGAGGAGAAGCTGTCATTACCACTAATACGATTCTTAATAGAGTCTCATATAAGGGTAAGGATAAAACTCCATATGAATCATAGAAGGGAAAGAAACTCACCTATAAATATTTAAAGGTGTGGGGTTGTTTGGCAAAGGTCGAAGTACCTAAGCTAAAGCATGTCAAGATTGGGCCTAAGACTGTAGATTTCTTTTTCGTCGGATATGAAAATAACAGTAGTGCTTATTGCTTCTTAGTGCATAAATCAGATATTCCAGATATCCATGGGGGTATAATCATGGAATCAAGGAATGCCCAATTCTTTGAGGATACTTTTCCTAGACAGGAAAGAGACATAACCTCTCGCAAACGAAGTTATGAACAGAGCTCTTAAGAACCAGGAGTCATTGACGGATCTAGATGGTTCAGATCTAGTGGACTCCGAAGTGGCCAAATATTTGGAATCGAGTGTTCTAGATTTTCAGAACTTGGAGACTCCAGAGATGGGACCATGACGAAGTAAGAGGGCTAGGAAGAATAAAACCTCCAGTCCTGAATTTGTAGCTTATATGGTTGATAACGAACCAAGGCCAATTGTGGAAGCGTTGTCAACTCCGGAGGCACCGCTCTGGAAAGAAGCTATTGAGAGTGAAATGGACTCCATCCTGCAAAACCATACTTGGGAGTTGGTTGATCTTTCTCCAGGAAACAAACCGTTGGGTTGTAAATAGATACTCAAAGGGAAGTATAAAGCAGATGGATCTATAGACAAGTACAAAAGAAATTCTATCGACTTCTTAAATCTCTGTACGGGTTGAAACATGCCCCAAAGCAATGGCACAAAAAATTTGATAGTACTCTACTAACGAAGGGTTTCTCCATTAATGAGTGTGACAAATGTGTCTACATGAAAGGTAATTCCGACATGTTCGTTATGATATGTCTTTACGTAGACGACATGTTGATCACAGGGAGTAGTCCTAGCTTGATCCTAGAGATTAAGAATATGTTGAAACAATGCTTCAACATGAAGGATATGGGTATTGCAGATGTCATCTTAGGGATCAAGATCTCTAAGACGTCTGACGGACTGGTCTTATCTCAGTCTTACTACATCGAGGATGTGTTGAGAAAGTTTGAGATGTTCGACAGTTCGCCGATAAAGTCACCATTGGATATGAATTAGAAAATTGATAAAACTCGTGGTGCGCCCGTATACCAGGAGCGATATGCGTAGGTGATTGGGAATTTGATGTACATAACAAACTGCACCCGACCTGATATCGCTTATGCAGTCAATAAGTTGGCTATGTTTACCCATAATCCAAGTAATGATCATTGGAAAGCGTTGAATCGGGTACTACGGTACCTGAAATACACGCTAACTTACGGGTTGTATTATTCGAGATATCCAGATGTACTATAGGGGTACAGTGATGCAAACTGGATATCTGATATAGAGAACACCAAGTCCACCAGTGGGTATATATTTACAATTGGTGATGGGGCTGTGTCTTGAAAATCCTCTAAGAAAACTTGCATCGCCCGATCCACGATGGAATCAGAGTTTATTGCTTTCGACAAAGCAGGAGAAGAAGATGAGTGGCTTTAGGACTTCTTAGAGTATGTCCCTTATTGGGACAAACCCGTACCTTTGGTGATGGTTCACTGTGACAACCAGTCGACTTTAGGAAGGGCACAGAGTTCTATGTACAACGGCAAGTCTTGTCATATTCTTCAGATACATAAGACCGTTAGGCAGTTGATCACCACGGGTATAATATCCATTGATTATGTAATATCAAAGGATAACATAGCAAACCCATTTACTAAGGGAATACCCATAGATCAGATGTTCTGCCTATCTATGGGAATGGGCTTAAAACCCAAGCAATAAGGACCGATACGGTGGTAACCCAACCTTACTGACTGGAGATCCCAGGAATTTGGTTCAATGGGAAAACTAAGTTGTAAAGGTTCGGTTGAAAACTTTGGTGAAAGCAAGAGCACTTCGGATAGTGATTTCTGTAAAGAAACATTAATCCAAATTCATTCCCGCAATAGACATTAAGTGCTATCTGTAGTGTGGGTAAAGGTTAAGTTTCCAAAAACTTTTAATGATCCTCAACGGTTGAGGTTAGGTTTGCGGAAATTTTTAATGGTTCCTAGCACTTGTAAAGAGGGGTATAGCAAGATACCTTGTAGAGGACCACCTATTTAAGTGCGAGGACAGGCCGCCTTGCACTTAAGAATCCACGAGTATCCACGGCCACAACGGACAAAACAATAAGAAGAACAGAGTTAGGGAAGTTGTTGTGTTGGTACCGTTGACTTGCTTACACTAAAAACTCATGGTCTAGACATCAAGTTCACCACACAGTAAGTAAGTCCGATGGTATTCCACTATGAAAGGTTCAAAGAAGAAGATACCTATCCAGATGCAACATCTGTCCGCTGAAAGATTGCTGGAAATAGGTACCTTGTGAGTGCTCCAAAATCTCTTTCAATAGGGGATTGTTGAAAATTTGCCTTTGATGGGGTTGTGGCCACCCATATTTAATGATTTAAACACTAGGGTTCCGCATGTTGGAGACTTTGGTTCTTCACACGTGCATAATCTACTAAGTGAGTAGATGACTGTAGGGCCAAGGATCGTCAAATTTCTTTAAGAAATGAAAGAGATATTGGTCCACAAATTAAGGTGTTTGAGGCATAAAAATATGGTATGGAACAAATATCCCACATCGGTGGGAAAAGAAGAATTGTTCATTTTATAAGCCTCAAAAGTGGATAAGGGTTTGGGACCCCAAGGGGTAACCTATGTGTTTGAAGGAGGAGGACCTAGGTGTGCTTTAGTTCAAGGCTAGGCCCACATGCGCCCCACCACCACCCACCCTCCCGGTCCAGGTCGGGATGTAGGGCTTCTTCTGATATTATCTTTTTGGACCCCAACCTGCTTAGTATTTATAGTTTGGCCCCTGGAGTTTCAGGAAAGATAAAATTGAAAAGAGCCGAGACGCGGGACCTAAATGGGCAGTGTCTATTAGAGTCGCGACGCAAATGTTGCAGCGCCGCGGCGCTTTCCAAGCAGTGTTGTGTGACGGAAGGCTGAAAGTTTCTGACGTTTGGGCTGGTTTTGGAGCATTGAATCTCCTTTATTTGGTACATGAATTCAACCATTTACTTTACTGAATCTAACCTCTCAATAAGTGTCATTACATGGCTATTGAAAGACATTAGTTGGCTATTTGAGAGGTTATCTTCCTTACACTATAAATTGAGGCCTTTGGCTCAATTGAGAAAGACTTGGAAATATTTTTCTAAAATCTTCTTCCCATTTGGCATCCTTTCAATACTCAAAGTTCTTCAAGAGTAACATTTGAGTTTCCTTTGCTCATTTGTAAAGTTGTTTTTTATCTTGGAAGACTATTGCCCATAATGTAAAAGGATATATACGGGGAAATCTTGTCTTAAAGACAGAGTGTCATCACTCGACTCAGCCAAGTCACAAAGAGTTCGTGTTTGTTTTCGTTTCTAGTTTTGTAAACTAAAGATTATAAGTTTCTTATTGTAATATTAGTAGTCTCTAGTAGTTTATCATTTCTAAGCTATTGTAATATTTATTTACTTCCCATTTCCTGCACTTGTTGTACTCACAAGTTTAAGACAAGATTGTTGTAAATGCTAAGAAAGATGACTGGACAAGAACAAATGACCTCTGGTTCTGCGAAAACTACTCAAGTCAACCCCTCTACCTTCCCCACTACTGCACAAGGCACACCCAATGCCTTTCCTACTTCTCAAGGGAACGTGACAGTTCCTCCACCCTCTGGTTTCCACCATGAACGCCGAGAAAATTTTATGGGCTCCACCTTCAAGAGATGGCAGCAGAAGATGCTATTTTACTTTACTGTTATGGGAATGGCTTGTTTTCTAACAGAAGATCCTCCACAAGCTGGAGATGAGATGGACCCTCAGCCTATTAAAATGGATGAAGGGGGCCAAGGTATCCATGTCGTTAATGGCATGAAGATGGTTCTTGATGCAGGGAGTCACAGTGACTTCATGTTCAAGAACTATATTTTGAATTGTATGTCAGACCCACTCTACACGGTGTATTGCACCGTAGGCACCGCCAAAGAGTTATGGGAAAAATTGCAGAAGAAGTACAACGCATAAGATTCAGGTACAAAGAAATTCATCGTTGGGAAATTCCTGAAATTTCAAATGGTGGATAGCAAAACGGTGATGTCCCAAGTCCAGGAATTCCAAATGATTCTACATCACCTGGATTTGGAAGGTATTAAACCAAATGAGCAATTTTTGGTTAAATCACTAATTGAAAAGTTACCTCCCACGTGGAATGAGTTTATGAGTTGCTTAAAACTCAAGACAAAGGAAATGACCTTTGAATAACTTATTATAAAACTCCAGATTCAGGAAAATAATAAGAAGGCCCTGCCTATAGGAAAGTAACCCGCTGAGGCAAAGGAAAATCTGGCTGAGGCCAAGTGGAACACAAGCAAGAAGCGCAAGTTCCAGAAAGATGGCAAGACCCAGATGGCGGAGAAGTTCAAGGGGAACTGCCACCATTGTGGGAAACCTGGTCACACGATCAAGGACTGTCGCATTCTTAAGACTGAGCAAAAAGAGAAGGCCAAAGGCAAGGAACATGCTAATGTCATCGAAGACACGCTTCTTGACGATATGATTGAGGAGTTCTCGACGGTGGTGCTTGAAGCAAACCTTAATGAGAATCCCATGCAATGGTGGATGGAAACGGGTGCTACCAGACACATTTGTTCCAATAGAGATGCCTTCTCCATATATACACCAGTTATAGACAAGAAGTTGTTCATGGGTAACAACGCTTCCTCTGACGTGCTGGGGTAGGAAAGGTGGTCCTGAAGATGACTTCTGGAAAGGAGCTCACTCTGAAGGAGGTGATGCATGTCCCTGAGATTAGGAGGAATTTAATTTCATGTCCTTTATTGGATAATACTATTTTTAGGCTAGTATCTGAGTCTAATAAATTTGTAATCACCAAGAATGGAACTTTTGTTGGGAGAGGCTTCGTCTGTGAAGGCCTCTTCAAAGTTAACGCCCAGTCTGTAATGCGTCCAAGCAATAAAATTAAAGTTTCTTCTTATTTTCTTGAGTCTTCTAATTTATGGCATCATAGATTAGGACATGTCAACTACAAGTCCATCGAAAGGTTGGTGAAGTTGGAGTTATTGTCGTCTATCGACGTAAACCCTCAGCATAAGTGTGAGGTGTGCATAGAGGCAAAACTCACAAAGACTCCCTTTCGATCCGTCGAAAGGAATACCGCTCCTCTAGAACTTATTCATACGGATATATGTTATTTGAAGTTTGCACAAACTAGAGGGGGGAACAAGTACTTTGTGACATTCATTGATGATAGCACAAGGTATTGTTACCTTTACTTGTTGAAAAGTAAAGATGAAGCCTTTGAAGCGTTCCGACGCTACAAAGCAGAAGTTGAAAACCAACTAAGCAAGCGGATTAAATCAATTCGTAGCGATAGAGGGGAGAATACGTAGAGCCATTTGAGGAATATTGCGCCCAATCGGGCATTGTTCATCAAATGATGGCTCCATACTCACCTCAGTCGAACGGAGTTGCTGAACACAAGAACCATACATTGAAGGAAATGATGAATGTCTTGCTCATCTATTCCGGTCTTCCCCAAAACATGTGGGGAAAAGCTGTCCTTACCGCTAATACGATACTTAATAGAGTCCCACATAAGGGTAAGGACAAAACTCCATATGAATCATGGAAGCGAAAGAAACTCACCTATAAATATTTAAAGGTGTGGGGTTGTTTGGCAAAGGTCGAAGTAGCTAAGCCAAAGCAGGTAAAGATTGGGCCTAAGACTGTAGATTGCCTTTACGTCGGATATGCAAATAACAGTAGTGCTTATCGCTTCTTAGTATATAAGTCAGATATTCCAGATATCCACAAGGGTACAATCATGGAATTAAGGAATGGCCAATTCTTTGAGGATACTTTTCCTAGAAAGGAAAAAGACATAACCTCTCGCAAATGAAGTTATGAACAAAGCTCTCAAGAACCAAGAGTTATTGACGGATCTAGATGGTTCAGATCTAGTGTACTACAAAGTGGCTGAATATCCAAAATTGAGTATTCCAGATTTTCAAAACTTGGAGACTCCAGAGATGGGACCAAGATGAAGTAAGAGGGCCATGAAGGATAAAACCTTTGGTCCTGACTTTGTAGCTTATATGGTTGAAAATGCACCAAGTATAATTGATGAAGCGTTGTCAACTCCAGAGGCACCGCTCTGGAAAGAATCTATTGAGAGTGAAATGGACTCCATCCTGCAAAACCATACTTGGGAGTTGGTTGATCTTCCTCCGGGAAACAAACTGTTGGGTTGTAAATAGATACTCAAATGGAAGTATAAAGCAGATGGGTCTATAGACAAGTACAAAGCCAGGTTGGTAGTCAAGGGCTATCGACAGAAGGAAGGCCTTGACTATTTTGACACGTACTCCCCAGTGTCTAGAATGACATTCATACTAGTATTCATTATGATTGTAACATTGCGTGACCTTGAGATACATCAAATGGATGTCAAGACAGCCTTCCTTAATGGTGATTTAGAAGAAGAAATTTATATGGAACAACCCGAGGGGTATGTGGTTCCAGGGTTCCAGGGCAGGAGAAGAAAATCTATCGACTTGTCAAATCTCTGTACGGGCTGAAACAAGCCCCAAAGGAATGGCACAAAAAATTTGATAGTACACTACTATCGAAGGGTTTCTCCATTAATGAGTGTGACAAATGTATCTACATGAAAGGTAATTCCAACTTGTTCGTTATGATATGCCTTTACGTAGACGACGTATTGATCACAGGGAGTGGTCCTAGCTTGATCCAAGAGACTAAGAATATGTTGAAACAATGCTTCAGCACGAAGGATATGGGTATTGCAGATGTCATTTTAGGGATCAAAATCTCTAAGACGTCTGACGGACTGGTCTTGTCTCAGTCTCACTACATTGAGGATGTGTTGAGAAAGTTTGAGATGTTCACCATTGGATATGAATCAGAAAATTGATAAAAATTGTGGTGCGCCCGTATACCAGGAGCGATATGTGCAGGTGATTGGGAGTTTGATGTACATAACAAACTGCACCCGACTTGGTATCGCTTATGTAGTCAACAAGTTGGCTAGGTTTAATCGTAATCCAAGTAATGACCATTGGAAAGCATTGAATCGGGTACTACGGTACCTGAAATACATGCTAACTTACGGGTTTCATTATTCGAGATATACAATTGTACTATAGGGGTACAGTGATGCAAACTGTATATCTGATATAGAGAATACCAAGTCCACCAGTGGGTATATATTTACAATTGGTGGTGGGGCTATGTCTTGGAAATCCTCTAAGAAAACTTGCATCGCCCGATTTACGATGGAATCAGAGTTTATTGCTTTCGACAAAGCAGGAGAAGAAGCTGAGCAGATTCACGACTTCTTAGAGGATGTTCCTTGTTGGGACAAACCCGTACCTTCGGTGATGGTTCACTGTGATAGCCAATCAGCTTTAGGAAAGGTACGGAGTTCTATGTACAATGACAAGTCTTATCATATTTGTCGGATACATAAGACCGTTAGGTAGCTGATCAGCACGGGTATAATATCCATTGATTATGTAAAATCAAAGGATAACATAGCAGACCCGTTGACTAAGGGCATACCCAGAGATCACATGTTCTGCCTATCTAGGGGAATGGGCTTAAAACCCAAGCTATAAGGACCGATACGGTGGTAACCCAACCTTACTGACTGGAGATCCCAGGAATTTGGTTCAATGGGAAAACTAAGTTGTAAAGGTTCGGTTGAGCGCTTTGGTGAAAGCAAGAACACTTCGGATAGTGATTTCTGTAAAGAAACATTAATCCAAAGTCGTTCCCGCGATAGACATAAAGTGCTATCTGCAGTGTGGGTAAAGGTTAAGTTTTCAAAAACTTTTAATGATCCTCAACGGTTGAGGTTAGGTTTGCGGAAATTTTAATAGTTCCTAGCACTTGTGAAGTTGGGTATAGCATGATACCTTGTAGGAGACCACCTATTTAAGTGCGAGGACAGGCCACCTCAAATGAACGCACTTAAGAATCCAAGAGTGTCCACGGCCACAACGGACAAAATATTAAGAAGAACAGAGTAAGGGAAGTTGTTGTGTTGGTACCGTTGATTTGGCTTACACTAAACACTGACGGTTCAAGACATCACGTTCACCGCATAGTAATTAAGTCCGATGGTATTCCACTATGAAACGTTCAAAGCGGAAGATACTTATCCAGATACAACATCTGGCCGCTGAAAGATTGCTGGAAATAGGCACCTCTCGTTGGATTTATTCTACCCAATTTATTCCTAATAGGCAAGTAGGTGATCAGTGTTGTCAAAGGCGCGCTTAAGCCCTGAAGCGAGGCTCAAAACATATTAAGTTCTTCGCCTCGCTTTGTGTGTGCTTTAGTGTCATCATCAAGGCTATAAGACATACTTTTCCTTGCCAATGAGCCTCTCTTGAAGAGGTGACACTATATAATTGATATTTCACTTTTATCGTAATGTTTTTATAATTTCTTTATCCATATATTTGTTATTCATGCTTATTATTATTAGTCTTGGTATAAATATATATATATATATATATATTTGTATTTGTGCACCATTGTGCCTTTTTTCATTAAAGCCCGCAATTTATTTGTGCTTTACACTTAAAGCACCAGTAGACCTTAGAGCTTTTTTGCGCTTTTCGCTTGTGATAAGGACCGTAGGTGATGTGAATCTATTCTGAAAATAGTAAAGTTGTCTGCTGGCAAATGTATGCATTTTAATAAATAGCTAATAAAGCATCTTTTTCAGGGCGTCGATCGAGATGCTACTTCTCTTTCATCTATCTCTTTGTTCTTTTTTTTTGTGGGCGGGGTTAAGAGAAACATAATTTCTATTTTTGAAAATTATGTTAATTCTTCAGTCTTACAAACCAAAAGCACTTCAACTTTGGCTGAACATTTTGATTATTTGAAAGTATTTCAATTTTAGGCCATTCAATGATCATACAGTTAACATCTAACCATAATTAATCATGGGCCCCAAGGGCCGTCACAAAGTAACATGCTGACACATAAAGATGATAAACTGGAAAGGTGCTACATAAACACTTACAAACAGAAGAACTCAACCCGTGTATAAATACATACTAAGGCCGACAAGGCCATACACAACTACTATACACCGGACAATTGTGTACAAGTCTCTAAAGAGTACGTGAGATCGTAAGGTCGGGACAGGGCCCCGCCATACCCCTATGCATATCAAGAATATCGTACCACGACTAGACTGCAACTCTGGAACAAGTAGAGTGCTCCAATATCAGCTGAACTAGCAACCTGCTAGTGCGGACCGTCGCCCTGTCTACCTGAGCCTGCGGGCATGAAACGCAACGTCCCCCGACAAAAGAAACGTTAGTATGATTGATGTACTGAGTATGTCAGGCATGAATAATAGCATAATAGAGACATGAAAGTAACATGAGACAAGAAACAACCAACCAGTAGAGGATGCATCTGAGGGGCATAATATGCATAAGTATCATGTCTGTGCAGAATGCCTCTGAGGGCCATAATATGCCTAAATGCCATGCACAATGCGGTCATACATATACATATGCGTTATAAAATGCTATCAAGCCTCTGTGGGCATCCAAACATATCACATCGACCTCTGTGGGTATAATCATCATTGTATATGTATGTTCCTGCAGCAGGTGCTGTGCGTATATAATGACTTCCCTTTTCCCATCCCCATACATATATAATGCATACATATAGTAGAGTATATAACTCCTTTGAGATCAAGGTGTGTACATGAATATAATGCATGAATGATATGATAATATGACACTATAAGTTTGTCGGAGTGACGAAATGTTGCTTCACCTCCGATTAATATTATGAATATTAAGATCTTTCCCATATACATCAATAAGGATTTAGGAACATATTTTAGACATGCTTTGACAATAGGAATGAAGAAAATGAATATTCTTAACTACTAAGAGTAGAATCATTTATGGAACAGTATTACGTTCACGTTTCGTACTTAGAACATGACAAAAGAAGAAGGATTTGTCTTAACATACCTTTAATGCCGAACAATACTTCAATATTATATGCCAAAAACTAATCTTATTACATCTTACTTCACTAAAAAGAAACTCTGGATTCAACAACACGACAAACGAAACAATGGGATCGAAGCGGTGAGCGAAACCTCTAACCAAATTGAATAATGTTGCTGCACCCAAGGAGAAAAACGTTGCTTACCTTGAAATGAAGCCCAAGTTGCTACTCAATTAAGAATAAATTAATGATTTCCTTCTCCAACATGTACGTACAAATATCTTCTCCTTTGTGATTTGTGTATGATAATAATTAAGTAAGTCATTTGTTGTAAATTTTCTACTATGTGCCTTGGGTCGACCACCCAAGTGTCCCCCTTTAAGATAGAATTCATATGGATTTATATTAGTGAATGAGTCAATTAATGTCCATCTCACATGCTTCCACGTGGGGAGTGGGTTGCTGCCAAATCTACACATGTCCATTTAATTAATCCACATTAATGAATCAACTTTAATCCTTATCCAAAAATACAATAATTAATTCCTCACTCTCCCACTTTATTTCATCATTTAACCAACTATCCATGTAATTTATTCATGCTCGAAATTCACCTAATTATCAAATCCCTTTTAACACATGGCATATACTCGTTATCATGATCGTGTGATATAGCACTAGTCCCTAGCCTCTTTTGGCACACACGAAATAGTATTTTCAATCATTGTTAACACACTTGGGTCTTAAATTATTTTGGTACTTCATCCTTTTACACACTGAGCTCTTGATATGCAAAATTAAATACGATCATAATTCTCATCTCCTCTTCCGCCTCTCATGTCATTTCTTCTACATTCTTATTCCACCATAAAACTTTCACGGAGGCTACTTCTTTAGTCCTCAACTTGTGAACTTATCGATCTAAGATAGCAATAGGAATCTATTTATATGATAGGTCCTCTGTAACCTTCACATCGTCAATTGGTACAATCCGGAAAGGATTCTCAACACACGTTCTTAACCTAGAAATATGGAAAACCGGATGAACAAACTCTAACTCAGGAGGCAGGTCCAGTTCATAAGCCACTTGGCCTATTTGTCGACTTATGCGATATGACCCAATCATCCACTTGGAACACTAAGTCCCGCCACCGCATATCTGAATACGACTTCTGACGACTCTGAGCGGTTAACAGACGCTCTTGGATAAGCTTCACATTTTCTATGGCTTGGTGCACTAGGTCATGCCCAAATAATTCTGATTCGCCTACTTCAAACTATCCGATAGGAGATCGACATTTTCGTCCATACAAAGCTTCATATGGAGCCATTTTAATGCTAGCATGATAATTGTTATTGTATGCAAATTCAATAAGGGGTAAATCATCATCCCAACTTCCCTTAAAGTCTAATACACAAGATCGTAGCATGTCTTCGAGCGTTTGAATCATACGCTCGGCCTACCCGACTGTCTGAGGGTGGAAAGTTGTGCTAAGATTAATCTTGAGTGCTCAAACTTTTTTTTGAAATGATCTCTAAAAATTAGCTGTGAACTTCGCACCTTGGTCAGATATAATAGAAATAGGCATACTATGAAGGTGAACAATCTCCTTAACGTACAACTTTGCGTAGTCCTCGACTGTGTAGGTAGTTTTGACCACTAGGAATTGAGCTGATTTTGTCAGTCTATCAATAATTACTCAAATAGGATAAAAATTATGATAAGAGTGAGGTAAACTCGTAATGAAATCCATATTAATTATTTCTCATTTCCACACCAGGATCTCAATCTCATGAGTCAAGCCTCCGGGCTTTTGGTACTCTACTTTTACTTGCTGACTGTTAAGACATTGAATTAGCAACTCCGTAATGTTCCTCTTCATGTCGTTCCACCAATACATTCCTTTGAGATCATGATATATCTTAGTAGATCCAGGGTGAATGGAATATTGTGAGCAGTTGACCTCTGTCATAATCTTGTCTCGTAAGTCTGCTACATTAGGAATAGACAAATGGACCTTCCACATGGGGGTCCTTCTCCTATTATACTCGAAAGTTGTGGTTTTCTTTTTGTTAAATGTCCTTCCTGATCTTCCCTAAAAATGGGATCTTCATCATAATGTTCCTTTTTTTCAGTATGAGGGATGACCCTGCTTTATTCTGAGTCATAGGGCTATCACTATTTGAATTCTCCAATTGGACTCCCACTTAACTAGTTGATGCATTCCCTTGGGTCAACTGCTCTCCTTATTCCTCACACTAGTCAAGTCGTTTGTGGGTGAATGATTCTACTGTCAACTTAACTTTATTTACTGACTGGTGTGCTGAAAACTCTTATATTTGTAGTATCTCAATCGTGAACAGTTTATGGATAATGTCATCGAATCTGAAGTGTGCGTATCATCGCAGTTAACTCTTACTCATAGTCTGCAAGGAATTCCCATTTTTTTCGTACTTTCTCACTACTCGTAATTATAAACGACTTCGTTTCTTTACTTCTTTTAACACTTCTTCACTCATTTTCTTACTTGTCATACTCCTCTTAATTCTATAATATTTAGGTATACATACGTAATCTCAAACATTGCTCCTGATTCCAGTCATTGGCGTTACTATCCCTTAAAGGATGATTTGTTAACTTATTCCCTTATTCTATATGTGAAAGATTCTGAAAATTTTGCATTACATGACGTAACTTGGTCATTATACACAGATTTGAATCCTTTCACTTACCTCATTGCTAAGACTTTCTGTCAATGGTTCTTTGGGAAAAGATTTCCTTGATCTCGTTAAGCTGTAAACACATTACTTTATCTATCTCGTAGAACCTTTGGTCAGTTCAAAAATTCTCATAGACATCTATATTTGCCTAACATTTTATCTTCATTATAATGTCATTATCTCTTGACATATATCTTTAATGTCTACCTTGTATCCATAGGCGTCATTGGCCCTTTTTTACCTGTTTAGGTGCTAATCTCGAGCTTTACTCACTGTTACTTCCAATTACATACTTTTTGAAAGGCATGACTGCATATGTTGTGGAACCGATACTTCATATGTTTAGATCCAATTCACGGTGTTACATGATCCAATAACTTGTCAAGCTTTCTTGTCTTATCATTATTAGATCTCACATCGACCGAGTGCTCATTCGTCTTACTTTTACATACCCATTTCAAGTTGCTTTGGGGGGTCTATTATCTCAAAGTATTTCTTATATATCTTCCTGAACATCAGAGGTAAGTCACCTTTGGCCGTAGAGTTCTTATTGTCCCTCCTCTACCAGTGGTCCTTACGCTATTCTGGAGTAATCATACCTTTGTGAAGCCTGCATAACTATAATCCCATTCACCTTTATCCTTCTTGTTGTAATCCTTCCTTCTACTCATCATTAAACAAAATCAATTTTGCCTTGATACTTGACCATACCATTCCATTCATACTTATTAACTGTTTTCATACTTCTTACAATCATTCTTCGATTGTTCCATAGTTCTCGTCCTCAATTTATCCTGACACGCCATTTTTATCCAGAGGTTATTTAAAATTATAACATGCCGCACAATGAAGCTGAAGACCTCACTAGTCCAATACATGTAGCATGCCTTAGCTTACTAACATTGATTCAGGTAATTCTCAATAATACGCGTATGGCCCTTTACGCACTGACGAGAGACTTGTGTCCCCTCCCACTACTGTGGATAACTTGATCCTTATAGACTTGGGATCACTATTCTGGGTACGTCACTTTATGTGATCTTATTAAATTTACTTATAGTCACTCTTCACACGATTTGATTGTGGCAATCCCTTATCGTTAATGATATCTTGGGACAATTCCTAATTTATTCTAGGTAAGACATTACAATTTATGTCACACGTACATAACATATTCCCTCATTCTAATCAGGAAGAGTCATCGTAAAATGTGTAGATTTTCATAACCTACTAAACCTTCCAATGATATTTTCTACTTTTCATCTGTACAACTCATAATCATCTTATCCTTTTCCCATAAATCTTGGGCTTTCATACAATTGTCAGGGTAACATGATATCGTAGGTTTGAAATCTTTCTAACATGGTCATTCGAAAGGATGAACATATTACACATTCTATCACTATATCAGGTGTGGGAATCCATATCCTTTCAATATACTAGCGTATATAAGTGATTATAACTACCATTTGGGTTAGAAGCTTGACCTTTACCTTCATAACATATCTTTATCGGAATGTCTGATCCTGCAAGTAGTACCATAAAACCATTCCCTAAAATGGGGTCAAAACTCTTAAACATAAAATAGGTCAGTACTAACTCCATAAGAGGTACGTAGATTGACAATGAAAATAATAACATATTGGCATCCCATACCCTACCCCAAGCAGCATCGGAGCTCGAGGCTCCATCACCTCTCTTACCCTTACCATTGTGCATCAACTTGGGACACTTCGAAACATGGTGGTCATGGCTGCCACACTAAACCAACCCCATGTACCTTTGCGGCATAATTTGGCATGCGGTCGACCATACTGACTACAAGATGGTCGGGGCGGTCTCATTCGACCTTTACAACTTTTACCCTAAGATATTGGCATATTTGAACCCTTTAAATATCGGTGATCCCTGATTAATAAACTCCCTGGGTTATGAGCTCCCTGACCCTTCAAGGGGCCTATCTCTATTAGATGCTTTAGGCTAAAGTCATGCCTGGGAAGCAACCAATTAATTCAATACCTGCACCACCCTCCTTACATCCTTATCAGACGGAGCCGGTGGTAGAACTGATGGTACGGGAGCTTCCCTCAACTCCTCTGATACTACTAGATTCGTCGACACCTGGGAAAGCAACTTACTCATATACTAGGAGGGATATGTCTTAATAGAGAGCATACTACTCGCATTTACATTCAATCCATCCTCAATCTCCCTGCTAATCATAGCCCTATTGGAAGAAGGCATTGATGTAATTATAAACACGATAAGGGTTATAGAGAGAATTCTTAAAACTCAGCTCTATGGCACAATTCTAGATTAAGAAGAATGTAACCATCATCCTATCCTAAATGCCCCGTAGCCTTCTGTCTATAAGTGTGGTGCACAACGCACCCATAAACAATACTCTACTAGACATGGCTTGTAAACTCCCTAGGACAGACCTGCTCTGATACCAAGTTTGTCACGACCCATACCGGAGGGTCATGACGGGCACCCGGACCTTACCTGCTGAGTACCACTAATCATACAGTTAACATCTAACCATAATTAATTATGGGACCCAAAGGCCGTCACAAAGTACCCTGCTGACACATAGAGATGATAAACTGGAAAGGTGTTACGTAAACTCTTACAAACAGAAGAATCCAATCCGTGCATAAATACATACTAAGGCCGACAAGGCCATACACAACTACTATACACAGGACAATTGTCTACAAGCCTCTAAAGAGTACGTGACATCGTAAGGTCGGGACAGGATCCCGCCATACCCCTATGCATATCAAGAATATTGTACCACGACTAGACAACAACTTTAGAACAAGTCGAGTGCTCCAATATCAGTTGAACTAGCAACCTACTAGTGCGGACTGCCGCCCTGTCTACCTGAGCCTGTGGGCATGGAAAGCAGTGTCCCCCAATAAAAGGGATGTCAGTACGATTGATGTACCTAGTATGTTAGGCATGAAGAATAGCATAATAGAGACCTAAAAGTAACATGAGACAAGAAATAACCAACCAGTAGAGGATGCCTCTGAGGGCCATAATAGGCATAAATATCATGTCCGTACAGAATGCCTCTGAGGGCCACAATATGCCTAAATGCCATGCACAATGCTGTCATACATATACATATATGTATACAACGCCATCAAGCCTCTGTGGGCATCCCATCATATCATATCGGCCTCTGTGGCCATAATCATCATCGTACATATCTATACTAGTTGTAGGTGGTGTGCGTATATAACGCCTTTCCTTTTCTCATCCATATACATATATAATGCATACATATAGTAGAGTATATAACTCATTTGAGTTCAAGGTATGTACATGAATATAATGCATGAATGATATGATAATATGACACTATAATTTTATCGGAGTGATGAAATGTCGCTTCACCTCTGATTAATATTATGAATATTAACATCTTTCTCATATACCTCAATAAGGATTTAGGAACATATTTTAGACATGCTTTGAAAATAGGAATGAATAACATGAACATTCTTAACTACTAAGAGTAGAATCATTTATGGGACATTATTACGTTCACGTTTCGTACTTAGAACATGCCAAAAGAAAGAAGAATTTGTGTTAACATACCTATGCCGAACAAAACTTCAATCTTATATGCCAAGAACTACTCTTATTACATCTTACTTCACTATAAAGAAACTCTGTATTCGACAACACGACAAACGGAACAACGGGATGGAAGCGGTGAGCGAAACCTCTAACCAAATTGAATAACGTTGCTGCACCCAACGAGAAAAATGTTTCTTCCTTGAAATGAAGCCCAAGTTGCTGCTCAATTAAGAATAAATTCATGATTTCCTTCTCCAACATGTACGTACAAATATCTTCTCATTTGTGATTTGTGTATGAGAATAATTAAGTAAGTCATTGTTGTAAATTTTCTACTATGTGCCTTGGATCGACCACCCAAGTGTCCCCTTTAAGATAGAATTCATATGGATTTATATTAGTGAATGAGTCAATTAATGTCCATCTCACATGCTTCCACATGGGGAGTGGGTTGCTGCCAAATCTACACATGTCCATTTAATTAATCCACATTAATGAATCAACTTTAATCCTTATCCAAAAATACAATAATTAATTCCTCACTCTCCCACTTTATTTCAACATTTAACAAACTATCCATGTAATTTATTCTTGCTCTAAATTCACCTAATTATCAAATTCCTTTTAACACATGTCATATACTCGTTATCATGATCGATGTAGCACTAGTCCCTAGCCTCTTTTGGCACACACGAAATAGTATTTTCGATCATCGTTGACACACTTGGGTCTTAAATCATTTTGGTACTTCATACTTTTACACACTGAGGTCTTGATATGCATAATTAAATATGATCATAATTCACCATAGCTCAAGTCTATTTACATACGTCGAGTGGTTCCAACCATGGATTGAAAATACGGGATGTTACACTTTCACAACATTGATGAACAGAATCTCAAGTGAACGGTTTCCTCAGGTAGCAGATAGATTGTACTAGCCGCTGATCAATTCATTTGATTCTAAGAAAATGTAACAACAAAGTGTCAGATATCGGGCAGTCAATCGAATGATAACTTAGTACACATAACAGGAGAAAAAAAGATGATTTATTAGAGAATACTACTGCCTTTTAATATCATCTGCATTTAGTCAGAAAAATCATGGAGCTAGCTTTTATGCTACTAACTATGAGTCTAAGATTCATACTTTATGAAGCAAAAATGATATGCACAAGGAAAAACAGAGGCTGGATAGTATGAGTACCCAAAGTACCACAAGAAGTGATCATCTTAGTCTTCAAGTCATTTGCAACTTCGGGCAGCCCTTGTGAATTGTAGGCCTGGATCGTGGTACAAAATGTGATGTAGTCTGGTTTACATTTTCTGACCTTCATTTCCAAGAACAATGCCAGCATCCTCTCTATATCACCAGTTTGACCATAAGCACTGATAATGCAATTGAAAAAAGGAGTATCTAGAACTACATCTGAATTCTCTACTTGCCTCATGATTGAATCAACTTTTTCCAGAAGTCCAGCTCTACTATAAGCACTGACAAGAGAGCAATAAGTGAATGTAGTTGGCTTCACCCCTTCGTGCTTCATCTGTAGGAAAAACTGTTCCATGTTATTAATATGGCCAGCCTTCCAAATGTCTCAATGATAATATTGTAAGTCATAACTGTTGGGGAATAGAACCGATTCCTCATAAAATCAAGTACAGACTCCATTTTCTGATATATCCCAGCTCTTCCATACGACTTGATTACAATATTAAATGTCATAACATCTGCCTTTATTCCCATTACCTGAAATTCTTCAAACCACTTCTCCATTTTCTTAAGTTTCCCGCAGCTACCATAGGACCCAATTACTGAATTCAAGGTGAAAACATCTGGAAAGGCAATCCCACTTTTGATCATATCTGTCAAGGAGCTTGCCATCAGCTCAAACAGGTTAGCTTTACCATAGCCATTAAATATTGTATTGTACATCACAGAAGTGCATTCAATTCCCAAATACACCATCTCAGAAAAAATGTGTTTAATCATATCAAACCGACGAACTTTAGTACATCACTTAATTACCAGAAGCTTAGCATATGTATGGCATCTTGGCTCATACCAATGTTGCTTGCGAAGAAGGTAAAAAATATAGGAGTAAGAACACATTTCTGTCAGAAGAATTGTTAAAACAACAAAAATGAGTTATCTACAGTTTTATTTGGAACACAGTACAACTACATAGGCTTCAGGGTGAGTCAGTCAATTATTTCTCAGTCCAAACAATTGGAGGCATAGGCTTCAATATGTGTATGCAACAGAAGATTCATAAATGAAAAACAATGCAACCCAAAGGAAAGAAATACTATGCCATGACCCAAATCGGAGGGTCATGACGGGCACCCGGATCTTCCTTACCGTACCACTAATCATATATTTAGCATTTAATCGTAATTTCTCATGGTCCATGAGGCCGCCACGAGATACCCTGCTGACATATAGAAATAGTAAACTGGAAAAGAGCTATGTAAAATCCTGCAACCAGAAGGACCCAACCTATATACATATACATATCAAGGCCGACAAGGCCATACAAGACTACTATACACAGGACATCTGTCTACAAGCCTCTAAAGAGTATGTGACATCATAAGGTCGGGACAGGGCCCCGCCATACCCCAATGCATGACCAAAATATCATACCATGACTAGACTGCAACTCTGGAACAAATAGAGTGCTCCAATATCAGCTGACCAGCAACCTACTAATGTGGGTCATCGCCCTGTCTACCTGAGCCTGCAGGCATGAAACGCAGCGTCCCCCGATAAAAGGGACGTCAGTACGACTGATGTACCGAGTATGTCAGGCATGAAGAATAGCACAATAGAGATCTGAAAGTAACACGAGACAAAAAAAACCAACCAGTAGAGAATGCCTCTAAGGCCATAATATGCATAAGTATCATGTCTGTGTAGAATGTCTCTGAGGGTCATAATATGCATATGTATCATGTCTGTGTAGAATGCCTCTGAGGGCCATAATATGCCTAAATGCCATGCACAATACAAATGCGGTCTTTCATATACATATGCGTACACAACGCCATCGAACCTCTGTGGGCATCCCATCATATCATATCGGCCTCTGTGGGCATAATCATCATCGTGTATATCAGTACCAGCTGCAAGTGGTGTGCGTATATAACGCCTTCCCTTTTCCTATTCCCCATACATATATATAATGCATACATATAGTAGAGTATATAAATCCTTTTGAGGTCAAGGTATGTATATGAATGTAATGCATGAATGATATGATAATAAGACACTATAAGTTTGTCGGAGTAATGTAATATCGCTTCACCTCCGATTAACATTATGAATACTAACATCTTTCCCATATACCTCAATAAGGATTTAAAAACATACTTAGACATGCTTTGACAATAGGAATGAACAACATGAACATCCTTAACTACTAAGAGTATAATCATTTATGGGACAATATTACGTTTACGTTTCGTACTTAGAACATGTCAAAAGAAGAAATGATTTGCCTTAACATACCTTTGTGATGACACTCTATTGTATGATATGGAGTTCAATTCTTCTATCCGCCATTCTTATATGTCAAAAACTATTCTTCCTCCTTTACTTTACTTCGAAGAAAGTCCACATTCAACAACACGACAAAACGGAACTACGAGATAACAGCGGTGAACGAAACACATAATATAATTGAATAATGTTGCAGCATGTTAATTAGTTTGCTGCTCATAGTTTGCCCCTATATAAATATGATATGATTGTTACTATCAATAGAAATCAGATTTGTTGCCCCCCTTATCTTATACGAAACAACAAGAAAGTGGAATAAGAAATTAATGAATCCTTATCCTTTACACGTGTAATGTCTTTGGCCAAACTTTCTAATACGTATCACTAGTGCTGCCACACAGGCTTAATGTGAATGCATATCATACACTTGTTGCCCACTTATCATTGATACAGGTGCACTACGTCCATGTAATATTTATCCGATAATCTTAATTTTTGTCTTCCACTACAATCCTCAATTTGACCATCCATAATTAATATATTGATCCCATTTCACTTAAATCTTAATGACTTATACAACCTTCATATACTTAATGTCATAATTATGCGATATAGCACTAGTCCATAACCTCTTTTGGGACATACAACTATTATTTTCAATTCCCGTCGTCACACTTCTTAAGTCCTCAATTATTTCGGGACCACATCCTTTTATATATTAAGCTCTTCATTTGCGTACGTAAATATGACATAAATCCTCCAACGCTCAAGTCTATTTACACACGCCTAGCGATTCAAACCATGGCCCGAGAGTACGGGATGTTACATACTAATTATGACTTCACGTTTAGAATTAAAATATTAACCTTAAGCACACAATAGTTCACCCATTTTTCTAGCCTCCACTCCATTCTAGTCGAGCGTGTGATAAAGAGTTTAAATAGAAGAATCACAAAAGCTTGCATGAGGGGGTTGAAGAGAAGTTTGTCATGCCAGTCTTAGAAAGTTATTCCAATTCACTAAAAGACATGATGAAAGATGATCAGTTGAACTATTTGAAAGTGAAAATTAGCTGAGTTTGTAACCACAAAAATTGTACGTGACAAGAATATTTTGGGATGTAGCCTTTGCTGCGTTTGCTGCACAGGTGCAGTAAATCGATAACGCTGATAGGTATGCACCGCAACTGGCATGAAGATTGAGGGGATGTCCAAGATGCAAGAATAAGCAGTTCGATGGATTCTTACAAGTTGATACAAGGAAGCAATACAGAAGGAATTTTATGACCAATTCAAATCATCATAGCTGAACGCAAATTAAAGATACACAAAGGAATGATTAGAAAAGTTACTATCTGTATTTACTATGAATTGAGAAAGAACCAAATGTGTTCCATCTGTATCTGAATTTTGTAATATCTTGCTATATCAGTAATTGTTGTATTTTATGTTCTTGAAATAGTAGAATGCTTCATCAAACAATATCCAAATGGCCTGTTTCAAACTACCATGAAAATTCTAAACAATATAGACACAAGGAATAGTAAACCATGGGAAATAACAACAAAATGAATGATTATTAAGCTCTATAATAATTATCAGTTTTTCTGTCGTTTTAGAATTCATCAGAAAAATGAAAAGACAATCTGAAACAGTTTATTCCAGTGAGGAATCGGAGAGTGAATTGCAGTTTCAAGCTTCTTCCTGTTGGCCTTTTTCTCTCTTCAATTCACTGAATTGCATTGAATTTACATTAGTTTAGTTCCAAAACTCTATTCTTTTACATTTCAATTTGGTTCTTTTTTCTCTCTCTCTTTCCCTTCTTATGAATTTCTTCTCTCGCCTTTCCCTTATCTCCCTAGACTCAATCGAAATTACTCCATTTTGGCAAGGACGCCCCTTCACCAGTTCTGATTTCTAATATCCCTTAGAGATGCTATAAAGCTCTCTGGCAAGTCTCTTAATGTAAGTGGCTTAAAAGCAACCTGTACTAACCCAGTGTGCATAAATCGATGGGTTTCCCTATACGGTCCAATATCACTGTCATTTAATAATTTAGAAGTAGTATGATCGCTATCTACAGTGATTGTTTCCTCAGTAGTCTTGACTACTTGCTTTAAATCCTAATTTTTCGAAAGTACCCATCTGATATATTAACTTGGGTTGGATCTTAGGAATTGTCCACTTATTAAGTAGATCTAAATGTTGAGGTATATCATATTCCTCTTTTTTACTGTTTTTAACAGTGTTTTTGTTCCTGATGATATTCATCATTTTAGAAAGTGTGTTGAACTAGTTACCTATTACTACTTGTGCACATGGTTTTGATACCATATATTTCGCGGAAGGGATCACAGAGAGGCACTATCAGAGGAACTTTTATGAGTCGACACATCCTGGAAGGCTGTCTTAACTCAGAACAGATCCAAAAACGCCCTAACGCCACCACGGCTCAGCGGGCTAAAACAGTACCATCAACCTGAGCTTTAGACATTCCGCCTGGGCTGTCCTCTGCCCAACCGTAGTACCTTCTCACATGAATCATCATCTTTATTAAAGCATTAGTACCATGATTCCAAGTAGTCTAGTGCAACATAGCTCAACACAAAAGATTTAGCCGATCATCTGCTAATCCAGTAATAAATATATAATTATAATTAAAGAAAATAAAATTACCAAGGCCTTTAAGTTGTGCTCAGTAAGAAAGATGGATAGCAAACTTCAACTTCTTATTTAGAGAGAGTTTTTTACAATAGAGAGAGAGGTTGGCCAAAGCCTGCCCCTTAACTAAAACTAAGGATCCTTATATAACGAATTCTTTAGAATACAAACAAACCAAGAGACCAAATCGTGGCCGACAAGATAAAAAGTGAAAAGAGGAAAAGGCTAAAAAGAAAGGGCCTTACACCTGTGGCCGACAAAGAAAATTTATAAAAGGCCAAAACATATAAGGCCAAAATACAGTAATTCAAACTTTAATAATTTTTGCTTTATAAAAGCAGATTTCATCTGTCCGGTCCTCTTTGTGATGGGTCCACTGGCTGCATTTTCTTATTATTCTTTTCCTTTTCCCTTATCTTTTTCTGTAGTGGAGGATTCCTCTAATTTGTCTTGAAACTTCTTGAGATATCCCTCAATATCGAAGTCTGTATCATAAGGGTCTTGAGAATCTTGGATATGATCTTCTTCTTCATCAGTATGGACGGATGCCATAGATGTGTCTAAAGGAAATTCTTCATCTAGATTTTTTATTAAATTTTTGTTCACTTCTGCCATATGTGAGGCTATAATATCAGCTTTGGAAACTACTCCTTATTTAATCTGAAGTTTTCTAGAAATATGTTGGAATGGACTATTGACTTCAGCCTGTGGTTGATTCTATTTTAATTCAGTATAACTTGAAATGGTGGTTGTTATCTGATCTATAAGTCCTTGTCCATTCATAACACCATCTTTGTTCTTTTGTATTAATTTGTTCCAAAACCTTGTATAAATGGTCCTTTGAAGACAAGGAATTTGTTGGAGGGGGGTATAACCCACTTCTACAGACCATCTCATAATCCATGGAATAAAAAACTCAACAAAAAAGTGCTTATTAGCGATCCCTTTGATGATTGTATTATCATTCTCACACTTTATAATCTCAGGGGAAACATCAATCCATTCAGCGTATAAACTCTTGAATGGTTGAGGCAAAATATCAATAGATGGGCCATAGTTTACCCACCAGTGCCAAAACCAATTTGGAATGTTCTGCTTATAAACATTTGAACATATCTTTATGAACCATGAATGTTTTTTATTAGGATTTTCATATAAGAAAGTTTTATGAAAGTTATCAATATAATCCCAATAATTGAACCTTACGTGAACTTTTTGCTCATGATGAAAATATTCTCATTTCTTTAGTTGTACTAAATCCCCAATCTTCTGGGGGTAAATATCCTCTTTATGATAATCTTAGAAAAGTTACAAACCTTTCTGATATGCATTGGAAAATAATGCCGAATTTCAGTTGATTATGTGGATGAGAGAATAGTCTCATAGTGCATTCTTGATTTATAAGTCAAGATGGGATATGACCCCGTGTTCAAGTATCTTTCCATGAGCTTCCATGGTTCATCTTTCCACTGGAGATATTTATAATTAAGAAGAAGTATAACTTCTTTGTTTTCATGTCTTTCATGATCATCATTGTCATCCTGCTCAGTTTTAGCAACATCTGATTATGAGGGTTGTGGATTAGTATCCTTTTCTCTGGATTTTATAAAATTCATGAATTGTTGATAGAAAGGACTTTCTTTATCAATATTTGAAGTCCCTGCAACATCAGCTATAAGCTTTTTGTTACCCATTTGGGCGAGGATATTGCCTCTTCCTATTCCTCGACCTCTTCCACCACGACCTCTATAATTGGGGTCGCCGCCTCGCCAAGTAGGCCTCATCATTCTACAAATATATAACAAACAATTGAGTTATGAACTCAAATATTCTCTAGTCAAGAAATCGGGAAGACTATTATCTATCCCTTTTTTTATAATGTATCTCAAAATCAAATGGCGCTAATAAAGTTTGCCATCTTGCAAACATTTGTTTAGAAACATCATGTTTGCAGTATTTATTAAACATAAATTTAGCAGATTGACAATCCATATTTATATAAGCTTTTGGTTGTATAAATCTCCTTGAAACTTTAAAACACTTTTTACAATTGCTAAGATTTCTTTAGCAATTGTTGAATAATTTTTCTGACTAGGATTCCATTTGTCAGAATAGAATTGTGTTAAATACTCCTGTTTATCAACTGGAGAGTATTGTTTCAATATGCCCCATAGCCAATATCTGAGACATCTGTCTCTATAATCTTTTGCCAAGTAGGGTTAACTAAGGTAAGACAAGGAAGGTTATGAACCTTAACCTTAATTCTTTTGACAACTTGAGTATGTTCATCTTTTCAAGGTGTAGGAACCTTTTTCAGCCGCTATAAGATGGTTGTATCCTTTGCAAATCCTTTATAAAATGACTAATATAATTCAGACTACCCAAAAATCTTTGAAGTTGGATTTTTCAGTTATAATATCTGGAAATTTTGATGAAAATTCAATTCTTCTATTAATAGGAATGATTTTCCTTTTTCAATATTATGACCCAAAATCTTACTTTAGCTTGAAAAAGGGCCATTTTTTGTTTGAATATTACTAAGTCATTCTGTATAATAACCTTCTTGAATAAATCCAGATATTTAAAATGAATTTCTATATCTTTTGAAAATACTAAAATATCATCAATATAGACAATTATAAAATTACTATAAGGTATAAAAATATCATTCATAATATTTTGAAATTCTGAAGGAGCATTCTTTAATCCAAATGGCATGACATTCCATTCGAATTTCACCATTGACACATTAAATAAGTCTTATATGTATCTGCTTCTGCAATCTGGATCTGCCAATAACCATACTTTAAATCAAATTTAGAAAATATAATTACACTATTAAGTCTATCAAGCAAATCTTTTTTATTGGGAATAGGATACCTGATCCATTTAAAATTTTTATTAAGTGGTTTATAATTAATGACTAGTCGAGGAACTCCTCTTTCCTACTCTGCATGCTTATTAACATAAAAGGCCGTACACGACCATGGAAATTTTGAGGGTTTTATCAAACCTTTCTGTAACAAGGAAGCAATCTCCTTTTTTCATAATTCCAAATATTCGGAATTCATTTGTCATGACCTAGCTTTTGTAAGGATATTACCTTCTTTAAAATCATCCTCATAAGGGAGAGAAACAATATGTTTTTTCCTATCCCAAAAAGCATTAGGATGGTCACTACAAATCTGAAGTGAATTGAGTTTGTATTAAATCAATTTTTTGTTGTAGCTTAGGATTTCCCAAAATCTCTTCAATAGTAGATATATAAATCTCTTGTTTTAGAAAACGGATTTGCTGGTATTTATGTACCAGCCTATCTTTGAGTTCATTTAACACCCTTGAAAATGGTTCAGTTATAAACTGAAATGTAATGGGCTTTCCACTGAAGGTTCCTATGATACCTTTCTTATCAATATTAGTAATTGAAAATACTTTTTGTATAAAAGGTGTGCCCAATATAATTTGGCTAGAAATATCTTTTACCAAAAAATATTTCTGCTATACAAGTTTTATCATTGCAGATATAAGCCTTTGGTAATTTGAAGGTAATTTGTAATTTCTACCCATTAGCAGATCTAACACTATGAGTGGTTTTATAAAAAAATATGTAGAAGGAATAAGTCCTTCATGTATACAATTTACGTCTGCCCCGCTATCAACAAGAGCAGTGAATTCTCTTTTGAAATTATAATCAATTAAAAGACTTATTTTTAGATAAAACTTTTGTGAAGTGATTAATTTCAGGGTTTGTAGAAAGTTCCCTACCTCATTACTAGTACCTATAATCAATAGATTATCTAAAGTAGAAATATCATCTACTGTATCCGAATTTATAATCTCTTTACCTTTTCATTCAATATTGGAAATTCGTATGTCAAGCATATTATTAGTCTTTTTTAATGCCAAAATTTCTTGCTTGAGATTATTAATCTCTTTCTCCAAATCTCTGGGAGTACTTGTAATTTCTTGTTTCTCCCTCATTTGTTTTTTTAATTATGACATGGTATAAGCGCTTGATGGTTCCAGAGTTTTCACAATATTATTTGTACATTCGGTATATAAATTCTATGTACTTACTGTAAACATTATATCAATCTTGTATAAGAGGTATTATACACACTTTTACATTTTTATATGAAATTATATAATATTATATAAATTTATACAAAAATTAAATTTTATCTCATAAGAATTTGAACACACGAAACTCCATTTGAAACATGTCAAAACATCACCAACAACTCAAATCTTCATCAAATATCTTTAAATTTTAATCGCAACTTCACAAAGACATTCCCCAACGAACCTCTATCATCAATGGTCAATCCCAACTACACACGCAAGTGTCGTGATGGACAAGTAATATAGGATGAAGTAGAGTATCGTTCCCAACGAGGATTTTATCATTAACCTTCTAACTAGATCAAGTACCGAAGGAATAAAAAATTTATAGTTTTGAAGACAAAAAGTAAACCAAGTAAGTAATATGATTGAGAATTCAGAAGAGAGAAATATCCTAGAGTTGCGAGGTGATTTATCCATTCATGTTGCATATTCACTTGATTTAATACGTTGAAAATCTAGTTTACTAGCCACAAGGTTGATTTTACTTCAGTCAGGATCTATCGTAGACCGACGTCTACCCAAACTACCAAAACATGTATGTCTCCATGTTCGTCTCTAATAATAAGAATGTAGTTGTATCTCATGTATTTGACTAAGTAAGGCGAACAAAGTAAAGTTCTACAACTAGCCTGTCACTTTCTAGCTATAAAGTTAGTGTTGCTAATCTTTGCTGAATGAACCACCGCATCACCGAACAAGCCCTACCTTATCCTATAATGCAAAATAGATCTCTCTCCTTTCACCCGCTGTCTAAATTTGTAGATAGCATTCAATTGGTGGTCGATAATCAAATAATTAAGTGCAGAATAATGTAAGTAAACTAATTAAACCAATATGTATATTAATGATAATTAAATGTATGCTAACATCAAGTTTCGACTAACAACAATCATGAAATAATCCCGCAACCCAAGATTAATAAGAAACTAGCCACTCATAATGTGACGATTACACAATCTATAATCGTTTAACTAAAAGAATAGAAGAAAGACAAGATAAACTGTGTAAATTGTCACTCCACGATGATGTTTCGATCATCCTTGCGTTATTCTCCTCTCATAGGTTTGAATCTCCCCTAAAAATATGTAAAATATGTATTTATAATACTAGGATTTGATCATGGGCCGTATCTCTTTATAAAGTTCAAAACCAACTCGGATTGGGTCAAAATAATACTAGTGCGTCGCATCCTCGGGCTAGGTGGTGCACCACACCAATGCCTTTTTATCGAGAATTTCTACAACCCAACAATAAAATGAGCATATTTCTCTCGTACGACTTCAACGATGGATTAAAATTGAGGTAGGAAACTACAAAACGTGAGGGAGAGTAGCTTAGCTTGTAACTTATTCCATCTTCCAGTGTAACAAATTCATCGGAAAAGCAGTATTTTTGCCGGCATGAGGCCTTAAGGTTGGGACATATTTTTCAGCTATGAGGTGCACGTTAGCAACCTTGCTACAGTGCGCCGAGATAGAACTTTTTTTGACTCGTATATTATCGTGCCAAAGGTAAACAAACTCTATATCTCTTTTCATTATAACTGATAAGAGTTATACTATAGTGTTTTATTGATAATAGACATGTTAGCATTTTCATGTACGTAATTAATAATAGGTAAAAGACCTATATTGACCTCTTAAACTATACCCGAATTTTTAATATTACACTTAAATTATTATAATGACCTATTACACCCCTGACAACCTTAAAACTGAATTTATTTACCCCTCCGGTGACTCAAACCCAAGTTTAATAAAACGTGTGGGAGACACTCACCCTTTGGTGATACCACGTATTAAATGAAACAATTAACTTGTTAATTACATCATTTTCATAAATTTAAATAACAATTAATTTTATCCTAATATTTTAACCTCACCCGATTCATTTCATCCATACCCATTTCTTTTCACTCCACTCATAAAAAAATCCTACTAATGAAGAACCGAATCGACACCATTTGAACATCTTCAATAATTTGCCTAAAATTGACACCATCTTCTAACTATTTGTTGGATTTCATAGTATTTTTGAGTTCTTATTCCTATTACACCTATAATTGAAGTTATGTTTACTGATTTAAATCGAAGGTTACACCTATTTCAGCAATGAGTTAAAGGTTGACATTTTCGTCAAAGTTTGGAGGACAATCTAAAAGGTTACACCTATTTCATCATCTCCATTGCTAAAAGGTTCGCCCCGTGTCTCACTTTATTTTTGTGTAATGCGATTAGAACTAGGATTTTTTATCTTTATCTTTTCTCAATTTTACTGTGTAAATGCTTGGGTAAATGCTTAAATATGTTAAAATAAGTAGCAATGTGTTAAAAAGTAGTTGTGGTAGAATGTTGTCGTTGATTTTGTCGTGGTCAAGAGTGTAACTTTACATATAAAATTAAAGTATTTCTACTGTTTTCAAGTTGTAAAATGCCTATTGAACTGATTACAGATTTTACCACGGTGGAATTTTAAAGATGGGAAAAAAATCATATGTTGGTGGAGAAGTTACTGATTTTTTAAATGTGGTTATTGATAAGTTGTCCTACTTTGAATTGAGGGATTGTGTGAAAGATTTAGTCTATGATCTTGGGAGATGTCTACTTTATGTGAGATTGCCTAATAGTGTGCCACTGATAGAAATTAAATCAGATAGTAATACAATGGGAATTGTTTCATGTTTGGGAGAAGTGGATATTTTGGAGGCATTTGTGTATCACATGATTGAAGAGCCTATACTAGTCCTACCCTTATTAGAATATGTAAGCCATGTGAAGGGGGAAAATGATGTATCTTTTGTTAAAGGGACTGGCGTGAGGGAACATCTCAGCTGGGAGATGTGCGTAATGCAACTTTTGATGGAGACTTAGAGCCATTCTTTTAGTCTCCATTTGAACCAAGTACACAGTTCCAAACTACTACTACTCTAACCCTACCCCTTTCCAAACTATTAATCCTCCAACATACTACTCCTCCAACTCCTCCCCCTCTCCAATATAATACTCCTCCAACCCCTGCCCCTACCCAAACTATTACTGCTACAACCCCTGCAGATGTCCAAACTTCTACTTCTCCAAATCATGTCACTGTACAGCCTACTACTGTTGAATCATTACAAACTAGGACTGTCTTTGATAATGTTAAATTTGATAGGGATGATTTAGAATCAGATCCAGAAGGATCATTTGATGAAGAAGTAGATAGTGGGAGTGATATAGATGAGGAGCTAAGAGGTTTTGGAGAGGAAAGGAGAGCTGGAAAGAGAAGAAGGAATAGAGGTGGAAGACCTCCTGTTCCTGAACATGTGAAGTTAGGAACAAGAAGAAAAGGGCCAGGTGTGAGGTTTGATGAATCAGAAAGTGGTAATAGAGATAGTTTAGAAGGCAAGTTGGCTGGTGATGAATCTTATTACCCTTCAAATGAAGTTACTAGCTTTGAAACTGATTCAAATGACCCAACTGATGATGAAAGAGTGGTTGAACAAAGAGAAAAAGCAATAAAAGGAAGGTACAAACAGAGTTGTGTTTGATAAAACTTGAAAGAAGGTAGCATGGGAAACATGTCTTCAATTTGAATGTGTTGATGAATTTAGAGCTGTTGTTACCAAGTGTGTATTTGCTGAACATGTTGCTATTGAAAAACATGTTAATGGACCTATAAGGGTAAGGGTTAGGTGTATAGAGGGTTGTCCTGTGCTTTTATTTGCCAGCTTTGACTCTAGGACTAACAACTTTGTGGTGAATAACTACAATCCAATTTGTAAATGTGACCCTACTAATAGGAACAAACTTTTCAAATCCAAATTCTTAGCCAGTAATGAGAGGATAAAGGAACAACCAAGCATTAAAACTTTTGAGTTTCAGCAGCTTATTAGGAAGTTAGATCTATATATTGGGAGGACTGTGTGTAGGAGAGCAAGAAACAAAGTGGTATAAGAGATGATGGGAGACCATGTTAAGGAGTTTGAGAGAATTTTAAATTATAATGATGAGTTGTTAAGATCTAATCCAGGTAGTACATGTGTAGTGAAGCTTAGTGAGGAGACAACTAAAGGTAGAAAACTGTTTGTAAGCTTCTACATATGTTTTGATGTAATGAAGAAGTCCTACTTGGGTGGTTGTAGGAAATGCATTAGTGTCACGACCCCTTTTAGGAATCATGGTGGCACTACACTTCCCACCGGTAGGCGAACCACTTCCAAATCATTAACATGATATAATAATGAAAAGCGAAATTATAACAAAATACTTAAATAACTGTCGATTTTAATATAAAAAACGGAACATAAGTCTGAAATACCAAATGCACCCCCAAAGATCTAATCAATAATACAAGAGCGCTAATACGGATACAAGTCTGAAAAAGGATAATATAAACCAAAAGTCTGAATTGTCCGAACATATCTCTCGGAATACATAAAAAACAAGAATAAAGATAAGAGCATCCATGGAAATGCCGGAAGGTAGCATCCTCACCCCGAAGCCTCAAACTCCACCGGCTCAGACTCAGCCACGTGGTCCTGAACTGGAAGAAGGCGCTATATCTGCATCCAAAAGAATGCAACAAGTGTAGTATGAGTACACAACATACCCCCGTAGGCATTATTGGCCGACAATAACGGAAGATACGCAATTAGAGATAAATATCAAGTTGACACCAATTAATGATATATTAACAGATCAATAATCTAATTAAGTCACGTAGTTCATGTAACAGTTCACTGAAACAACAAGCCACTTATTTCACATAAAATCTTATTATCCTAAGAGTTATCCAATTCTAAAAAGGTTCAATAGGGGTGTTCAAGTACTTAATGATCAGTTCCAAATCTTCATTTATCCAGAAATCAAATCAAGTCATCAATTACCAATCTAGCACTTCTAAGCCATATACATGTTGTCATCACCTACTAAGTTATCTAATAATCAACTAAGACAGATTGACCCTAGTACACATATCAATTCACAACCCTTCTCAAGAGTATCACGATTTGCCTAATCATAACAACACTGACTTCTTATTCTCTCTGATCCCTGGCCTTGATTACAATTTTACACAAATAAGGGCAGGACACATATTTGTTTATTTAACATCCTCATTATACTCTAAGTAGAGGTCTACGCCATTTTTCCTTGATTAAGAATGGGATCTACGTATGCATAACATACAAATCATTTAGCTACAACACCTCGACTAATTCTTTACTACTCTCTGTATCAAATAACATTATCAATCATCAAGCAATACAAGACATGCATAGTTTTCTATGATTAACAAGATAATCTCGCCGGTAAAATCCACCGACCACAGTATAGTTCCATAGCGAGTACTCAGACTCATAAAGGTGTAACCACTTAACTCATTGCAGAGAGAACAAGCCAATCTCTACAATCAATTCGGTCCAATATAATCAATCCAATCATCCAAATCTATTTATCAGGATGTCACCCAAGTTCCAATACCAATCTGTATCACGTTACCAAACAACAAGTATTCACAGTATGAATGAAGGTATGATATGAATGCAATGCATATGTCAGGTACCCTTCATCTCCAGTATACACGTGTTCAAATTCTATGAACAACACACCCATAGGGACCCGCAAAGTCTATACATTCCTCTAGAATTTCCCATAAGAGCCAGCTTTTGGCTGAATAATAATAACTATTGCAAGCATGCAACCCGTTCCCCTGCGTATCATCATCATCCAGAATTTCCCATCGGATCTCAGCTCTGTGGTTGTAGTATCATCATTAATAACTGTTGCCAAAATCTCATAAGTATTCTTACCTTCCCGGTCTCTTGGACGCACAACATTTTCATACCACTCTCATATCAACATCATCAGAATCATGGGTGTATGAATGCAAATGACAACACAAGGTAAGAAATCATGATGTAATGAGATGCAACCAAGTATAGAGATGAATATCATATGCTTTCAAGAATTCAATAACAGATATTCCAAGTAAAATCAGGATATCATATCAAGCATGTGTGATAAATAAGAACAATAATAAAAAATATGGCGATGAGCTCACATAATGACGACAACCCCAATCAATCAGCAGTCGGAATCAACTCGAGGCTGATTCACCAAACCCATCATCACAGTTCAACAACGGTACCCATTCAAACGTTCATCACAACCGTTTGAATGGAACTCTCAAACACGCACAATACCCCTCAACATTTATAACTAATTACATACTTTTATCAGTCTTGCGAAAGTAAATTGTAGCCTACCTTTGGACCAAACAGGAGCCTCGAACAATCAAATCTCTGCACTAGCCTTGTCTTTCCGGAGTACCTCATGGTAATCGAAGTTAACACATATATACTATTCGTTAATATAAGACTTACACATAATACAAAGACAAAATCCTTAAACACATCAAGACTTTCAAAACCATCTCAGGCCTACGTTATCAAGATCCAAACTTTATTACCCATAAACACATACTAGGTAATCATATCCTTAGGTTAATTAGTAACCTAAACTCATTTGGATATTTAATTGAACAATTTAAGAAAAGCCCCAATTCATAACCCTAGAATCTCCCCCAATTTGGAAAGAGTTTCTATAATCGAATTAAAGGCTACAACATGATTATCTAACATATTCCATGACTAATTCATAATATTAAAGAAAACTAATCCATAAAACCCCTTTAAATCAAAGATTCACCCTCTCTTAATCTCATATGAAAACCATAACTTATCTTCCCCAATTCACATGCACACTATATCATCATTAAAGACTTTAAATCATGAAATCTAATCACAAAGGGTGGAAACGTTACCTTAAATGAAGAATTCACTCTCAATATTAAGAATTTCCCTTATGGAAGGTCTAGGTTCGAGGAAAGTTATCTTGGGAAAGTGATTTTGACCTAGGGAATTTATGCGAGCACCTGATCCAGCAATCCCGCCCCAGCGGAATCGACTCCACTGGCGCGATGTCGCTCCCGGAAAATGATCTCGCTAGGGCGCAATCACTTGATACCTCACCCAGCGCCGAAGTGGACTCTACCCCGCAGAGGTGCACTCACCCTGCGTAATAGGCGGACGCACAGGAGCGAACAATAGTGCCGCCAGGGTGGACACTAGACACCAGCAAAATGGATTCTATGCCAAACTTCCACCAAACACTTGAAACAGTCTTGAGACCCTCCGAACACAAACCAGACATTCTCTCCTAAGGTAATCAGTGCTAAACTCACTCGTTCCCTCAGATTTCCCATTTAACCAAGCTAAAATATACTTTTCTAAAGAATTGCTTAAAATATCCAAGTAACCAAATTTCACAAATAGTACCACAAAACACATCTAATTGCCTTGGGAAGAAAATCGATGACTCAACTAAGTCATAAATGACCCTTTGGAACTACCAGGTGTGACGTAAACTGGAAACAAACCCATCTACTCAAAAGTCAACCTAGAGTCAAACTATCCAACTCTAAGGTTAGTTTTGGGTTTTTCATCTGAAACTTACATAAATGGACCTTGGGATCCATGCTACTCATCCCCGCACATAACAAACCCCACATAAAGTTTACGGGAAGGGTAAAATAGTCAAATAGAGGTCTATAGCTAAAAATGACCGGACGGGTCGTTATAATTGCTTTGGATGGTTATTTTTTAAAAGGAGTTTCTAAAGGTCAGTTACTTGTTGCTATTTGTAAAGATGGAAACAATCAGATGCTGCCACTAGCTTGGACAGTAATTGAGGTTGAAAACAAGTACACTTGAACATGGTTTAATAAAATTATGAAGGAAGATATTCAGCTGGGAGATGGGACAGACATGGTAGTTGTAACAGATATGCAAAAGGTAAGATTTAAGTGTTTAATTCACTTCATGTTTCTTACTAATATTCTCTTTTTACTAACAACCTATTTTATACTCTTCACAGGGTGTTGAAAGTTCCATAACAGATCAGCTGCCAAATGCTGAACATAGGATGTGTGTTAGGCATGTCTTAGCAAATTGGTCCAAGAAATTCAGAGGGCTTGAGAGAAGGAATTGCTTTTGGAGGTATGCAAGGTCTACCTTTAAGAATGAGTTGAGGGATAACCTTGACTACATGAAAAATTTGGGAGAGAATTGTCTTGATAAGTTATTGTCCTACAACCTAAACAGATGGAGCAAGCTTTACTTCAGCTTTACCATAAAATGTGACAGAGTAGACAATAACATGGCTGAATGTTTCAACTCTTGGATATTAGCTGCAATGCACGAGAGTATAATTACAATGTTTGAAGAGACGAGAGTTAAAATAATGAAGAGAATAGAACAGAAGAGTGAGTTTTGCAATACTGGAATTCGTGATGTTTCTCCAATGGCAATGAAACTACTAGGAGATAACACAGAGAAGTCCATGAAGTGCAGGATTGAGTAGAATTCTGATACATGGTATGAGGTTCTTCATGGAAGAATATAGGCATATTGTGGATCTGCCTAGACAAACTTGTACCTACAGAGCATGGATAGTGAAGGGCATACCATGTCCTCATACAGTAGCAGCTCTTCACCATAAGAAGGTGAACCCAATGGACTACATTTCTCATTGGTATAAAACAAAAACATACATGAAGACATACAACTATTTCATTCAGATAGTTCTAAGTATGAAGATGTGGCCACCATCAATAAATCCTTCTGTTATACAACCTGAAGTAAGGAAGTTGTCACGTAGGCCAAAAAAGCTAAGGAGAAAAGAAGCTGCTGAAAATAAGAAAATTGGAAAACTATCCAAGAGGGGGATTTAGATGACATGCAGCAAGTGTCATACCAAGGGTCACAAAAAAAGATGTATTAGGTAGCCTACTGCTGCTGGCCCAAGTTCAAGTGCAGCTGCTAGCCCAAGTTCAAGTAATGATGTTACTGTCCCTAATCCAAGAAATGCTTCGATTGTTTTCCCAAATCCAACAACTTCTGATGCTCAAACTGGAAGAGGAAGGGGTAGACTAAAGGGTTCAAAAGAGAAGGTAATGTAGTTTCAGCTACTTCACGTGTAGGTTATAAATTAATAGTTTCTAATATTTTATTTGTTTGTGTAGAATATTTCTACTAGCAGGCCAAGGATGATTGGAATAGGGGTGATGCACACTCAAAAAATGAATAAAGTATCATTAATGTAAGTTTCTTATCACTCAAATATCATTTTCTATTAAATTGAGCCACTAACAAGTAGCACTAACACTATCTCTATTCATTTGAGCAACCTGGATTGCTAAGTGAAAGGTTTAGAAATATCAAGTCTTCAGCAGTGGTAACTGGAGATCTTGGACATAAAACAACAAGTGGTGTGAAATGGAAGGGAACAACATGCAAGAGTTATGACCTCCCAGCAGCTTCAATAAATGAGGGAAAAAAACAGATTCAAACAAGGGCCAAAGCTGCTCAATTGAGCCAATGAAGCTCCATTGCTCAATCCAACAACATCTGATGCAATGTCTAGTCCATTAAACTTATTCAATTTTATACAGTGTGTGAGAGTTTTTTAAACTTTGATTTTGGATGGTGTTATGTACTGGTTTGATAGTTGTGACGACATTTAAGACACTGCTTCGGCAGTTGTGACTGCATTAAACATTAGTTAATGTTTTGTACTTATTTGGCACGTGTAAATTCACTCTTTTTGGGTTAAATGATTATGCAGCTGTGACTGCCCTTTTATTTATGTTTCATATATATGGTTGGCATTAATGTTAGGCAGGATATTGTTGCACAAAATGTGCAGTGACAATACAAAACTTTGTGCAGTTTTGCTTTATGAAGTTTAGGCACAAAATATGCAGTGTATGCACACCAAGTGCAGTTTATGCACAACATATCCAGTTTATGTAATATTTTGTGTTGTTTATATACCAAATGTAGTTTCAATTGGTAACAAACTAATAACAAAATATATTAACAAACCAATGGCAAAAACCAACATTAACAATTCATTACACAAAAATAAAGGTTCATTACAACACCACCAAGTTTTAGCAAAAGACTAACTGTTCTAACTCCTTTACAAAATGTAGAAACAAGTACATCAAGAGCGTAGGTAAACTTAATTGAAACACCTCTAAAGTGTTGAAACACAAAACTTACAACTAAAATACAAATACATAACAGAGCAATCCAAAGTACTTTCTCCCAATTCTTGGACTTATGCTCCTTCACTTATTCTCCTTTTCTTTCGCCTTCTTAATGTCTTCTGCAAATTGTCCAGTTGAAACTCTATGTTGTTCATATAAATTTTTCCTTCCACAAATTTTTTTGACCTAGTAGGCTTGTCATACCTTTTTCCAGAAGCTTCAAATGATGCTTGAAGTTCACCAATTCTTCGCACCAGTTTAGGAATCATAAATTTAGATCTTGGATCAACCTCAGCATCCTTCCAAATTTCTAGAACAATATCTCAAAGCTCGTGTAACCTCTAGTCTATAATACAAAAATCACATAAACATAAAGTAACTATCATACTAAGTCATCACAAGGTATCTTACGTATGTGATAGCTATCAGATTCGTGAGTTTGCTTTCATGGCTCGCGTACCGGTACTATCATCTATTACCCAATTAATAAGCTGGTACTTTTGGACTAGCGTATCCGTCGTCTACTAGGCTGCCACTCTGGACTTGTACGTGGTACGTGTCTGTTGTAAAATACGTCAACAAACAAGAAAAGATCTCATCTCATCATCACTAACAAATCATCAACCAAGTAAAACTCACTTATCATTCTTACCACTAGTTGTTATGCTATATGAGTTCTTATGAGGGAGGCGTTATGGCTCATATGCACTTTTTGAATGGAGCAAGAGGCTACTAATAGACTTAGGAAACTTGTGTCATCCGGGCACTATTAATAGGGAGCATATGAAGCTGTCAAATACATTAATGGAACGTTTTTAGAATCTGTTTTGGATTCATTTTTGGGAAGGGAAACTTGCTATGGATTCATGCCAAAGAAAGTGATAAGGAAAAGCCTTTACATACCTCTAAGCTGATCTTCCAACAGAGATAACAAAACCATCATTCTTCACAATTAAGCTACAACAAAGAAAAGAAGACTAGATCAACAAGAAGAATACATCAACTAGTTAATGAGCGACAAGCTCATTCTACAAGCGTTTCTACGACGATTATCCAAGCCTATTTCCTTTGCAATCCTCGTAACACCATCAATGATACATAACTATACTTATATCAACATCGCCAGCAACTTAACATGATAAGAACAACCCCACATACCACAAAATCAGTCCTAACATATTATACAACATCACTAGATACTCAACTACATCATTAAACCAACAACTCCCAACTTATAGCCACTAAGTATATCTATAACACCAAACTAACTCATGTACACAGGGAGGAAGTGAGATCTTACCTTATATCACCTTCAATAACATATGAATACAACTATAATAACATTTCCAGCATCTTTCTACAACAACAACATCCCCCACATACTACATAACATGCTCAACAATTCAACTACAACATTCAACTATCAACTTACAACATCTAGCACATCTAAAGCTTAATCTAACTTACACACTTGAAAAAGGGGAAGATTATTACCTCAAATATCCAGAACTATACCTCCTTGTACTTTTCTTCACCTTGAACGAAGTTCTAATCCAGCCACAATTTAACTTAGAACAACTTCTAAATAGAACACACGACAACAACAACATCGTATACATTTCTCGATAGTAATTTCGTATTTTTCTCAACTAAAAACTTAGGTATGACTTGGATAAACTAAAATACATCTAGGAGAGGAGAATTCTTACCTCAATCCAGCAAGACAATACCTTAAAATAGTTCAACATACTACATTATCTAAAGTTTGATTTTGACCTTTATTTTACAAGTTCTCAACCAAACGATCTAGCTATGACCCAAATGATCTTAAATACATGAAGAAGGAGTATAATCTTACCTCAAACAACTAAGATATCTTTAGTTAGAGAATATCACCAATATTTTGTGACAAATCTGATAGTACTTCAACTTAGGTTAACCTCTAAATCAGCAACAACGAAGAGAAACTATGATCTACTAGCACCATAGGATTTCCGATGTTGGATTTATGTTATCTACATTTGATTTCACCTTTGGATCATGTAGAAACCCTTAGAGAGCCTTTAGAGGTTCTGAGGAATGAGAGCTGGTAAAAACTGACCTAAAATGACGCTCGCACCACTTTTAAATATGTGGATAAACATCTACCGCCTATGTGGGTCCTAAAAGGGGATACATGCACAGTCTCGCAAAAATGTAAATATATCTCTATTGTGAGGTCGTATCGATGAACAGTTTAATATGTTGAAAACTACACTCATAGAGCTTTGATATGATAGGTAGATCACCCCATAACTCTATTACATTCGGAAAGAAACTCAGTGACATCTGATCTAAATTTCAGTACACTTATGAACGTAACTTGCAATAACTTTTGTCGACTTTTATTATACAACTTACTTGACTTCAACACTTAACATATGATTATTTTATGATTGAAATACCTCATACCATCTTATCATGTTAAGAACTACTAGTATCACCCCCAAAAGTCGGTAAGTCACACTATAAGTTGGAAATTTCATAGAAATTCACTCGCTTCAATTCGTTTGACCTTTAACTCTTATGATACTTCCTTGAAATTTATTTTAAGCCATCGTTATCCTTTCTAATATCATCAACCTTACAAGTTAACCGTAACTTACTCACGACATATTCTAACATGAAAGTTCGAGGTGTTTTAGCCCCAACGTTCTTGAGTGTGAAAGGCATGACATTATAACAATAGGTTTCATACTCCGTAATGAATAAAATTTTCTCCTGATCGTTTGAGTCTAATTTGATTTGATTGTACCCAGAGTAGGCCTCTAAGAAGCTTAGCAACTCGTGTCCCATTGTCGCATAAATTTCTTGATCGATTGTCACGACCCAAACCAGAGGTCCGCGATGGATACCCAGACCCCACCCGCCGGGTACCGCTAATCACATTATCAACACCTATTCATAATTAATTACGGACTAAGCCGAAAGAAAATTATGAACAACTAAGTAACCAACTTATATATATACATGTACCAAGGCCGTACAAGTCTACTACTCACAGGACACCTATCTACAAGCCTCTAAGAGTAGCAACATCAAAGGTAGGGACAAGGCCCCGCCATACCATATAGACACGCAAAACTGTATCATACAAAAATCAGACCGACACTTCGGAAAGAGAGGAGTGCTTCCAAAAATTCACTGAAATCTGCAACCTATTCTCGTGGGCCGTCGCCTCGCCTACGCAAACCTGCGGGCATGAAACGCAGCGTCCCCCGACAAAAGGGACGTCAGTACGACTGATGTACTGAGTATGTCAGGCATAAATAACAACATAACAGGAATATACCAATAACTGAAACATAAACAACTGACCAACAGGAACTGCCTCTGAGGGCCCTAATACACTTGCCTTCATGTTATGTACAATGTAGTGTCCATATTTATTGGCCTCATCGGGCAATTTCCTTACCATGACAGCCTCTGTGGGCATCATACCATGTAATGGTTAATTAACCTATGCATGATGCAAGTGCGGTATATATATATATATGTCAGTGTTGCAGATCGTGCAACCCATCCCAATATATGTTAGTGTTGCGGATCGTGCAACCCGTCCCAATAAACCATACATGCATCACATCACATCATCACATCATCACATCATATTGGCCTCTTCAGGCTCTTTTGTGATAGTCTGTACCAGCTGCATGTGGTGTGCGTATATAACGCCTTTTCCTTTCCCCATATCCCCTATATATATAATATTTACCATATAGTAGTGTGAATAGCACCAGTGGGTCCATGGTAATATATGAATGCAATGCAAATAAAAATGTATGAATGACAATAAAATACCCCGAGTGACATAATATCCTTGCACCTTTGGCTAATACTGTGAATATCAACACATTTACCGTATGCCTCAATAAGGACTTTGAACCATAGTTAGACATGCTTTTAGCATAGGAATCAATAACATGAATATTCTTAACTACTAGGAGTAGAATAAATTATGGAGCAATATCACGGTTATATTTTGTTACATGGAACATGCCAAAAAAAGAAATAATTTGCCTTAACATACCTTGTGTTTTACAGGGACATAAAAGTGGCTAAACGAAACTGCAAATTTTTTCCCTTCAGTGGACTGATTCCAAAATAGGGGCTTAAGTGCTCATTAGAGCAGAAGTTCGAAATAGGGGAAATAGTACTAATTGCTGAATGTTGCTGAAATGAAATGGAATTCCTTTGACTTAGCAAAACATTTCATTCCTATGTTTCCTTGTACCTCGCCACATATGTCCCAATTGATTAGTCATTTTAAAATGTCCTCTGAAGCCTACACGTCCCCCCAATAATTATTAACAAGTGACCTGCCTCCGTATAATTAACCAATCACACACATAATTAATTTCGTGATCCCACTTAACTTAAATTTTAATAACTCGTAAGACCTTCATATACTCAATATTGTAGTTTGTAATATGACACTCGCCCATAACCTTTTTATGCACGTACCGAATTTATTTTCGGCTTCCTTCGTCACACTTGTTACGTCCAAAATTATTTCGGGGTTTCATTTTGCCAAATACTAATCTCTTATTAGAATATTTAAATATAACAAAATTTTGCCAACGCTCGGGTCTATTTACACATGCCTAGCGATTTATATATGCTTAGCGATTTAAACCGTAACCCAAAAGTACGGGATGTTACATCTTTCCCCCTTAGAAACATTCATCCTCGAATGTTGGGGTAACATATATAATCCTCGTTACGTAACCCGACTACACAATCATTAAACATCATGACAGGAATTGGAATTTACCTTAGGCTTCTCTTGAAATCTCGACATTAGTCTGGAATAGGTGTGGATATTTGTGCGTCATTTCCTCTTCAGCTTCCCATGTTATCTCTTTCCGTTCCTATTTTGCCACAATACTTTTACAGAAGCTACTTCTTTAGTCCTCAGCTTGAGGACTTGTCGATCTAGGATGGCAACAGGAATTTCTTCATATGACAGATCCTTTGTAACCTGCACATCCTCAATTGGTACAATCCGAGAAGGATCTCCAACACATGCTCTCAACATGGAAATATGGAAGACTGGATGAACGCACTCCAACTCCAGAGGTAAGTCCAATTCATATGCTACCTGGCTAATTCATCGAATTATGCGATATGGCCCAATATACCTTGGACTAAGCTTTCCTTTCTTCCCGAATCTCATTACACCCTTCATCGGTGAAATCTTCAAAAATACCAGTCGTCTACCTGAAACTCTAAGTCTCGCCATCGCACATCTGCATATGACTTTTGACGACTCTGAGCTGTTAACAACCGTTCTTTGATAAGCTTTACCTTTTCTATGGCTTGGTGTACCAAGTCAGGTCCAAATAAATCTGATTCTCCTACCTCGAACCATCTAATAGGAGATCTACATTTTCGTCCATACAAGGCCTCTTATAGAGCCATTTTAATACTAGCGTGATAGATGTTATTATACGCGAACTCAATAAGGGGTAAGTGATCATCCCAACTTCCCTTAAAGTCTAACACACAATCTCGTAACATGTCCTCGAGCGTCTGAATCGTTCGCTCAGCTTGACCGTCTGTCTGAGGATGGAAAGCCGTACTCAAATTAACTCGGGTGCCTAACCCTTTTTGAAACAATTTCCAGAAGTTAGCTGTAAACTGAGCACCTCGGTCAGATATAATAGAAATAGGCACACCATGAATTTGAACAATCTCCTTAATATATAACTTTGCGTAATCTTCGGTGGTGTAGGTAGTTTTCACCGGCAAGAAATTAGCTGATTTGGTCAGTCTATCAACAATTACCCAAATAGAATCAAATTTCTGATAGGAACGAGGCAATCCCATAACGAAGTCCATATTAATCATTTCCCATTTCCATATTTGAATCTCGATATTTTGAGTCAAGCCACCAGGCTTTTGGTGTTCTATTTTTACCTGCTGACAATTGGGGCACTGAGCTACAAACTCTGCTACGCTCTTCTTCATGTCATTCCACCAATAAATACTCTTGAGATCATGATAAATTTTAGTTGATCCTGGATGAATAGAGTACCGTGAACAATGAATCTCTGTCATAATTCTATCCCACAATCCTGCTACATTTGGAACACATAGACGATCCTGGTGCCCGAGAGTTCCCTGTTCGTCAATCTCAAAGGTCGTGGTCTTCTTCTGTTGAATGCTCTCTCTTATCTTCTTAAAACTAGGGTCCTCCCATTGACGTTCCTTAATTTCTGATATAAGGGATGATGTTGACACATTCTGGACTACAAACCCACCATCTTTTGAATCCACTAATCGGACTCCCAAACTAGCTAAATGATGAAGCTCTCTTACCAATTCCTTCCTTTTGACTTGCACTGGCATCAAACTGACCTTTGACTTACGATTGAGCGCGTCTGCTACAATATTGGCTTTGCCAGGGTGATATAAGATGTCCACATCATAATCCTTCAATAATTCAAGCCATCTTCTTTGTCTCAAATTCAGCTTTTTTTGTTTGAATATGTATTGCAGACTCTTGTGATCCGTAAAAATGTCTACATGAACACCATATAAATAGTGTCGCCAAATCTTTAGTGCATAGACTACCGCGGCGAACTCCAAATCATGTGTCGGATAGTTCTTCTCATGTTTCCTCAATTGCCTTGAAGCATAGGCAATCACTTTACCATGCTGCATTAGCACACACCCTAAACCTGCTCCCGAGGCATCACAATACACAACATAACCTTCTGGACCCTCTGGGAGAGTAAGGACTGGTGCCGATGTTAATCTATCATTTAACTCTTGGAAACTCCGCTCACAAGCATCATACCACTGAAATTTTATAGCCTTTTGTGTTAACTTCGTTAGTGGTGCTGATATGGTAGAAAACCCTTCTACAAACTTCCTATAATAGCCCGCTAAGCCCAAAAAGTTGCGAACCTCTATTGAAGTCGTAGGCCTCGGTCAATTCTTCACCATTTCAATCTTCTGAGTGTCAACTCTTGTACCCTTGTCTAACACTATATGACCAAGAAAAGCCATTGACTTTAGCCAAAACTCACATTTGGATAGTTTTGCATATAACATATGGTCCCGAAGCGTTTGCAGTATTATCCGCAAGTGATCCACATGCTCTGTTTTCGAGTGAGAGTAAACCAGAATATCATCTATAAATACTATCACAAATACATCCAGGAATGGGTGAAACACGCTATTAATTAGATCCATAAATATTGCTGGTGCATTTGTAAGTCCAAATGAAATTACTAGGAACTCGAAGTGCCCATACCTTGTCCTAAAGGCCGTCTTCGGAATATCCTTCTTCTTAACCTTTAGTTGATGATACTCCGACCTTAGGTCAATTTTTGAGAAACTTCTCGCACCTTGCAATTGGTCAAACAAATCATCAATTCGGGGGAGAGGGTACTTGTTCTTGATAGTAACTTTATTCAGCTGCCGATAATTGATACACATCCATAATGAGCCATCTTTTTTTCGTACGAACAATATCGGCGCGCCCCAAGGAGATATGCTAGGCCTAATAAAGCCTTTCTCGAGCAAATCCCTTAATTGCTCCTTCAATTCTTTCAATTCAGCTGGAGCCATCCTATAAGGAGGAATAGATATCGGTTGAGTGCTTGTCAACATATCTATACCGACCTCAATTTCCTTTTCAGGAGGAAGTCCTGGAAGTTCGTCTTGGAATACATCCAGAAATTCATTGACCACCGGAATTGATTGAGAATTAGGTGGTTCGACATCATCATCTCTTGCCCGAACAAGATGGTATATACACCTCTTGGAGATCATCTTTCTTGCCTTAAGGTATGAAATAAACCTACCTTTTGGCATCGCCGTATTACCTTTCCATTCAAGGACTGGCTCGCCTGGAAATTGGAATCTAACAATCTTTGTTCGGCAATCAACATTAGTGTAGCATGACGCTAAACAATCCATGCCCATAATAACATCGAAGTCAACCATTTCTAATTCCACTAAATCTGCTAGGGTGTGATGGCTACAAGCTAATACTGCACAATTTTGATAGACCCGTCTAGAGACTACCGATTCACCAACCGGTGTAGATACCACAAATGAATCCCTTATCAACTCAGGACCCATCAGAGTATAAGTACGGTTCTGGCCCCTCCCTCTGCCTCGACCAAATAACGTCTGCTGACTCTGCCCTAACGGGCGTACTGATTGGGATGAAGCTGCTGCAGATCCGACCGGCGGGGCTTTACCTTCACTTTTTGTCAGACAATCTCACACTTTTGACCACGCTTCCTGCAAGAATATTATACCCTTCCCTCTTATTGGCATGACCCTATATGGGTCCCACGACACTATCCACATTGAGCCAATGACGACCTTATTTTCATAGAATTCCCTCTATAATAAGATCCTGGTGCTCGTGAACTCTGGCCTGGTCCCGTTTGAGTATAACGATCAGCCCTCGATCCTGAAGATGGAAATGATGCGTCGGTTGCTGGTAAGATGGTCGTTTGTAAGGTTGTGGCTTGGGCCAGTCTCCGAAGTCTCTCACGCCACTTACAGATCGAGCCCTTTTATGTTAGCCCCTATCACGCTCTCGATCAATTCGCTGTTGCCTCTTGCGATCCTCCAGGTTCTGTGCATAAGCCTGGATGCGAGCAATATCCATATTCGGATTCAAAAAAGCCATAGTACACTCGTTGACCAAGTGTGGCCCCAAACCAGTAATGAACCTGTGTATCCGGTCACTCATCTCAGCTATAATTGTCGGAGCATATCGAGCCAAGGAATTAAACTGCAAGTTATATTCTCGAACGTTCATGTTGCCCTGTTCAAGACGTAGGAACCTGTCCTGTTTGGCCCGTCGAAGCTCGATTGGTAGAAAATGCTATAAGAAAGCCTCTGAAAATTCCCCTATCCTGCTGGCACAGAACGAGGTCCCCTAGATTGTTCCCATGTATCAAACCATGTTACTGCAACATTCCGCAGTCTATAAGAAGCAAACTTTATCGACTCGAGTATCGGTAGAATTCATCACCCGCAAAGTGCATTGTACTTGATCTAGAAAATTTTGCGGGTCCGCGTTCAATTTTGTTCCTGTGAATACCGGAGGGTCTAGATTGATGAAATCCCGAGCTCTTGCACTAACAGCTCTATCAGAAGGACTGGAAACCTAACGTTGGGCGTGAGCAGCCACTAATCGTGTCAATAACTGAACCGCACTCCGCATATCAAGGTCCACGTATATAGTATCATGTGGAGGAACTAAATGTGCTGCAGCTCCACTAATCTCCTCTGATGATGATGTACAGGGAGAACCATACGAAGGAGTCGTACCAAGGGTCTCACTCTGGCCCTCACTAACTGGTGGTAATCGATTGGTACCTTCGCCCGCAGCCGTATTCAATTCCCTCATACTTTTGGACTTCTTCCTTGCGGTAGGCATTGCTGGAATCATAAGCACGAAATGGATTAGGAGTAAATACTTATAATTCAGTTCTATAGCACGATTTATGAGATTAAAGAATAGAAACCATCTTTAAAATGTCAGATAGCCTCCTGTTTATAAGTATGGTGCACAACATACCCATAAACAAGACTCTACTAGACACGGCTTGTAGACTTCCTAGGTCGGACATACTTTGATACCAAGTTTGTCATGACCCAAACCGGAGGGCCACGACGGATACCTGGACCCCACCCGCCGGATACCGCTAATCACATTATCAACACCTATTCATAATTAATTACAGACTAAGCCGAAAGAAAATTATGAACAACCAGGTAACCAACTTATATATATACATGTACCAAGGCTGACAAGGCCCGCACAAGTCTACTACTCACAGGACACCTGTCTACAAGCCTCTAAGAGTAGCAATATCAAAGGTCGGGACAAGGCCCCGCCATACCATATAGACATGCAAAAATGTATCATACCAAAATCAGACCGACACTCCGGAAAGAGAGGAGTGCTTCCAAAAATTCACTGAAATCTGCAACCTATTCTCGTGGGCCGTCGCCTCGCCTATGCGAATCTGCGGGCATGAAATGCAGCGTCCCCCGACAAAAGGGACATCAGTACGACTGATGTACAGAGTATGTCAGGCATAAATAACAGCATAACAGGAATATACCAATAACTGAAATATAAACAACTGACCAACAGGAACTGCCTCTGAGGGCCCTAATACACTTTTCTACATGTTATGTACAATGCAGTGTCCATATTTATTGGCCTCATCGGGCAATTTCCTTACCATGACAGCCTCTGTGGGCATCATACCATGTAATGGTTAATTAACCTATGCATGATGCAAGTGCGGTATATATATATATATGTCAGTGTTGCGGATCGTGCAACCCGTCCCAATATATGTTAGTGTTGTGGATCGTGTAACCCGTCCCAATAAGCCATACATGCATCATATCACATCATCACATCATATTGGCCTCTTCGGGCTCTTTTGTGATAGTCTGTACTAGGTGTAGGTGGTGTGCGTATATAACGCCTTTTCCTTTCCCCGTATCCCCTACATATATAATATTTACCATATAGTAGTGTGCATAGCACCAGTGGGTCCATGGTAATATATGAATGCAATGCAAATGAAAATGCATGAATGACAATAAAATACACCAAGTGACATAATATCCTTGCACCTTTGGCTAATACTGTGAATATCAAGACATTTTCCGTATGCCTCAATAAGGACTTTGAACCATATTTAGACATGCTTTTAGCATAGGAATCAATAACATGAATATTCTTAACTACAAGGAGTAGAATAAATTATGGAGCAATATCCCGTTTATATTTTGTTTCATTGAACATGCCAAACGAAAGAAATAATTTGCCTTAGCATACCTTGTGTTTTACAGGGACATAAAAGTGGCTAAACGAGACTGCAAATTGTTTCCCTTCAGTGGACTGATTCCAAAATAGGGGCTTAAGTGCTCATTAGAGCAGAAGTTCGAAATAGGAGCAATAGTACTAATTGCTGAATGTTGCTGAAATGAAATGGAATTCCTTTGACTTAGTAAAACATTTCATTCCTATGTTTCCTTGTACCTCGCCACATAGGTCCCAATTGCTTAGTCATTTTAAAATGTCTTCTGAAGCCTACACGTCCCCCAATAATTATTAACAAGTGACCTGCCTCCATATAATTAACCAATCACACACATAATTAATTTCGTGATTCCACTTCACTTAACTCTTAATAACTCATAAGTCCTTCATATACTCAATGTCGTAGTTTGTAATATGACACTCGCCCATAACCTTTTTATGCACGTACCAAATTTATTTTAGGCTTCCGTCGTCACACTTGTTACGTCCAAAATTATTTCGGAATTTCATTTTGCCAAATACTAATCTCTTATTAGCATATGTAAATATAACAAAATTTTCCCAACGCTCGGGTCTATTTACACATGTGTAGCGATTTATATATGTTTAGCGATTTAAACCGTAACCCGAAAGTACGGAATGTTATATCGATGTGAGGCAAATGGAATGAGTCTTTCCAACATGCCTTGTTTAAATGTTTGAAATCTATGCACATCTTAAATTTGTTGGGCTTCTTAGGTACTACGACCACTTTAGCCAGCCAGTCCAAATATTTTACCTCATGGATTGATCCATTTTCAAGTAATTGAGATACATGCTACTTGTTGAACTAGTTGCTGATACCTCCTTCTTGACGAACTGGTTGCGAGCAAAAGAAAGTAATCACCTTTTCTGCTTCACCGGAAGGTGATCCAGGTCAAAGCTGAGCTTGTGAGTATCCATCTCCGATGGGATACCTACAATATCCATATAGGTCTAGTTAAAGTAGTCTACATTATTTTTTTGGAAGTTCAATGAGTTTAATCCTGAACTCAGGCCCAAGACCCGAGCCTAGGTATACCTTTCTTTTTGGAAAATCAATGAAGGGTATGATTTCCTCAAGATCTTCGATTATGGATTTTGTCACATTGGTATCTTCCAAGGCCACAGATCCTCTTGGAATAACATTATATTCTGCTTTGTTTGATTCTGGTCTTACCACTCTCAATGCCATGTCAGTCGGGGCCCCAGTTCCTGTGATTGCTATTTGAAACTGGCTTCCTCCCTTTCGATCGCTGTGATATCTGGTACTTTCGGGCGATGGTTTGAACAACTTGACGTATGCAAGTAGACCAGAGCCTTGGAGAATTGTAGTCATATTCAAGTATGCGAATAAAGAGCTTAGAATATAAAAGGATGCGGTCTCGAAATAATTTAGGGCTTAAGAAGTGTGACGACGGGAATTGAAATAATGGTTGTATGTCCCAAAAGAGGTTATGGACTAGTGTTATATCGTATGAGTATGACATTAGTTAATGAAGGTTTTATAAGTCATTAAGATTTAAGTGAATTGAGATCAAGAAATTAATCATGTGGATAAATTTACACGTGGGACCATTACATAAAACAAGTAGGTGATTAATGTCAATGTGTGATCTAGTGGTGACACCTAGATAAAAAAATTATTCATGGTAATTAATGTGTAATGATGGGGTCTTATGTGTCTTATAGGAAGCAACTAGGATAAAAATATGACCTAACAAATAACTTTCTTACTCTTGTGATTTATGATTGTATACATAAGTTGTATAACTATAAATGTAAAGGATCAAATGTTTGGTCAAAATATTTTTCTACGTGTACAATTATTGTAAACTTCTAAAAGGAAGGGCACATAATCTATTGGTTATTGAATGCAGTTAAGGGGAGGCTTATGTGCCCTTATTGTGGTCAAAAAAACAAATGATTCAGCAACTTTTATTTTGGGGATAAGTTCATTTGGAGAGAGCAAGTTGGCAGTAGGTTAGATAGACATTCCACCAATTCTCTTTAATTCATTTTTCCTTTCCTTTGTTGAACCAATTTGTGAGCCTTCGAATAGTACTCCCTCAAGGTTTTATCATCTTAGTCCATCTTTTCTCAAAGCTTTGCAAATTCAAATTACTTCGTGGTGAAATATGAGATCGGGAGCTTTAAAGGAGATTAATCCCGACACCGTTAGTAGTAGTTCGACATTAAAGGTATGTTAAGGCTACTCTTTTCTTCTTTTGGCATGTTCAAAGTATGAAACGTAAACGTAATATTATCCCATAAATGATTCTACTCTTAGTAGTTAAGGATGTTCATGTTATTCATTCCTATTGTAAAAGCATGTCTAAATATGTTCCTAAATCCTTATTGAGATATATGGAAAAGATGTTAGTATTCATAATGTTAATAGGAGGTAAAATGACTTTATGTCACTCCGACAAACTTATAGTGTCTTATTATCATATCATTCATGCATTACATTCATGTACATACCTTGACCTCAAATGAGTTATATACTCTACTATATCTATGCATTATATATATGTATGGGGTATGGGAAGAAAAGGGAAGGCGTTATATACGCACACTACCTGCAGCTGGTACAAATATACACGATTATGCCCACAGAGGCCGCTATGATATGATGGGATGCCCACAAAGGCTTGATAACGTTATATACGTAGATGTATATGCATGACCGCATTGTGCATGACATTTAGGCATATTATGGCCCTCAGAGGAATTCTACACAGACATGATACTTATACATATTATGGCCCTCTAAGGCATTCTGCACAGACATGGTACTTAGGCATATTATGGCCCTCGGAGGCATTCTCTACTGGTTGGTTGTTTCTTGTTTCATGTTACTTTTAGGTCTCTATTATGTTATTTTTAAGGCCTGACATACTCGGTACATTATTCGTACTAACGTCCCTTTTGTCGGGGGATGTTGTGTTTCATGCCCGCAGGCTCAGGTAGACAAGGCGATGGTCCGCACCAGTAGGTTGCTGGTTCAGTTGATATTGGAGCACTTTATTTGTTCCAGAGTGGTAGTCTAGTCGTGGTATGATATTTTTTATATGCATAAAGGTATGACGGGGCCATGTCCCGACCTTATGACGTTACATACTCTTTAGAGGCTTGTCGATAGATGTCCTGTGTATATTAGTCATGTATGGCCTTGTCGACCTTGGTATGTATATGTATATAGGTTGGATCCTTCTGGTTGCAGGATTTTACATAGTTCCTTTCCAGTTTAGTATTTTTGTATGTTTGTAGGGTATCTCATGATGGCCTCGTGGGCCATGCGAGATTATGGATGTACACTAAATATATGATTAGTGGTACTCAACAAGTAAGGTCCGGTTTCCCATCATGACCTTCCGATTTTGGTTGTGACAATCGCTATAGTCGATGTGGCCACTTTATGTCTTACTGGCTGATCTTCTTGGATCTCCATTATCCCCTATGGGGTGGGAAACTCTATGGTTTGGTGAAAACTCGAAGGGACCGCTTGCCTAAAATAGAGATAGGTTCTACCTATAATGACGTTGAAAGGAATTTCACCATCCATGATGTTAAATAATGCACTCTGGGTGACTCTCCCAATCTGGGTTGGCAACTCTTTCTGCCCCCGAGTCATCTTATTTTACATGTTACACTTGGTCAGTAACTTGGTAACCAGAGCCACTTTTTCTGTCAACTACATCTCCTTAAGTACTCATTATTGGATTATGTTGGTCGAGCTACCTAGATCAAGTAGCAGATGCTTAATTTCAAAATTTAAAGTATGAAGAGATATTACCAAGGCATCATTGTGCTTGAATGACCTTTTAGTGCAATCCTCATCGGCGAAGGCTTTCATGTCATGATCTAGGAAACATTGGTCTCTTTTTCTAGTAGATACAAAGATCTTGGTATTTTCATTAATGGAAAAAATGACTGCCCGGATCTTCTCTCTACCGAAAATTATGTGAATGGTTTGCTTCAGAAATATCAGCTTTTTTGGTTTCGCGATGTCTTTGCCTAGGTTGCGCTTTGACCGGTTTCTAAGGAATTCCTTTAGAGGCCCAACCCGAATTAAGTATGGCACCTCATATCAAATATGGTTGTAGTCCCCAATCTTGTGCCCCGAAAAACTATGATGATCACACAATAGATATACGTCCCTTCTATCTAGGTTGGAGTGAGTTTCTTTAGGGAACCTGGCTTCTTTCATGTTTTTCATAGCAATGACTAGCTCTATAAGTATCAACATGAGATTGTATTCTGAAGTATCAGGGGCCTACGTCCATCAGTGGCAGCCCAAAGTGTCCTACGTAGTCTTTCTTAGTTTGACCTTGGTTATACCTAGTTCGATCTGGTCTAGACCCTCCCGTCGATTGTTGGGAGGTCGAATAAGGCTCCAACCAATCTCTATGTGCCTCTACCTGATGGGCATTACCTATGTCTGATGGTCAAGGTCTTGAGTCTGTCGTGAGGTTGGCCTTTTAGTTCGACTCGAGCTGAAGCCTTGAGGTTCCCCTCAATTCGCATCTTGGCTATGTATTGGTCGTTTATTTCATTCCATGATTTGGTCGGAAATTCTCTTAGGCTTTCCTTTAGTTTTTGTGTGTACGAGCTATTTAATTTTAAGCCATCAATGAAAGAAGCTACAGGCCAATCCTTAGGGACAGTTGGTAGCATCATTTTTACCGCTGGAACCTTTCAACAACATTCTGAATCAACTCGCTATCACATTGCTTTATTGTGAAGATGTATTATTTGTACGTATCAATTTCGTGGTCTCCAACATAAGCTTTTACGAAAGAATCTGCAAGCATAGCAAAAGAGTCAATAGGATTTTTCTGTAAATTAGTATACCAAGAGAGTGCTCTCTTTATAAGTGTTTGGCCGAACTTTTTTAGCATGACAAATTTGACTTTATGTGGCAGGATGTCATTTTCGGTGACGACGGTCTCGATGGTTATCATGTGTTCTTTTGGATATGTGGTCCCAACATACTTCAGTATGTCATACAGGAATTTCGAACCTCTTCATGATCATTCCAGGGCGAGACTCTGCTTGAACGACAACTTTCTATAATTTTTTGCACCTGCACCTTTGATAACTAGTGGGGCTTTTGGAACTTGATTCATGCGGTCATTGAGTTCTTTCTCAAGTCGAATGAGCTTTTCTCTATACTTGTCTTATGATATTTGATTTGCCTCAAATTCGCATGTGTTAACCTTAAAATTCTCGGGGACTCTTACATTAGCCTAGTTGGCTACGACAGTCCCAAATTATAGTTAGCGAGAGTGGTCACGACCTACTCCATGTGGTGTATGAACACATTTAGTTCTATGACCATAGTTGCTATGTCCTTCTCGAGAGTGGACTCTTTTTTTTTGTACATCTTTGTTACTTTAGAGTGGGGTTATCGGCCTTTGTTCTTAGGGTAGCATTATTTTTAATAAACCTCCCCATCCTCTCTTAGGTCACAAGGGATTTGGTTCTTACTAGGAGCCAGAAATGGGCCATTTGCGAGGTGGTCTGGTCCTCTTCCTATTCATCCTCGCTTTCGTGATCATGGTCATCATCGTGCTCAGAGACACGTACATTCAAAAGGTCCTCCAGATTTAAGGGATCTGCTAATGGAAGGACGTTTTGAGGGTCATCAGCAATGTCACACAGGTTCACCTCAAGCGTGTTGCTATTCTAACCAGTCATGATTAGGGTTTTTGGTAAGTAGGTTTAGATAGCTTTTGCAAGGAGTTTCAAGAGATCGAGACAATACCACAACTTTGTATCCCAACAAATGGTGTCATATTGTTTATTGCTAGAAAATAGTTTTAGGATAATTAGTTAAATTTGTTTAAAATGGGGTTGAAGACAAGTGGATCGTGATCAATCACAAATTTGTTCCTTTCGTGATGAACCTGGAGATGAACGGTATGTGCAGAATATAAATGACAGAAAGATAAATAGACGAAGTGTTAGCAAAATTGTGAAGAGTTTCTTTTTGTATTCTGAGTTCAAGAATAGAGCTTTTAGGGTTACAATTGTAAGCGAATAGATGCTCTGTTCCTTCTCCAAGAAGGTATATTTATCTACACAAACCCTAGACCTTTCAATGCAAGTGATGTGAAGGGCTAAATAATGTCAATATCCATTTGTTTAGTGTTGCGAAGGTCGAAACTGACAGACGTGAGAAGGGTTATCAGAATTGCAAGCCAGCTATGAGCAGGCTCTGGACTTGGACGGGATGACCTCATTCCAACGGGTCTCTTACCTACTAAGTCCCGAACAATCTTTTCTTTCTCTGAGAACCAAATCCGAAAGATCCCCCGGGATATTAGAGACTGAACGTCCCTGAGATGCCAATCGATATTATTTCTTCACTGGTCCTACGTCTCCACACGACACACCCTAATTGGACCATTTGCTAACCCGGATTTTGCCCCATACAGTTCCACAGTCACTTCCAAACATGTGCACTCGTGCCTAGAATTTTTGAGATTGCACAAAACAATTCCCCAGAAATTGACTTAAAGGAATATATGAAGAAGGTAGCTTTCGGTGGTGAATAACTTCACAAAGACAACTCCTTTTATAGACAAGGCGTTGAAGCTATTGCAAGAAGGAGATTAATAGGGGGTTACAAAATTAAAAGGTCATTACACCATTGAAGATGGCTTACATAATAAATCCACAGGATCAAGTTGAAATCACTTCCCAATGATCCAAGATGAAATTCCCTCTTAGAATTGCCACAAAATTGAGCTCCCAACTCACATGTTTTGAAATAATGAACCCCGAAACTAAAATTTTAAACACTATCAGGCCCCTACCCGACACGATTGCGACCAGCACTCTCGCGATTGCAAAGAGTACTTTGGTAGACCCCTTGTGACCGCAGCTGACCCACGTGACTTCATTGACCTGGACCCTCAATCCTTTGACTGCTGCACTAGGAAAAAATAAAATCAGTTGTAGCCGAACTCATCTGATCCCTTCGAACTACAATCCAAATATACATACAAATCAAAAATCAACATATGTACCTATAGGAATTCCCAAATCGCGAATCTTAACTCGTTTGATCACATTTTTTTACTGTTTTAACTTTTCAAATAACTAGTTTTGATTTTTGTGTTTCGAAACGTACCCCAGCCCCTTGAGACTTGTGTCATAAATCCATACCTGCAAGTCATAAAACATCAAATGGACTTAGAGAAGTCTAAAATAGAGTAAAGGGTTTTAAAACTCAAAATAACCTAACGAGTCGTTACATTGATATTTCTCATTAGTTCTAAACCACTCTGAAATGAGTCAATTGGTTTTGTAACTCGTTACATATTTATTTTTAATTTTATATCTTCATAACAAGAGATTTTATATTTAGACATAAGAGTTATAAAAATAACACATATGAGATCTTTATATTACAGGATTATTTTCTTTTATTTAACCTGTAAAATTAAATGTCATGTTCACTCGTTTCCTCCTAACAAAAATAAATTGTATTATTCCTCTATAATTTCTTTGCACTTCCATTTTATTTATTTTATTTTTGGTAGGAATTATACACCAAGCTAATATCTATTAGAGAATATAGTTATCTTTCGTTAATTGTTTAAGGGTTCCAAAATTAGTTTAGTGCTGAACCACACCACTAATGGCGTTAGTATTTTGTGTTGTATGCTCAGAATATTCTTTCATATAGTATCAAAATTAAACTTTTTTGAGACCGTATGTATTAGTGAATATTACAATATATTCACCATATAATTTATAATTAATAGTAGTGTATAATTATGGTAAATATAGAATCATTATTCTATTATGATTCAACATTGTACATACAATATATATTTGTATTAATGAGAAAGACTCCTCAGGGGAGATTAATACAACCTTACATGGTATCAGATCCAGGCCCATTCCAATTCTTTGTTCACCGATGTTGGGCCCCCAAATTATATTATCCACGCTCCAGTTAACAATGTCTGGACGTGCGGGGAGTGTTAAGAGTCCCACATCGGATATGGAATGGGAACATGGACTCCTTATATGACTTGGACAATCCTCACCCTACAAGCTAGCTTTTGGGGTTGAATTAGGTCCAAGATTCATTCTTTACAGTGTATTAGTCAACACGTTCAGCGTTCACGACCTTTAAATTTTGAAACCGCCACTGAAAAAGAATATTGGAAGAATTTATAGAATCTACCTAAAAAGGTATTGTTGTTGGAAATTTGCCTTTGGTGGGGAGGTGCGTCCACCCATATTTAATGAATTAAACACTAGTATTCCACATGTTGGAGGCTTTGTCTCTTCACACATGCATAATCTACTAAGTGAGTACATGACCGTAGGGACAAGAATAGTCAAATTTCATTGAGAAATGAAAGAGATATTGGTCCACGAAGTAAGGTGTTTGAGGCATGGAAATATGGTGTGGGACAAATCTACCACATCGGTGGGAAAAGAAAGAATTGCTCTCTTTATAAGTCTCTTAATTGGCTAAGGGTTTGGGACCCCAAGGGGTAACCCATGTGTTTAAAGGGGGGAGGACCTAGATGTGCTTGGGTTCAAGGCTAAGCCCACACGCGCGCCTCCGCCGCCCGCCCGTTCGGTCCGGTCTCAGGCTCGGGCTCGGGCTAGGGCTAGGGCTAGGGCTCGGGCTAGGGTCACGGGTCATGGGACTTTATGATATTATCTCTTTGGACCCCAAATTGTTTTTAATATTTATAGTTTGGTCCCTAGAGTTATTGAAAAGTTGAATTTGGGAACGACGGAAGACAGAAAGTTCAGCCCTTCTTTAATGACCATAATCAGCCTCCCTAATGGCCATTAACAACCCTCATAATGGCTATTAACAGCCATGTTTTGGCAGTTGAGGAGTCCCTCCCTCATGCTGTATATTGAGCTTTTTGGCTCAATTGTGCAATACGAAAAACAGTGACGAAAACTATACAAAAACAGTATAGAAAGACACAGAAGAAGAGACACCATTTATATACACAGAGACAAACAGAAGAGACACTGAAATTCAGTCCAAAACGTTGGGACTAAATCAGAAACTCTTCCTTCCTTTTCTATTCTTCAGCAAGTCATTTCGTATTTGTTTTCTTCGTCAGGATCAACCTATTTGAGTTGTAGTGTTGATATTAAGTGTTGTTTTATCTTGGAAGACTATTACCCGTTAACGTAAAAGCATATATACGGGGCAATCTTGTCTTAAGGACAGAGTGCCATCACTCGACTCAGCACACAATTGTAACCATCCAGATTTAGTGTTTCTTGATTTCAGGTTATCAAGATTCAATACTCAACAAGCTTGCAGCAGTTCTGAACATTGGCCTATTTGTTTATCCTTTCGAACACTTATAATATTTATTTACTTTCCGTACTGCTTTACAATATCCAACAAACGTAAGATAAGATTAGTATTAGTGTTCGAAAGATGTCGGTCAAAAATTATGTGACCAAATCTGGATATGGTTGTGGTCTTCTGCTTGAAGAGAGTGATGATTATGTTGTTGAAGGTCAACGTGTTCATGGTGTCACCGCTCCCAAGAGTGGTGGGAACAAGCGCTCACGAGAGGCTGAGGATGTCAACTGGGACAAGAGGAGAAAGCTGAAGATGTGGCTCTATCTTGCAGTAGAAAGCCTATATCTGTCCCAGACAAAGGATCCGAATCATGGTAAGGAGGAAATGGACACTCAGTCCGATGAAGTGACTGAAGTGGGCCAGAATCCGAAATAGGGATAAGTAATTTCTCTTCCTTGTCATGAATAAGATTAAATGGTGTCTGATTAAAAAGGTCTTAAAGTAAGGAGGAATATGAAAATGTTTTCTCAAAATAATTTATATTCCTTACGCTTTAAAATCAGAAGTTTAATCTCTCCTTCCTTCCCGTTTAAAGATTGGATTTTACAAACGACTTAAAAAGATCCATTCTTTTAAGTGTAATTATTAAAAGTGTGTAAAGTATGTTCGCACATACGAGGAAAAAAGATCCACTGGTTGTGCGAAAACTGTTATCACTCTTAAGTAAGCGCCAAGAATTGTCTGGGCACCAATCATAACGGAAGAAGACTAAAAGCTAAAGACGTTGATCTTATCACACTATTTGGCAGAAGATCCTTCATAGGATGATATTGGACACTCAGTCATACAAAGCCTACGGGCGACTAGAGTGGGCCAAAATTCCTTTGATAGGATGATATTGGACACTCAGTCATACAAAGCCTACGGGAGACTGGAGTGGGCCAAAATTCCTTTGATATGATGATATTGGACACTCAGTCATACAAAGCCTACGGGCGACTGGAGTGGGGCCAGAATTCATTTCATAGGAAAAGTAATGGACACCTAGTGTGGTGGGCCAGCGTTTCCAGGTCTTAAATGATCTGACGGCCTAAAGAAATTGGACACTCAGTCTGCCAAAGCAACTGGAGTGGGCCAGAGTATCCAGATCACATATGATCCGGTTACGCCCTAACCACGGGCAAGATGTTGTTCATGTGAAGCAACGCCACCTCTAAAGTAGAAGGGGTTGGAGAGATTGTCCTCAATAGGACTTCAGGGAATGGGATCACTCTAGAATGAGGTGATACATGTCCCAAACTTGGTTTAAGGGACGCTGTTGGTCAAGCTGGTTTGCAAATAGTCCAACAAGTCTATAATAACTAAGAATGGTACAGTATGTGTGTAGCCAAATGAATGATAGATTTGTAATCCATGCATCTATGTCATCATATATAAAGACACGTTAAATAGAAAGTCATTCAAAAGCTAGCGAAGTTGAAATTATTGCCTTCTTTCGACATAAACCCTAAAAATAAATGTGAGGTACGCGAAGAGGCAAAATCACCTTTCCAAATTCCGTCAAAGGAATAGCGAAAGAAGCACCGCTCATCTAGAACTTAGTCACACCTTTATGGGTGATTTAAAATTTATACAAAATAGAGGGGGGAGACAAGTACTTTGTGACCTTCATTGATGATGGTACACCATATTTCATCCTTTGTTTGTTGAAAAGCAAAGATGAAGTTGTTGAAGCGGATAAGCGCTACAAAGCAGAAGTTGAAAATCAACTAAGCCTACGGATTGAGGAATTCCTAGTGATAGAGGGGGAGAATGTGAAGAATCATTCATCAAACGACTGTTCATTTCTCACCTTAGTCTAACGGTGTTAGCCAAGTGCAAAGCCGTAAGCCCAAAATATGTGGGGCAAGACGATCCTTACCGCTAATGCGATTCTCAAAAGAAATACGCATAAGGATAAGGATAACTCTCTGTGTGAAACATGGAAATGATCTCACATACAAATGTTGTGATGTGGGGTGGCTTGGTAGAAGTTGGAATACCGAAACAGGTCAAGTTGGACCTAAGACTGTAGATTGCATATCCACTGGATTTGCAAATAACAGTAGTGATTATCGCCTCTTGGTGTCAGAGAATGCTGAATTCTTTGAGGACAACTTTTCTTGAGAAGGAAAAAGAAGTAATTGCTCAAGGTTAACAAGAACATGTGAGTGCCTGACTGTCCGGAACTAGATGTTCCGTATCTACAGGACTCGGAAGTTGCTGACTATCCAGAACTTAATATTCCAGATCTGCAGAACTCAGGGATTCTAGATGTTGAACTGAGAGGGAGCAAAGAGGGGACAAAGACTTGTTCCAGGCCTTCTAGCTTGTATGGTTGAGAACGAACCATGGACAATTAACAAATAATTGTCATCTCCAAAAGCGCTGCTTTGGAAAAAAGCTACAAAGAGAGAAATAGATTTCATTATATAGAACCATACTTGCATAATGGTTGATCTTCCTCTGGAAAAAGAACCTTTGGGTTGTGAAAAAGGATACTCAAAAGTGAGTACAAAGTAGATGGATCTACTGACGAGTATAAGGCCTTGGCTACTTGTACATGTGCTCCCCTGTGAGTAGCTTAACATCTTGGGCCATTGCAGTCTTACGTGGCATGGATGTTGAAACAGTCTTCCCAACTGGAGAGTTGGAAGGAGAGGATCAGAGTTGGTTTGCTGGACTATTGGGCTTCTTCCTGAACTTCCATTTTGGTCCCTGAAATGTTTACATTTTGGTCCTTGAAGTTTCAGATAAAACAGAAACAATGAATCTGGCCACAGAAACATTGACTCTGAAGTTAGAAAGCCAACAGTTGGAAAACAAACAGTCTGAGAGTGGAATTTATATTGAAACAAAAGATATGGGTATCACAGATGACATCTTAGGAATTGGATTTCTAAGACATCTAACAGATTGGTCTAACTCCAAACTCAGTTGTGAGATAGTTGACAGTCTCGTTGAAGCCACCAATGAATATGAATCATAAAACTGATTGGAATCATGGTTCACCCATAGACAAGGAGCGATATGCGCAGGTCACATGTAGTTCAATGTATTATACACACTACAACCGACCTGGTATCGGCCTACAAAGCAGATCAGTTGAACTAAGGTTCATTGATGATTCTAAAAATGATCGATAGAAGGCGTTAAGTCAGATATGACGATATCTGAAATATTCGCTTATATATGGATTATGGTATTCTGGATGTCCAGCGGTTCTGGGAGAACACATTGATGCAAACTGGACATCAGATATGAAGAACACCAAAACCACAAGTAAATGTGTATGGTGGGTCTTGGAAAATCCTCTAAGCAAACTTGCATCGGCCGATTCATGATGGAATCTGAGTTTATCGCTTTATAGAAATCATGAAAGAAGTTGAGTAACTTCATGACTCCTTAGAGGACGTCCTTTATTGGGAGAAACCCATGCCTTCAGTAGTTATACATTGTGGCTAGTCGGTCGGCTTCAGGAAGGACACGGATGACGGCATCTGGACATATCTATCAGGATCTGTCGGAGACATAAGACCGTATGACAGTTGATCATCACGGGTGTCACTTCCTTACTAACTAAGGGACTACCCGGAGATCAAGTGTTCTGCCTGTCTAGGGGAATGGGCTTAAAACCCAAACAATACGAACCATTGCGGTGGTAACCCAACCATACTGATTGGAGATCCCAAGAATTTGGTTCAATGAAAAAGCTAAGCTGCAAAAGTTCAGTTGAGCGCTTCGGTGGAAGCAAGAGCACATCAGATGATGATTTCTATAGGGAAACATGAATCCAAAGTTGTTCCCGCGATAGACATTAAAGTGCTACCTGCATGGTGGGTAAAGGTTAAGCTTCCAAACCTTTAACGATCCTCAAACGGTTGAGGTTAAGGTTGGGGAAACTTTTAATGATTCCTAACACTTGTGAAGTGGGGTATAGCAGGATACCTTGTAGGATATCACCTATTTAAGTGCGAGGACATGCCGCCTCAAATGAACGCACTTAAGAATCCAAGTGTGTCCACGGCCACAACGGACAAAACCATAAGAATGGAAACGAATAAGGAGAGTTATTGTGTTGGTATCATTGTCTTGGTTTACACTAAACACTGAAGGTTCAAGACATCACGTTCACCGCGCAGTAAGTAAGTCCGGTGGTATTCAACTAGGGAAGGTTCAAAGTAGAAGCTACCTCTCTTGATGCAATATTTTTTTACTGAAAGATTGCTGAAAGTGTGGGCCAAAATCTCTTTCAAGAGGGGATTGTTGGAAATTTGATTTTGGCGGGGAGGTGCGTCCACTCATATTTAATGAATTAAACACTAGTGTTCCGCATGTTGGAGGCTTTGTCTCTTCACACATGCATAATCTACTAAGTGAGTAGATGACCGTAGGGACAAGAATCGTCAAATTTCATTGAGAAATGAAAGAGATATTGGTCCACGAAGTAAGGTGTTTGAGGCATGAAAATATGGTGTGGGACAAATCTACCACATCGGTGGGAAAAGGAAGAATTGCTCTCTTTATAAGTCTCTTAATTGGCTAAGGGTTTGGGACCCCAAGGGGTAACCCATGTGTTTAAAGGAGGGAGGACCTAGATGTGCTTGGGTTCAAGGCTAAGCCCACACGCGCGCTGCCGCCCGCCCGCCCGCCCGTCCGGTCCGGTCTCGGGCTCGGGCTCGGGTCACGGAACTTTCTGATATTATCTCTTTGGACCCCAAATTGTTTTTAATAATTATAGTTTGATCCCTAAAGTTTCTGAAAAGTTGAATTTGGGAACGACGGAAGACAGAAAGTTCAACCCTTCTTTAATGACCATAATCAGCCTCCCTAATGGCCATTAACAGCCCTCCTAATGGCTATTAACAGTCATGTTTTGGCAGTTGAGGAGTCCCTCCCTCATGCTATATATTGAGCTTTTTGTCTCAATTGTGCAATACGAAAAACAGTGACGAAAACTATACAAAAACAGTATAGAAAGACACAGAAGAAGAGACAACATTTATATACACAGAGACAAATAGAAGAGACACTAAAATTCAGTCCAAAACGTTGGGACTAAATCAGAAACTCTTCCTTCCTTTTCTATTCTTCAGCAAGTCATTTCGTATTTGTTTTCTTCGTCAGGATCAACCTATTTGCTTTGTAGTGTTGATATTAAGTGTTGTTTTATCTTGGGAGACTATTACCCGTTAACGTAAAAACATATATACTGGGCAATCTTGTCTTAAGGACAGAGTGCCATCACTCGACTCAGCACACAGTTGTAACCATCCAGATTTAGTGTTTCTTGATTTCAGGTTATCAAGATTCAATACTCAACAAGCTTGCAGCAGTTCTGAACATTGGCCTATTTGTTTATCCTTTCGAACACTTGTAATATTTATTTACTTCCCGTACTGCTTTACAATATCCAACAATTGTACCAAAGCCTCCATCAACTAATTACTTGCATCACCTTAGAGGCTTTGTTCTTTTGATCTCAATGTTTTTTCAAGTAAGGACATCTTACAGTATCATTACTTGCCTCTGTTAACAACCTCTGTACAAGAGATGATTCATTTGATAAGTGAGAAACTTGGGATTCCATCTGCTTTAGAGGATAAGTAGAATCATTCTTTGCTCCCTTGCACAAGCTACTGTCATCTCCAATATTAAGATTTTGCTTATTGTGCTTATGTTTGACACTTGAATTCACTTTCAGTATGAATTATTCAACTAATAATATATTTCTTAGTGATATTATATTGTCTCAAATAACCTGTTTTGATGCAGAATAATTTTGAAAGAAAGAAATAAGAAACAGCAACTTCTCAAAATGCATCAGCTGAGAAAGGAGACAATAATTCAGCTAGTCAACCTTCTCAATTAAGTGAACTGGATATTTGGATGCAATCTGTTGGAAGAAAGAAAAATGGAAGAGTTGCAGGTCTTGGCTCCTTAGGTCGATCTGTAAAAGCACATAAGCAATCAACATCCGCTTTACCGTAAGAAATTGATGAGCTGATTAAATTCCAGGTACATGCTTCCAATGCCGACTTATATGCTCAGTTGCAGGAAGAGCGACACGAAAATAAAAGGATGAGTAAGGAATTAGACTTATTGAAGAAGAATGTACACAACACATCAACTACAAATGAGCGATCATCTCAAGAAGACAATCAAGGTTATGAGAATGAAAGTGGTGACGACTCTGATAATGTGGATGAAAGTGATTCTGATCCTGAAAACGTGAAAGAAAGTGACTATGTTCAAGAATGAGATAGTTGATAGTACTATTTAGGATTCACATGTGAGATATTTTGTTTTTGTTTTCATTTAAGACTTATACATTTCTGGTAATTATGTTATGAATATGTTTTTGCTTGGTTATAATGATTTATATTAGACTTGCGCACGATGGTTTCCTTAAAGTATAAGGATGAATGTGATAGATATAAGTGAACTTTATAGAATGTAATCTCGAATTATAAAAATTGCATTTTAAAAATGTATAAATTACTTGCGGATCTTATGTAAGGATTTACCTGCAGAAAAATATTACAGGGGGAATTTCACGTCGAGTTACATAGAGAATATTTTGAGAAAAATATTACCTAGGAATTTTCTTTGGGATTTTGAATAAATTTTTGTCTATGAAATTTACCTAGCAATTTACATGCGAATTATTACTTGGGGATGTACATGCGGAATTTTCATGGGAATTTTCTTTCAAAAATGTGTTCTTTTGCAGATTTACTTAGGGCTGTTTTTAGGAATTTTCTTGCGGAAGTTTTTCACAAATATTCTCAAGAAATTTCCATTTGTACATGAAATTTCACCTCCATATTTCATGCGGATTTACTCAAGGATCTTCATGGGGAATTACTTGCGGTTTTTTCCTATAGAAATCCGCAGGAAACCTCCTTTTTACACGAATTTCTACCAAAACGTTCATGTGAATTTTTCATAATATTCGCAAATAAATCTGCAAGTAATGTACATGGAGATTTTAGTTCCCCAGGTAAATTACCGGGGATTGCTAAATACCTAGGTAATAATTACCTATGAAGATTTTTCCAAGGGATATCGTTTTACTGGAAAATTCGCATGTAATCAAATTACATCGGAATTTTACTGTATTATCGCTAAGAAAATCCTCATGTAATCAACATTTTTCTTGTAGTGCCGGTAAACTATGAATGGATGAATTTTCTGTTCTCACAATTTTGCTTAAGATTTTCATTTCATGCTTTTATTTATAGATGTAGTCTGTATTTATCTTGTGGTTGCAACTTTACCACTTTTTAGTAGTTCAAGAAAAAAATGAATTGGCTTATGAACTGCTTTAAAAGTCCTAAGTCTCAAAGTTTCTAGTCACTTTTCATCAGACTTGAATTCTCTTTGAAAGATGTATCTTTTATTTTCTGTTTGGGCTTCACATAGCCTTTGTAGTTGATTTCGAACTTTCTTTGGTCCTAGGAAACTTCTTACTCCGATGCTTCGAGCAACCGGAGTCTTAACCTTTTATTTTTCATTAAGATTTTATAACAAGAGAGGGCCCTTATTTTAAATGGTGTTGTAGAAAAGGACGTCTATTGTTCATTATGTTACGAAATTTTCAATATGTTTACAATAACACACGTTTTATGCTTTCAATGGCAAAGATTTAATCATAAAAATAAATTTTATTGATTCCTTTAATTCATAATTGTAAAGCCAAATGTAAGAATAATCCGACTGCCACCTAGTGTGGTCAGTCCGATTATGTTTATGTTTGATTATCCGGGTAGTACCTAGTGATACGTGTTTTTTTCTTGAAGCTTTAAATTTTCCCTCCTGATATGGATGTATATGGCCCCCCAATTTTTAGGTGTTCATGCTGTAAAGACCCAGACACTGGATAACATATTACAGTAGCAAGATTCTTAAAATGTTTTGATTGGTGCTGCCTCATTAAAAACCTTGCTGGAAAAACCTAATTGGGACCAAAATCGGACGAAGGGAAAAAGAGTGCATCGCAGGTTCACCTTTCTAAACATAATACTGCTTTAAATGACTTACATTCCAATTTCTAGGAAGTTTGTTTCCTTCATGGTCTGTCAATTGGTAAGATCATTTGCCGGTGATCCCAATCACTGTATATGGTCCTTCCCAGTTCGGACTTAATTTTCCTGCATTAGGTTCTCGCGTGCTCTGAGTCACTCTTCAAAGCACCAAGTCCCGAGTTTGAAATGTCGGAGATTCATGCGCCGGTTATATTACCGCTCTATTCGTTATTTCTGGGACACCAATCTTGATGTATGCAAGATCTCGACGTTCTTCAAATAAGTCTAGATATACGACTATTGATTCTGAGTTAGCTTGTTCCTCATTCCGGAGGTACCTCAAGCTTGGAGTCCCAACTTCTACTGGGATCAATACTTCTGCACCATAAACTAAGAAAAATTAAGTTTCTCCAGTACTCGTCTTTGTCGTGGTTCTGTATGCCCATAATATCTCGGGTAACATGGAAGGCCGCTTTCCTTTGGCCTCTTCCAGCCTTTTCTCCAAGTTTTAGATTATAGTCTTGTTTGTTGATTCCGCTTGACCATTCACACTAGATGATAGGGGGTGGAGGTGATGTGTTTCATGTTCAAGTCATCCAGGAACTTTGTAACTTTGAACGAAATATAAGTCCGGCCGTTATAACAAGCTATCTCATTCGGGATGCCAAAATGACAAATAATATGTTGTCAGGTAAAGTCGATCACCTCCTTCTCTCGAAGCTTTGTATAAGCTGCAGCTTCGACCCATTTAGAGAAATAGTCAGTCATAAATATAATTTGTGATACGTGTCCTGGAGCCTCATGCAAAGGTTCGACTATATACATTACCCACTTCATGAATGGCCATGAAGATACAATCGGATATAATTCCTCTCCCGATTGGTGCAGCATATGTGCATAGTATTGATATTTATCGCACTTTTTCACGAACGTTGTTGTATCTTCCTCGATCTAGGGCCAGTAATAGCCAACCCTCATAAGTTTTCTCATTAAGAATTCTGCTCTGGAATGGTTTCCACATATCCCTTCATGTACTTCTCTCATCACGTAGTCGACTTTCTCGGGGCGTACGCATCAAGCCAAGGGACCGTAATGGCACCGTCGGTAAAGTTTTCCATCAACTACACAATATCGAGCGACTTTGGTCCTTAAAGCTATGGATGTTTTTAGGTCCTCTAAGAGCTTTCCATTTACGAGGTAGTATAATAATTCATTCCTCCAATCCTAAGTCAAACTAGTTGAGTTCACCTCATCATACACCTCTGAGTCCAAGGCCGAATGTAAAAGCTGAACAACTAACTCGGCTTTAGGGACTTCTGCTTCCATGCTGGAGCCTAAGTTTTCAAATGCATATGCCTCCACATTTTCCTCTCAAGGTATGTGCATCACCGTCCATTCTTGGAGCGGGAAAGCAGCTTTAGAACCTTTTCGAGGTACCTTGACATGCGCTCTTCCTTGGCCTCGAACACTCCATGAACTTGGTTCACCACAAACATCGAGTCACTTTTGACTTCAATTATTTGGGACTCTAAGCCTCGAGTTAATTCCAAACTTGCAATCAAAGCCTCATACTCGGTTTTATTATTAGTCAAAGAAGAACTATGAATTGCCTGCCTTAAGACTTTCCTGGTGGGAGAATGCAATGCTATTCCCAGACCGGTCCCCTTGACATTGGAGGCTCCATCAATGTGAAGCATCCATACCCCGAGGGCAATCCTCGAGACCAAAATTGCTTATTTTTCTGCCTGAAGGGTTACTCCGGGACTGAAATCAACCATAAAATCCATGAGAACTTGCGACTTTATCGCGGTCTGGGGCTTATATTCAATATTGAATTCACTTAATTCCACCGCCCACTTAGCCTATAGCCCTTAAATTTCAAACTTATGTAACACGTTCCTAAGTGCAAACGTAGTTACTACAACTATTGGTGGTACGAAAAACACGGACGAAGCTTATGTGATGACATAACTAAAGCGAAAGCCAAACTTTCGAGTAGGGGGTACCTAATTTCGTCCCCTGATATTACTCTACTTACATAGTAAACAAAGGATCGCGTACTTTTTTCTTCCCGTACAAGGACCGCGCTTACCACTACCTCCGAGACCGCAAGATAAATAAGGAGTTGTTCCATGTCCTTAGGTCTTGACATAAGCGGAGGACTTGATAAGTAAGTTTTCAGGTATCATAAGGCCTGTTGAAGTTCGGCCATCCACACAAAGTCATTCTTATTTTGCCAAAATGAAAAGAACATGTGACACTTTTACAACTATTGGGAGATAAACCTGCTAAGTGCTGCCACTCGCTTGGTCAACTGATGTACTACCTTTTCGTTTTCAAGCGTATCCAGTATGTCTTCAATGGATTTTATCTTGTCAGGATTTATCTCGGTTCCTCTTTGAGAAACCAAAAAATCCAAGAATTTTCCGGAGCCTATCGTGAAGGCACACTTCTCAAGGTTGAGATTCATGTTGTATCTTCTTAGTACTGTAAAAGTTTCCTACAAATAACTTAAATGGTCCTCTGCACGAAGACTTTTGACAAGCATATAATCTATATATACTACCATAGTTTTTCCTATATGTTTTTCACACATTTTATTTTCTAACCTTTGTTACATAGGCACGACGTTTTTTTACCTAAAAGGCATAACATCACAATAGTAAGTGCTGAAAGTAGTCAAAAAATATGTTTTCTCTTGGTCTTCCGGGTGCATTCTTATTTGGTTATACCCGGAATACGCATTGAGAAATCTTATTATCTCATATCTGGCCATAGTGTCGATCATCTTATCTATATTCGGCAGTGGAAATGAGTCATTAAGGAATACCTTATTTAACTATGTATAGTCAATGCACATTCTAAATTTATTTCCCTCTTTAGGTTTTACAACTACGTTTGCTAACCAATACAAATATTTTACCTCCCGGATTGATCCTATATTAAGAAGTCTAGTTTTCTCTTCTTTCACAAACCTATTACGGACATCGGCGATGGGCCATTTCTTCTGCTGCACTGGAGGAAAACTGAGATCCAGGCCAAACCTATGAGTTGCGATTTCTGAAGGAATGTCTGTCATATCCTTCCTGTTGGGTGTTTCCTTGCGCATAGCTATTTGCTCAAGCTCTTCCACCATAGATTTGTGGTGTCTGATTCATCCGGTACCTGAAAATATCTAGGCACCTGGTAGTGGTCTGAAAACTCCTCTTCCGAATAGGTTGATTCTGCTTCTGGCAAAACCTGATGGACATCTTCTGATGCAGGTTTTGCTTCATGTAATTGCTATTTCGGGTCCACTGCTACTTCTGGTTCCTCAATGTCATACATCTCATTGACAGCGAGTTGTTCCCCCCCTTAATTTGTCAGGCTCCTTCCGATGTTGAGAATTTCACCAGCAAATGCAACATCGACAAGATCATCTTTATATCGTGTATCCAAGGCCTCCCAAATATAGCATTATATCTCATATCACTATCGATGACATAAAACTTGGTTACCTTTATGACTCTCATAGCATTTAATGATAGGTCAATCTTACCCTCAGTGGCTTCACTAGACATATTGAAGCCCGAGAATGTTCTGGCTGTCGGAATAGTATTGTCTGCCAACTTTATTTTTTCTACAACCTTTAGCCGAATGATGTTAGCAGAGCTTCTTGGGTCGATCGAAATTCTTTTTACTTTGAGGCAATCAATAGGTACAGCAATGACCAGAGCGTCATTATATGGGAAAATAACACCGATCTTCTTCATCAATGAAAGTAATAGTATGTTCATCTGGTATTTCTGGGAATCTCTTTTCCTGGTTCACCAACTTTTTTTTGTTTTCATAGCCGCAGTTAAGGATGTAGAGGCGATCATAGATCCTCCGAAAATTATGTTTATCACATGTGGTGAAGCATCCAAATTAGGTTTGCCTTCAACTGGAGGTCCCCACTCATAGTTGTTGCAAGCTCTTTTACTCAAATATTCTCGTAGGCGGTCCCTTCTTAACTTCTCTGCCACATTTTCTCGTAGGTGTCTGCAATTTGCAGTTTTATGTCTGTGAGTGCTATGAAAGTCACACCAAATACACTGATCTCTATAGTTTGGATCTTATCGTAGTCGCCTTGGAGGTCGAGATATCGAGTGAGTTCTTAATACTGCCACCATCTGATCTTCATTAATGATGAAGTTTTATGCGGATAAATTTTGGTATCCGGGTCCCTTTGTAGAGAAGCTGGATGAATTTCCTTTGCCAAAATTCACCAGTCCCTGATTATTACCCCTTGTTATTTGGTTTTCAAGGGAACGAAATCCTTCTCTTCCCCCTTAATTCTCGAGAGCGGGATAAGGTTGGAAATGATTCTTTAATGAGTTATGATCTGATCCGGCACCTTTATCTGATTTTTGAAAGATGCTGCATGCCTGAGTCCCAACCAGATAATCTTCTATTCAAATCCTTGACTCATACCGGTTATGCAGGTCTTCCCAGGTAGTAGCTTGGAATTCTAAGAGATTCTCTTTGAGTTTCCATGAGGCATTCGAACTCAAAGGGTTCAGACCCTTTATGAAAGCCTCTGCATCCTATTCATCTGGGATCCCGGGTAGCAGTATACGGTCTTTCTAGAACCATGTAAAAAATCCCTAAATAAATCAGTTTCTCCCTATGCAATGCGAAAGATATCCGCCTTTCTTGTCTTCACATTCCGTGCCTCCGCATGGGCTTTTATGAACATGTCGGAAAGCATAGAGAACGATATAACTGAGTGCTCATGGAGAAGTGAATACCATGTCAAGACTCCCTTAGCAAGTATTTCAACAAACTTCTTTATTAGGACTGATTATATCTGATGTTCCCTTAGATCATTGCCTTTGACGACTGTGGCATATGACGTTATGTGCTCTTGAGAATCCATAGTTCCGTCATATTTGGGTATGACCGACATTTTAAACCTCTTGGGAGTTCGTTAGGGTGCAGCCTCTGGCTTGTACGCCAACTGGTTGTATCTCTTTGCATCCGATCCTTCAATTACAGGAGGGGCTCCTGGTATCTGGTCTAACCGGTGCCGGAATTCCTTGAAATTTTTCTCTACCTTTTTCGCGTTGGTGTACACTTTGCTTGTCATATCTTTCATAAATTTCAACATCTGCTCCTGGAAAGGATTTTTAGGAACAATTTCACTTCTTGAAGCGTCATCAAGTCTTGGCCTGTTCTAATTGTTCCTCGCAACACCTGTGGCATTTGTTGGCGGCGTGGCTGCCTGTGTACTTCCAGCATTGTTGGACACGAACTCGGAGAATAAATTCTTTAGGGTGTCCAATTGCCCGCTCATCGCGGCATTCTGTGCTCTTAGGATCTTCATGGCTTCTTAAGGTGTTTAGTCATTGGGAACATCCTCCTCCTGGGACTATCTACCTCCAGAAGTGGCTCCATCTGCGACCGTTGGATCCTATGGTACCTGGTCTACTACCAAAAGGCCATATGGTCCGATTGGGATATTGTTGATGTTATCCCCAGTGTTGCGGCTGCCAAGTTCTTCCATTCATGTCCTCTACTTTCTTAAACAAAAACAAGACTTAAAGAAATGATTAAATTAGTGAAAAGGGGGTCACTTGTGACATCACTACTGCCCAGGCCCCATGGTGGGCACCAAACTGTTTACCCGTGAAACGATATAGTTGAATTTGTAGATGTGTTCAGAGACATGTAAGTCTGAAGTGACTAATTTGACAAAAGTGCTAGCTAATATATGATGCAAATGAATAAGAATAAGAAAAGTTAAGAGACAATTAGCATGAGCCTGTTATGAGCTTATTGGTAAGGCTTCCGAGTAGTGAATATGACTATTATGAAAGCAGAAATATTGATGCAAAGAATGATATCGAAAAATTATTGTAATAACTTGCATATGATGATTTACAATGGGTTATCGTGTCCTATTTATACTTGAGCTTACATGTATGCTCTTATTAATACAAGAAAATGAATGCTGTAATAGTTGGATAATTAGTATCTTCATAAATGTCATTAATGCTCCTTTGGAAGGTGTGGAATCGTACAAGTAGCAGTTGTCCGTTGGAATTCAAACCGCTCACATGATCTTCTCGATTACTGGTACCTTGCATCCTTTCAATGCCTCTGGTATCACTCATCTCAATCGGTAGCCCCAAAAGCTGAGTTGTTTATGACTCAACGTCAACTGCAACGTGTCCTGTTCGGTCAACTGTATTATACAAATTTTATATAGCTGTGTCAATCACCAAAACTTCATTTAAGCTCTGAATTATTATTGAAATAACAATATCTTAACAATAACAAAGTGCCAAATTTAATCGGCTAAAGTCCCAAAATTAACAAAAATAGTTGAGAAAAATTCGAAAAGTCTAATTGTGGTAATACATAATAGAGAAACTGAAATTACATATGCTATTAATTTATTAAGATAACCAGGCGAGTCAAATTATTGACACCCTAATTAAAATAATTAATGGAGCAAAACTACTCATTATGTTTTGTTTTATTTGTTATCATTTTTTTTAGTCCGTTTAAAAAAAGCAAAAGACAAAAGTTGCATCATGAATTTGTCTCGAAAAGTCAAGTTCACACTCTAACTATTCATGTGACCTATTACCACCCATTCTCATATAAAATGGAACTATTCTTCTGGGGTAGGACCTTGTAGGTGATATCAGTTCCTCTATTCTCAAACTCTGGTCATTCAGGCACATCCCGCGATTTACTGGTAGTAGTGCTGAAGGATCGGAACTACTATCTCTGCCCTATAGCTGGTGAATCCTTTGAATCATAGAAATGGCAAAATCAGTAGATACCGGGCTTGGAACATCTCACCACACGTGTACTAAAAACGCGATCTTGAAACTCGAAACTCTGATTTGGAACAAATGAGCAGATAGGCTTGACGAAGTTTAGGAAAATGCAAGAATCATTTTTGTCGTTCTTTCTTTCGCACGGAAGTCTGTCTGTCTTCATTTCAATCATCGTAGTTCGATCGATCAACTACGCCCATCCAATCTAACCATCTCTCCTGAAGCCTTTTCCCTTCTAGTAGTCCTTCATCATTATTGAAACATAGGTCCTCGACAAGTGAGAACAAAAAGAGAAAGAAGAAGTGCGAAAGATTGAATAGTCTAGCATAAATCAAAAAATGAATATAAAAAAAAATGAAACTATTACCTCCTGATCCAACCATGGCCAATCATAAGGTGGGGTTGTGTAGTACACTCGCTCCTCTTCGATGTAAGAGAACTTTTAAAATTTCATTTTTTTCCTTAAATTTACATCCATCATTTCTTCCTCACCCCCACCCCCCATACCTTTCCCCTCTTTCCATTATCATAGCAGCAGTGATTAGTAAAACTCATAATTTCAACACGATATTTTGAGTTAGAAAATAAAATAGAAATATGTAAGAGCAAAGAAAATAACTTCTCCTCCTCTAAACAAGAATCCACATTTTTCATCATACAGCGGACATCGTTCGTAGATCTTAGCCGAAATTGTTTTCCGGCGCACTTTCATTTTTTGCAGTCAACCTTCCGAATCTTTCATTTTTTCCTCTCGCTCCAACTTGCCTTTCTCAGTATTATATTGTCAAAAACCATCAATAATGACTTGTAAATTGTTAATTTCATGAAATTGAAACTCGGCGAATTTCAAATCATTTTTATAGGCTTCAATGGAGGCAATGGACATTGAAGGATGAATTTTGGACAGATTTCTGAAAACAAAACGTAGAGAGCTAAAGCTTAAAACTAGAAAGGACAAGAGAAAAAGAACATATAAAAGAAGAAAAAGTAAAACGAGTAAAGATGGAGAAGAAAGTGGAGGAGGCGGTGCAACGGCGCATTGCTGAATGTAAGGTGGTGGAGATTAGATGCACAAAGAAAATAAAATGTAAAAGAAAAACGTTTTAATAAAAAAGAGCAGAAAAAAGCAAAAACACCCCACAATGGGTCTGCTGATTAGTCAAAAAAATGAAAAGAGAAATGAATAAGGAAAAAAATAGTAAAAAGGAAATATCTTTTAGTATTAATGTAAGTAGTGTATTTTAACCAATAAAAAAGTGATATATGGATAAACAAGTTGGTTTTAAGCATTTTTTTTAGCCTTTCGCAAGATGGGAAGAAAGTAAATACATTTTTTCTGCCATATCAGCATTCAGGGAGGTAATAAATCGTTTGATTAATTGGAGTTTGAATATAACTTTTCGGATATAGTTAAAGTGTTATATATGTCTTTTACCTTTAAAAAAAATAATAACTTTCTATATTTTGAAACATTTTGATTTTAATCTTTCTATTTTGATCTTAATAAGATTCTCTAAGGCCACAAAAATATACATAATTGAGATCACAAATTCTAAAAATACTTTTACTTCATAAAACAAAAGTTAACTATTTTTTGTTACCTAACCAAATATCTCTATAAAAAACGAAGGGAGGAGTACGTGTTAAGTGTTACATGATGAAGACTTAATTTGAATCTGTATCAATCAGTTTAATACGAAGAAAATGTGTATATGTAGAAATTCTGTTCATATATACTGCTTCCACTTTCAGACCTCGGAGAGAGGAAATATCTGATCTCTTTTTAAGTGAGAAAAAGAGACACATGGAACTCTGCGGAGCATTCTTGGTGACTCTCATAGTAGCGGTCTTCGTTGCATTTCAAGTAGGGATATTCAGTGGGCCGAGTAGGCCCGATCCTGACCTGACCCATTCCGCTATCCGCCCTGTCTTGATCCTCCATAAAAAATGATTTGTCGGTGTTGGAGTTCGAACTCGAGACGAGGTCTGGGATCGTCCCGCCCATGCTGATCCCAACCCGACCCTCCCCAACCCGACCCCGTCCTGCCGCGCTAGCTCCCTTCCTTTTTGCAAAAATAACAGTTGCAACAACGGCTAAATTTTGATTTTGGCAGTTATGCAACAGCTAAATTTTGATTTTGGCCGTTGTGCAACAGTTATAACGACCATTTTTGCCACCCCTCCCCACACCATAAACCCCCCTACCCCCTTAATATTTATTTTTATCCCCTAAATTAATATATTTACACTTTAACCCTATTTCTCAACTATAAATACCTCATTTTTGTCACAAATCTACCTATAATATCTCTAATCTCTCAATTTATCTCTCTACAATTCTACATTGCCTACTAAATATTATATTTTTTTGCTCATTTATATCAAAGTTAAAAATTGAGAGTGAAGTTGACAACTAGCTTGAGAATCATCCATCGAACAAAGTTTCAATTTTCAACCTCGATTACACGTCGATGTTACGTCGGCGTTTGCTACCTTCTTTAAATTATTATTGTTACTTAATTTTAATTATCGCACTTAACTTCATTTACTTTAATTATTTATTTGCATAATTATAATGGAACAATTTGGACATATGATTAAGGGTAAATGTAAGGGTGCTTCTTCTAGTTGGGGTAACAACGGTAAGGACACTTCTTCTAGTAATCTTATTCCTAGTCCCGATGTTTTCATTGATTTCACTCATATAGATGAAATTGCTTTTTTTTAATGATATACCATTACATAATGAGATAGATGAACCATACTTTAATTTATACGATAATCTAGATGACACACCCAATAGTGCACCTCAACCTCAGGCTCAGGAAACTGGAATGCCTCCTATTCCCCCTAGTATGAGCCAAGGCCCCACACAACGAAAATTAAAATTAGTTGCATGAGAGTTTTTTGATAGGGACCAAAAGAATCAACTAACTAGATGTAAAATTTGTAAAAATGTTTATAAATTTAAAATTGAAAAGGTCAAGGTGGGACGGGAGATTATTGAGACATGTACAAGGCGAGCACACAACTAGGTGGAATCAATACCAGGCTAAAAAATCGGGTGTGCCAATGCCATCTGAGTCGGGACAAGGTTCACATAGTGTCCCCGATAAAGTACATGGTCAAATTAACCCGACGACGGGGGGAATTTTCGGTCCTAAATATGATAAAAATAAAGATAGGAAAAATATGACAAAATTAATTGCGGTGGAGGGATTTTCTTTTTCATTTCCTTCCTCTCATGTTTTTATTCATTACATTCGAGAAACATATAATCCTGCTTTTAATGATTTTCCTAGATCAACTATTAGAAGGGATGTTTTTAAATTTGCAAGTGAATATCAACAATATTTACGTTGCATGCATTGTATCATTTTAATGGCAAAGTGGCTATCACTTCTGACATAGGCCGTAGTACTAACGATAATGATTATTTAACGGTAACATGTCATTGGATAGATCAAAATTGGTCTATGTAAAATGTATTTTAGCATAAAGATATATTGATGATAGGCACATTGGAAGTTCTATTACACAAAATATTAATGATATTTGTGATTATTATGGAATAAATGATAAAATTATTACTATTACATTAGTTAATGCTACTTCTAATGATTATGCTATAAGACTTTTAAAGTTTGATTAACTTCATATTTTACTGATCATTTTCATATAAGACGTGTGTGCCATATTTATAACTTAGTTGTAAATGATGACCTAAAACTTTTTGAAAGCATTCTTGATAAAATACAATTTGCTATAAAATTTATTTTTAAATGTAATAAAATACAAAGACGCAAAGAGTATAAAAACCTTGTCATGATTGTGGATTACCTTATAGAAAAATTTCAGAAGAAGTTTCGACTAGGTGGAATTTTCTGTATGAGCAACTACTTGTTGCTTACGATTATAGACAACCTATAACTTTATTATTTAATGCCCATAATAAAAATCCAAGGGATATGCTTGTAGATAACGATTGAGAATTTTTTTAGAACTTCAATGGATTTCTAGAGAAATATTTTCAAGCTACTAAAGAATTTTTCGGTATTTATTATCCTACTATTTCAAATATGTTATTTTATATAGCTCTAATATTTTTGTTACTTAATGAACATATGGAAACATCATCTGACGCTCCATCTATTAAAAAATGTTTATAAAATTTAAATTTTTTTTCCTATTCACACTATTTATGTTATTGGTGTTATATTAAATCCGGCTTTTAAAGTAGACGATTGTAAAACACTTATAGAAATGATTTATGATTGTATAGAAGTACTTTCAACAGACCCAACTGAAGAACCAACTCACAAACCAACTAAAGAAGAAGTTACATCTAACATACACACTGAATGCAAACCAGTATATATGTATTACCAACAACAAAGTGCAAATAATCAATCGACTTTTGTACCATCTTCTACTACTTCGTTGCAACCTTATGAAAAATATGTGGTTTCTGCTGCTAGTATTCAAGGCCTTAGAAATAAAATGTTTAGTGGTTCAACTTCTTCACAAGTTAGCGAATTTGATGTTTATGTTTTGTAGGGTGTTGTATCGTACAAATTAATTGTCAATGATGAAGGACATGAAGACTTGCTAAAATACTGGAGGCAAAATGAGAATACATTTTCGACACTAGCAAAGATGGCCCGAGATGTGTTAAACATTCAAGCGTCATCAACAACATCTGAAAGTGCTTTTTTTGCTGGAATATTTCAAAGAGGAGAACACAGTCATTCATTGGCGGGAGACACATTGGAGATTGCAGTTCTATTCTGAGATTGGATTCGAGCGGAGCGTAGAAGGTGCGGTCAACCGGAGATCAACGAAGAATACTACAACTACAATGAAATCTTGTCCGAGGAAACATGAAGCGACGTCGAATAATTTGACCAACATATTCCAATTCAAACCGAAAATCCTCAAGACATTGTGAGGAAATTAGAAAAAGTATGGTTAACTATGTAAGTTTTTTAATTGCAATTTTACTATGTGATTTGCAACTTTTGAACAACACCACAAAGTTGCAATTTTGAAATTGTATAACAAAAAAATTATATTTCTATTAAATAATATAAGAGACATAAAAACAGCATTGAGATATTTTTATTACACTATCTTGTTCAATTACTGAAGTGTTTATATATATTATTTTTTTAAATTAAGTGGCAATCCCGTCCCCTTTTCCGGCGGGATGTGGGACGGGACATGACCTCTTCCCGTACTGGCTATCCTGGCCTGCTAATCCCGCCGGAGCTCGCATCCTGACCCTCCCCATCCCACTGGGACCCGCCCAGTCATGTTGGACGCCACTAATTTCAAGTAAATGCCTGCTCGCCCGAGGACAAGGCAGCATTGCTAGACTTCAAGGCATCTCTTAACGCGTTTTATTTGGGCATCTTCAACACATAGGCGTCGGACACCAATTGTTGTCAGGACTGGTACGGTATTAGCTGTGACTCCAATACCCAGCGAGTTGCCAGTGTTGTCCTTCGAAGGGAATCCCAAGATCCAATCTTCGAGAAAGCCGGACGTTCTGGTTACATGATAGATAGATTGAAATAGATCTAGAATTTAAAGTTAAAATTTTCATCATTCCGACTGCTTTAATTTGTAGTTTATTGTTCTTCGATTTCTATTACTATCTGTTATTTCTTGTACTTCGATTATCATATTATTTTGTTGTAGTTACCATTCTTTTTTTTTTCAGATTGCTTTGTTATTTTGCTATAGTATTTTGTCTTGGCTTCTTCACTTATGTTATTTCTTTTTTCGAACTGCTTTAAATTACTTTAACTTGAGTGTTGAGGGTCTTTGGAAACAATCTCAGTACCTCCCAAGGTAGGGATAAGGTCTGCGTACACTCTACTCTCCCTAGACCTCACTTGTGGTATGACATTGACTATATTGTTTTTGTATGATTCTTGAGTCTCTGAAAATAGAGATTCACAACTTATAAATATCTGCAACTATATTGTTTTTCTATGTTTAAATTAATATTACCTATGTTGAGGTCAACTTCTAACACTAGAGATTCACATCTGATGACATGTGCTCTCTCTCCATCTTTGGGCAAGCTTGACATGCTTACAACTCTTGTTGTTGCTGATTGGAAGGACATAAGTGGTGAGATTCCAAATTGTCTCACTTCCCTTAAAAAACTTGGTATTCTTGACCTTATTGGAACACGATCTCTGGTGAAATTCCATCTGACATTGGTCAAATTAGCCAACTCACCATTCTCAACCTTAGGGACAATCAAGTTTCCAGCTCAATCCCTCCTTCTATTGTCAACCTTGGAAAATTAATCCATCTTGATCTTAACAACAATAATATCACCGGTCAAATCCCATCGGATATTAGAAAGCTATGCATGATGAGCCGAGAATTATTGAACAAGAACCAAATTTCTCGTTCAATAGGAAAACTTTACCGGTTAGCCGATCTTATCAATGAATCAAATTTCCGGTTCAATTCCGACTGAGTTAGGGTCCATGCGGGTTCTCTCAATCTTAAACTTAGATAGTAACTAGATATCAGTGATAGAATCATATATTCTGTATATCCCAGAATATATGATTCCGATTCTATGCATCAATTACAATTAGAATCATATCATAGGCAATTAGAATCATATCATGTATTATCTTGTAGATTAGAATAGATACTAGGTATTATCTTTCTTTGATTTATAGTCTAATATAACACATGCATATCAATATATATATATATATATATATATATATATATATATATATTGTAAAGAATCATCAATGAAAACTCACCAATTGAGTTCCTTCATCTTTCATGGTATCAGACTAAGATCCCTCTTCTGCTGAACTCATATTGGTCTCAACCAAACTCTGGTCTCCCCTGTTTTCACGACCCTTCTCTGTTCTTCTTCTTCCCAAAACCTTACACATAGCCATGTCGGAAAACCAAAAATTTCATCTAGCATTAGCTATAACTAATGTTAGAAAAATCATTCCAATTACATTGGATAATGATTCTAGTCAATATCATTCTTGGGCAGCACTTTTTAAAGTCCAAGCAAAAGTGCACAACGTTCTTGCCCACATCATCCCTCCTACGGATGCAACAACCAAGGCAGCGACTGATGCTGTAAAATCTGCCAACCCTGATTCTTTGGCACCGCCTCGACGCCTCTGTATTACAATGGATGTATGCCGCAGTATCAAAAGACATCCTCCAATCAATTCTTGTGAACGATGACAATGCCAAAGGTTCCTGGAAATGAATTACAACAATCTTTTAAGATCATAAGAATTCGAAGGTTGTTCATCTTGAAAATCAGTTCAACAATACCAATTTGGAAGATTTTCCAAACACAACAGCCTATTGCATTCGCCTCAAACTCCTCGCCGACCAATTGGCTAATGTCGATGCCCCGGTTTCCAACACTCGCTTGGTATTGAAATTAATTTCCGAACTAACTGAAGCATATTTGAAATAGCAAAATCAAAATTAGGGCTCGAGGAATCGACAATACTTCAACGAAGTGCATGTGAATCTGGTTCATCTTCACCGGCGTCGGCTCTCGTTGCGAACTATCAAAATTCCGATGAAGATTCCACTTCTTGTAATCCCAATAGGAACATTAATAATCACAACAACCGTACCAAGAAGAATAACAAGAACACTGGAAGCAGTGGTTGAAATTCCGGTAAAAATGGTCGGGGTGGTGGCTCAAATGGTCGCTGTGGGGGCTCAGGTGGCGGGCAAGGCTCCAGTGGTGGTAATGGACGAGGACAGCAACAAGCCTGGGGATCAATTTTTCCGTGGCAACAATGGGCTCAATGGCCAATGCCTCCTTGCCCCTATCCATCTTATGGATACCCGAATCGGGCCAGCCTTAATTTTGCTCCAAGGCCCCAACAGAACAGTAACGGGATTTTTGGCCCAAGACCACGAAATCAACAAGCTTTTAATGTTAATGGTCCAAGCCCAACAAATATTGAATCATCCCTACACACTCTTAGTCTTGCTAAACCCGACCCATCTTGGTATATGGACACCGGGGGAACATCCCACATGACTTCCGAGCAAAGTAATCTCTCGTCTTATTCTAATTCGAGAAAAAATAATGCTATAATTGTTGGAAATAGCCACTCTATTCCGATTCGTGGTTTTGGTAGTGCAAAATTAAAACCCCCTCACCCACCATTGGTATTGAAAAATGTCCTTCATGCTCCTAAATTAATCAAGAACCTAGTTTCAGTTCGCAAATTTACTACTGATAATTGGGCTTCTATCTCATTTGATCCTTTTGGATTTACTGTGAATGATTTCCAGACGGGGATGCAACTAATGAGGTATAATAGTCAGGGTGAACTATACCCCATCACCACCAACACCACTAATCAAGCAGCCTCTCCATCCACTTTTGCAGCTTTATCGCCTTCTATTTGGCATTACCGTTTAGGTCAGCCGGGAATATCTATTTTAGACTCTCTTAGGCGAAATAAATTTATTGAATGTACCAAAACAAGAAACTCTAGCTTTTGTCATTCATGTCCTCTTGGTAAACATGTTAAGTTGCCATTTGTTGATTCTTATAACTCTACCTCTATGCCTTTTGACATATTGCATAACGATTTATGGACTTCTCCTGTTTTTAGCTCTGTGGGTCACAAATATTATGTGCTATACTTAGATGATTTTTTGAATTTCCTATGGACTTTTCCTATCTCAAAAGATCACAAGTATACCCCACCTTCATAAATCTTCGAGCCTACATTAAAACTCAATTCGAACGGGAGTTGAAAAATATTCAATGTGATAATGGTAGAGAATATACTAATGGTCCTTTTTTGAATCTCTGTCAATCAAATGAAATTTCTTTTCGCTTTTCCTATCCACACACTTCTTCTCAAAATGGAAAAGCTGAAAGAAAAATCCGGTCCATTAACAACATTATTCTAACCTTAATGGCTCATGCCTCAATCCCTCATTCATTTTGGCATCATGCATTACAAATGACAACATATCTCCTTAACATTATACCAAGTAAAAATCTCTCCTATCAATCTCCTCTAAACATCTTATACCAAAAAGACCCATCATATTCCCATCTTTGAGTATTTGGTTGCTTATGTTATCCCCTCCTCCCATCCACTAGGGGTGAGCGGGTCCGGGTACCCTAACATTTTTTAACTACCCGGACCCTACCCGATAAAAGATCGGTTCCTAAATTTACTACCCGGAACCTACCCGTAGCAATCATTACCCGGAACCTACCCGGACCCTGCGGATCCGGGTAGGTTTCCGGGTACCCTGTAAATAAAAAACACAAATTAAGCAACAATTTTTAAGCCTATGAGAATAAAAAAGAGTTCTAAAATAATTTCATCAAGTAGTTTTTTAGCTTGCAATCGGAGTTTTTAGTACCCTTATAAGAAGTTTTAGAAAACTTATTCATTGTAGAAAAGCTAATTACATTGCAAAACCTAAAATTGCAAGCCAAATTTGACACTCAATTAATTGAACGTGTTGATTTCAAAATAAATGTGAAAATATCTGAATTAAACTTATTTTCGTGTTCATAAGCTCTTCGATACAAAAGAAAAGCTTTATTATACTAGTAAATCCCTAAATTTCATCTTCACAACTACAAAAATATATACAAATTTTAAAAATAGATTTACATTTCAAATAAAAAAGTAATACAAATTGAAGATGAGTATCCTGAAATAGAACAGAAGCATATGATATTAAAAAGAAATTGAAGAGTTAGATATGAACTCATATGCATTTTAGGAATGACGTGAACACAACCAAAGGAGAGAAAGAGGCAAAGGTGAAGCTTCAATGACGACAACGATGAAAGTACCTGAGAGAAAGCTTCAACAACGACGACGATGAAGCTCGGTGGTGTAGCTAAAATGTCATTGTTATTGAGAGAGTTTTGAGTGTTTTCTCTTAGGGCACAAAGAGCATTCTAGAATAAAGGGGTGAAAAAGCTAAAATATTTACATCTTGGGGTGGGGAAAATCAATGTGCAGGCGTGCAATAAATAATTTTGGAGAAAGTTAAAAGTGGTCCAAATGTTTCTAAAAAAAATAAAAATATTTAATATTTTATAGGTTCCGGGTCCGGGTACCCTGTCTCTATTTGCCGGAATCGGAACCGGACCCGACATTGATCGGTTCCTAATTTTACTACCCGGACCCTACCCGTTATTATAATATATCTACCCGGAACCTACCCGTTAGTGTCGGTTCCGATCGGGTATCTGGGTACCCTGTACCCGTGCTCACCCCTACCATCCACTATGATAAATAAGCTCCAACCTCGCTCCACTCCTTGTGTCTTCTTGGGCTATCCATCAAATCATCGTGGTTATAAATGTTATGATTTATCCTCAAATAAAATTATCATTAGTTGTCATGTCTCATTTGATGAAACTCAATTCCCTTTCTCAAAGCTGCATACACCCAGTACCTCATGCTATGATTTTCTCGATAATGGTCTTTCACCTTACGTGATTCACCAGCTTCAAAATCCACCGACACCTGACCAAAATGTGCACAACCTACCTTGTCCACTGCAGGTTGCGGCTCAGTCCGTCTCTCCACTTAATGTCAAAAACTCAAGCCCAAACCAGCATCATTCTCTTCCACCTATTTTTAGCCAACTTCGAGTTCAGATCACAAACCCGTTACGAGAAGTCAACATGGTATTTTTAAACCAAATAAAAAATATCACCATGGCTTCCTCACTAACACCATAAAATCACTATTACCCCATAACCCTGTGTCTGCACTCAAACACCCAAATTGGAAAATGGCCATGAATAACGAATATAATGCTCTTATTAAAAATAAGATGTGGGATTTAGTGCCCCGTCGACCTAGTGTTAATGTCATTCGATTTCTGTGGATTTTTAGACATAAGGAAAACTCTAACGGTTCTTTTGAGTGGCATAAAGCCCGACTTGTAGGTGATGGTGCAGGTCAACAGGTTGGCGTGGATTGCGGAGAAACTTTCAGCTTGGTTGTCAAACCAGCAACTATACGCACAGTACTCAGCCTTGCTATCTCAAAATCATGGCCCATACATCAGTTGGACGTTAAGAATGCATTTTTACATGGTGAACTGAAAGAAACAGTATATATGCATCAGCCATTGGGTTTCAGGTACCCAAAAACGTCCAAATCATTTGTGCCTTCTGAAGAAATCATTATATGGGCTTAAACAAGCTCCCAAAGCATGGTACACATGGTTTGTTGATTATATCTTCTCTGTCGAATTAACTCATAGCAAGTTTGACAACTCACTATTCATCTATCGGAAGGGCAATGATATGGCTTACATTCTTCTATATGTAGATGACATCATCCTCACAACCTCTTCTGTTTATCTACGCAAATCGATCATGACACTTCTCAGCTCCGAATTTTCCATGAAAGATTTGGGTTTATTGAGCTACTTCTTGGGTATTGCAGTCACTCGTCATACATGTGGTTTATCCCAGAAAACGTATGCAGAAGAAATTATTGATCGTGCTGGCATGTCATCTTGCAAATCTTGTCCCACTCTGGTAGACACCAAACAAAAGCTTAGCACTACATCAAGCACTTCTTATGAAGACCCTTCTCACTACCGTAGCCTTGCAGGGGCTCTACAATATCTCACATTTACGAGGCCTGACATCTCCTATGCGGTAAAACAGATTTGCCTGTTTATGCACAATCCGATGGTTGATCATATGTATGCTCTCCGGCGAATTCTTGGATACATTCAGGGTACACTTCATCACGGACTGCATCTTTATCCTTCTTCAACTACATCATTGATTTCATACACAAATGCAGATTGGGGTGGATGCCTAGATACCAGAAGGTCCACTTCCGGTTATTGTGTATTTCTTGGTGATAATCTGCTCTCCTGGTCATCTAAACGCCAGGACACACTGTCTCGCTCGAGTGCCGAAGATGAATACCGCGGCGACGCCAATGTGGTCTCTGAATCATGCTGGTTACATAACTTTCTCGTGGAACTGAATTGCCCCATCCATAAAGCTACATTAGTCTACTGTGATAATGTTAGTGCCATATACCTCTCGGGAAATCCAGTTCAACATCAACGTACTAAGCACATCGAAATGGACATCATTTTGTTCGTGAAAAGGTTGCTCGAGGACAAGTCCGTGTTCTACATGTCCCTTCGCGCCTTCAAATAGCGTATATCTTCACAAAAGGTCTTCCGTTAGTGCTGTTTCAAGATTTCAGGGACAGTCTTAACGTACGAGAACCTCCCATTTCGACTGCGGGGGTGTGATAGAATCATATATTTTGTATATCCCAGAATATATGATTCTGATTCTATGCATCAATTACAATCAGAATCATATCATACGCAATCAGAATCATATCCTGTATTATCTTGTAGATTAGAATAGATACTAGGTATTATCTTTCTTTGATTTATAACCTAATATAGCACATGTATATCAATATATATATTATAAAGAATCATCAATGAAAACTCACCAATTGAGTTCCTTCATCTTTCAATCAGGTTCAATTTCTATGAGTCTACCTACTAACTCGGGATTAAACATTCTCAATTTAAGTCGAACTTCGTTAGAGGGATTATTACCGGATGTTTTCTCTCCAACAACCTACTTTACACATCTGGATTTATCGTACAACCTCGGATGATCGATTCCAAAAACGTTGTCTTCAGCTAAGTACGTGGGACATTAGGATTTGAGCAACAACCACCTTTGTGGAGTTATTCCTCAAGGATCTCCTTTCAACTATCTGGGGGCTTCATCCTTCTCTAATAATGATTATTTGTGTGGATCTCCATTGATCTCATCTTAATTTTTTTTTTCATTTTTTCTGTTTTTAACAATTGTGGGTTGATGACACATCAATATTTGTGTATTATGGTCTCATAAAAAATAAATAAGAAAATGTTTAAAGAGGGATATCGACAAAGGAAACAACTCTTTCCTATAGACATTGTTGTTTTTTATGTAAAAAATGGATCTTGGACTTAACTCAACCCCAAAAGCTAGTTTGTAGGTGAGGATTGTTCAAGTCCATATAAGGAGTCCATGTTTCCATTCCATTTCAATGTGGGACTCTTAACAATTTTATTGAAGTGTAACTCTTAAATTAATGCTGCACAACGGTTATGACGATGCGTCGTTAATGTATGCACGTGAAATGCATCAAACTTGCAAGAGATAATCAAGAACATCGCTTCATTTATTATTTTTAATTCCTGATCATTGAACTTTTGTTTACTCAGAATTGTGATTTATCTTTCTCCAACACTACAACCGGCTACATGAAAGTTGTCGTTTGAATTGTAATTGAAATATATGTGTGTGTGAATCTTGAATTGGACTCGAAAGTGGGATTTCAAGATTGTAATAGGAGAGTAAGTTCTTAACCCTGGGCATTAGAGAGCGGATTCACACTTAGGATAGACACATCTAAATTGTCTTGCTTGGTTCATTACAATAAATATAAATGTGTTCTTGTTAATATTCATGACCATATACGTATAGGCGTGAAAGTAACTTGAATAGGAAGATAAGAACTCGAGATATTCTTACTCGTAATAGTAACCATGTCAATAAGTAAACTAGATAAATAACTAAATTTATTCAGAGTCTTAAGGTGCACTTCTGCATGACTATATACTTGTAGCAGATTCAATGTTATGATATGATATTGCTTAGTTGTTTACCATGTAGTCTATGGACCGCTATAGAGGGTAGCCGTGGGACTTATGCTCTGGAAGCTGGGTAAGACATCGTGCCTTGTGAGTAGTTTTCAGTGCTATTTGTTTTAACTATTATGTGTATTCATGATCTCAGACTCACTGCTTTATTTGTATTTTACTCTTATACCTGTATTGCTTTTATTATTCTTTTATACATTATCAACGATTTTTAAGCCCAATGATAAGCACGGAGGGTGAGTCGATGTTGTTGTTAGGTGTATAGGTGCTGCATATGATATTCCCTCCAAACTATTTTAGTGAGGTGAGTGTAATGACCTATTTTGTTATTTTGAACTTTTGGACTTATTCTGTCAAGAATATCCTTCCCATAGCTTTATCTCAATTTTATGACTTGCAGGGATGGGTGACACGATTCTTGAGGTGATCGGGTAGGTTTTCGGATCCATTTTTGGTAGGTTGAGAAATCTCAAGTTAAGAGAATAGAGGGGTTAGATTTATAGTAGAATTTTGGGTAAACATGCTAGTTTTGTAGGTTCGTTAACTCCATTAGCTCCGGAATGACATTTATGACTTAATCGAGCCCTTGGTTCGGGTCCCGAGATGGCCGAATGTGTTTTGGGGGTTTAGTTGTGAAATTATGGAATTAGAACTTAAGAGTTGACTTTAGTTAAATCTGTGCCTTAGAGACCTTTTCCAGGAATTTCGAGAGTGCGAGAAGGTCTGGAATGTGTTTTCTAATAGGAATGCATGTTTGGTTTGTCTTTTGAAAACAACTGCTCTACCTACCAAGGTAGAGGTAATATATGCTTACCATCTACCTTCTCCAAACCCCACATTGTGGGATTTCATTGGGTATGTTGTTGTTGTTGTTGTTGTTGTAATGCATGTTTGGTTTGTATCTAGGAGGCCCCGAAAGTATTTCAGGTGGTTGACGGGGAGTTGGTGAATTTGGAACTGCTGCTGGTTTCTGGTGTTCTTGCCAACGAGCTGTCCACTTCTGCGAGTCCGCCTCTTCGAAGGCCTGGCTCGCAGAAGCGAGACTTGACAAGGTGTTGAAGGTCCATTTCTGCGGATGGATTCCTCATCGGGGCGTGTGCGCCTCTGCAGAGTTTGCTTCAACTAGCAAAAGTTCAGGATTTAAGTGACCTCGACTCAGCGGATGGGTTTTCCACATAAGTGAGTCTACTCCAGCGAAGTCGATTCCGCTGGGGCGGAATCATTGTTCAGGCTATAAGTATTTAATGACCTAGAAATCATTCTCATTTCCCAAATATTCTCTTTGGAATTGGAGCTGGACCAGTAGGGTATTCTTGAGGATTTCAAGAGGAAGTTCATCAAATGAGGTATAATCTCACCCTTTCTTTTTACTTATTGTGTATTAGTTAAGTTTTCATCTTAAGTATGATTCTTAGTTGGGGAGAAAATATAAGAACTCCTTTGTAGAGAATAAGAGGATGGAATATGGGATTTGTGGTAGATTATTGGATTATTGTTGTTGATATTGTAAACTAGTAATGTATTGGATAGTGGGTGACAATTTATTGATCAATTGCATGTCAGAAACCCATTTGGGAATGGGGGGAAATTCTAGGGTTAGAATTGGGGATTTTTGCCAATTCATGAATTAAGGTTCCAATCTGGCTTAATTATTACATTAACTTAAGGATATGATTAACTAGGATGTTATGGTACTAATTGAGTAATAACGTTCACATTTTGATATTATGGGTCCGGGATTCCTTTGTAATTTAACTTAGGGATTCTAGTTCTCCAATAGATATGAGTATCGTTAGACCCATGATCTCATGTAGTTAATATAAATGATTAGAGTGGGCTCGCGAGGAGGCTCAAAAGAAGTGGAAAGCTGCTGCGTGATTCTTCGGCTTCGAAACTCTAGTATAGCGTTTATGTGTTGGTATGCTGTTAATGAATTAGTGGGAGTACTGGAAAATTGGGAGTCCTATATTAGTGAGGTGACGAGCACTAATACAGGCACATGTGAACTTAACTTGGATAATTAATAAATTAGTTTGATATATTTAATGGAGATTATGTGTTTAGCCATTCAGACCGTGAGCGCCGTGCATAAATCTGCTTAGGTTGGTATGATTGCCAATTATTTGGATTCAAAGTCATGTTTGATATCTTATTATTATTTGACTTGTCATGCATTCATCACTTTACATCTCGTCTAAATACTTGAAAATGAATTATTAATATTGATTACATTATTTATGTTGATTGCATGGTGTACTCATATCTATATCATACATATACATCATATTGACATTTGAACTGTGGAGATACTAAGGAAAGAGGCTTGGAAAGCTAGTTATTGGATATGGTACATGATTCAAGAGTGATGACTGATGATGACACTTTAGCCATAGAGCTGGTATCCGATGGGATCAGATAGGTATATGGACCTCATGAGTTCCCTTGGGTCACGTGACAACTACTGCAGCAATGTGTGTATACCGGGTATATATGGACATTGCATATATACATACATATCATCATCATTGCATTGATTCATATTTTTGATATGTATTTAATGTTGTGTGTACTCGGTGCTGAATTCTGGTAGACTTTATGATCAAGAGACTTGTAAGGAAGAAAATCCTGGCACCTTGTAACTTACACTTGATGTAAAAAGGGAAATATGAGACGGTATGGGGATTATATAAATATGGGAACTTTATGACTTGGATTGCTAGAAATGATATAGAGATGGGATCTCTACGTGTTCTTTATTATAAGAACTAAAAGATTGAACCTTTAATGGTAAACCTTTTTGTTCGGACAAAAGATTGAAATTTGATAGTGATCGTGTCTTAATTCGTGAAAGGGTTGGACCCTTATGAGTAGAAATTAGTAATGAAAAGAGGTAATCTTCGGGGACTTAGATACCGATTTGGAAAAGGTTGGAATTTGTCACGACTCAAATCGGAGAGCCGCGATGGGCACCCGGACCCTACCCGCCGGATACCACTAGCCATACAATTAACATCCACCCGTAATTGTTCGCGGCCACAAGGGTCATCACTCAGTACTCTGCTGACTTATATAAACATTGAAACAGTAAACCAGAAACCCAACTTATATATATATATATACACCAAGGCCGACAAGGCCATACAAGACTACTACATACAGAACACCTGTCTACAAGCCTCTAAAGAGTATACGAGGGCCCTGCCATACCCATATATACAAGCAAAAATTACCATACCAAGATAGACTGACACTCCGAAACAAGGGGAGTGCTAAAAAAATCTGCTGAGTCAGCAACCTACTAACGTGGATCATCACCTTACCTACGTGAATCTGCGGGCATGAAACGCAGTGTCCCCCGACAAAAGAGACGTCTGTACGACTGATGTACCGATTATGTTAGGCATAAGAAACATCATCACAGAGAAACATAACAATCTGAAACAGACACAGTCGACCAAGATAGAAATAACTGACCAACAGTAAATGCCTCTGAGGGCCCTATTACATATGCCTAAATGTTATGCACAATGCAAATGTGGTATACATATCAATATTGGCCACACAAGGGCATCTTCCTGTCCATAACAGCCTATGTGGGCATCATTTCGTTATCATATTGGCCACACAAGGGCATCAATATTGGCCTCACATGGGCATCTTTCTTTTCGTGATATATGTACCAGTTGTAGGTGGTGATGCATATATAACGCCTTTCCCTTTTCCCCATCCCCTACATATATATTTCATACCATATAGTAGTGTATATAACACAAGTCGATCCAGAGTAATATATGAATATAATGCAAATGAAAATGCATGAATGACAATAAACCATTCTGAATTTATTGGATGACATAATATCCTTGCCCCTTCGGCTAACATTGAAAATATTTAACATGTACCTTCGGCTAACATTGAGAATATCAACATTTTTTCAGATACCTCAATAAGGAATTAGAAACACATTTAGACATGCTTTTAACATAGAAATCAATAACATGAATATTCTTAACTACTAGAAGTAGAATAATTTATGGAATAATATTACGGTTATATTTTGTTATATGGAACATGCCAAAAGAAAGAAATAATTTTCCTTAACATATCTTGAATATTATCCTTTTAATAATTCCGTATTGAATTTGCTGGAACGTTTTTGGTATAAAAAAATCTAAAATGAAGAACCAATAATTGGAAGGAACGGTGGCTATTTATTGCTTCTCTTAGTGGTATGTAGTTATCTACCTTAGTAAATCAATTAGCTATAGCAAACTAGTTATCTTTGGATTGAATTTCATTGCTAGAAAAAGTGAGCAAACTAACTGGGTACGTGCAGCCCCTTTTTAATCCACAAATGACTCATGAATTAGGTTACATAAGCATGGCACTCACGTCATACCTTTACACATGTCAACTTAATCTTGCATGCATATTAATTGACTCATTGTCTCTCATTCCTGCTGCACATGGACTGTGTCCACTAATCATTTATTCCCCCTCTAATTAATCAATTATACACATAATTAATTTCTTAATCCTAATTCACTTAACTCTTAATAACTTATAAGACCTTATATACTAAATGTCATAATTTTGTAATATGACACTAGTCCATAACATCTTTGAAGATATACAACTATTATTATTAATCCCCATCGTCACACTTGTTACGTCCAAAATTATTTCGGGGGTTTATCCTTTTATATTCTAAGCTCTTTATTAGCATATGTAAATATAACATAAATTCCCCAAAGCTCGGGTCTACTTGCATACGTTTAGATGCTCAAACCATCGCTCAAAATTACGGGATATTACATCCTCCCCCCTTAGCAGCATTCATCCTCAAATGTTGGGGTGACATATCTAATCCTCGTTACGTAGCCCGAATATACAACTATGTTTTTCATAACCATATAAGGTAACATACATCACTAAATTAGACCTTTGATAGTACACAAGCATTAATTATAATATCAGGAATTAGAATTTACCTTATGCTTCTCTTGGAACCTCGGCGTTAGTCTGGAATATGTGTGGATATTTGTGCATCATTTCCTCTTCCGCCTCCCATGTCATCTCTTCCACGTCCTTATTTCACCACAGAACTTTCACAGAAGCTACTTCTTTAGTCCTCAGCTTGCGGACTTGTCGATCTAGGATAGCAACATGAACCTCTTCATATGATAGATTCTCTGTAATCTGTACATCGTCAATCGGTACAATTCGGGAAGGATCTCCAATACACTCTCTCAACATGGAAACATGGAAAACCGAATGAACAAATTCTAACTTTAAAGGCAAGTCCAACTCATAAGCTACTTGACCGATTCGTCGAATTATACGATATGGCCTAATATACCTTGGACTGAGCTTTCCCTTCTTTCCGAATCTCATCGCCTAGGAGATCTACATTTCCATTCGTACAAAGCCTCGTATGGAGCCATTTTAATACTAGCATGATAATTATTACTATACGCGAACTCAATAAGGGGTAAATAATCATCCCAACTTTCCTTAAAATCTAGTACACAAGCTCGTAGCATTTTCTCGAGCGTCTGAATCATGCACTCGACCTTCTCATATGTCTGAGGATGAAAAGTTGTGCTAAGATTGACTTGGGTGCCTAAACCTTTCTGAAATGACTTCCAGAAGTTAGTTGTAAACTGAGCACCTCGATCAGATATAATAGAAATAGGCACACCATGAAGGCGAACGATCTCTTTCACATACAACTTCGTGTAATCCTCAGTTGTGTAGGTAGTTTTGACCGGCAAGAAATGAGCTGATTTGGTCAATTTGTCAACAGTTACCCAACTAGAATCAAATTTCTGATAAGAACGAGGTAAACCCGTAACAAAATCCATATTAATTATTTCCCATTTCCACGTCGGAATCTCAATCCCTCCTTCAAACACATGGGTTACCCCTTGGGGTCCCAAACCTTTAGCCAATTTTGAGACTTATAAACTAAACATATCTTCCTTCCCCCACCGATGAGGGAGAATTGATCTATACCTCATTTTCATGCTTCTAACACCTCACTTCGTGGACCAATATCTCTTTCATTTCTCAACGAAATTTGACGATCCTTGGTCCTACGGTCATCTACTCACTTAGTAGATTATGCACGTGTGAAGACTCAAAGTCTCCAACATGCGGAACCCTAATGTTTGAGTCATTAAAGATGGGTGGACACAACTCCCACCAAAGGCAAATTTTCAACAACTACAACAAAAATAAGGAATTAGCTTTGTCAATTCAACTTTTGTGGATAATTTATTTTTATGAATTTGTAAATAGCCAATAAATTTTTATCTTTTGGCTATTATGAGGTACTAGCTGCGCTTTTTTAAATCAGTAGAGATTTAGTAGTTATATATCCAAAATGTTGTAGTATTTTCATAGATTTCCTGTCTTAATTAATCACTGCACATAAGATATATAAATTAAATAAACGGAGAAAGTAAACAAATCTATTCCATTACATTATATGCATATTGCTTGATATAGATCTAATTTCGAAGGAAAGATATGCCAGAGGAACAAAGTATTAGGAAAATGAGGAAAGGATGGATGACATCTCGCATATTTGTATTCATCTCCTATGTAATGACATTTCCTCAATCATTTTAGTGCATGTAGTAAGCAAAGAAGGACAAGAGAGTGGCCCCAATCATAGTTCCAACAGTGGGCAAAGCAGCAGCGACATCGCTTGTTGGCGATGGAGCCGGGGCATCGCTTGGGCTCATTTGAGCCATGACAGCGCTCATGGAGGCTGCGGCAATGATGGTGGCACAAGCGATCTTCTTCATTTCCATATCGAAAGATGATCAAATAAGGACAGGCAAAAAGTTGAGATTTAATTTCCGGATATTGCCTGCCTGCCTTCTTTATTATATTTGTTGGCTTATGTTGCTTGTGATTTAAGGTTGTGGTTAGGGGTTTTATAGAGTGGGATAAGAGAAATTACCGGTACTTTTTGTTCGGACAATTTACATTTTTCTTTTCTTGTACGGGGAAGAGTGATTGTAGGATTTAATTTGTTTTGAACGAGTATTTGGAGTGTTGTTAATTTATGGTATTTCTTTTCATTCTTCTATATCTTTCGAAAATCTTGCTTTGTCGTACAGTTTGACGAGGCAGGAGTAGAACCAATAGATTGTTTGACTAATTTTTTTAAAGGTTAAAATGCTTAATCTTCAGTAAAATAATAGTTATTTTATAAAGTGAAGGTGTTTTGGCTAAGATTTCGATGATAAATAAGTATTTTTAAGGTGTAGCAAATCACTTTTTACCATAAATTGACAAAACTAGTTTCTCCCAAAAATAATTTCTTTATTGTAAATTGAGAGCAAATAAAATAATATAAAACAAGAAATAGATTATACAAGAGATAGAGAGAGAGGAAGAGAAGACTTTCTTCCTATTTCAATTATGTTCAAGTTTATTCAAGAGTATACAAGTGTGTCTTCCACAAAGATGAAGAATACCCTTTTATAGGATATACAAATCATCCATTAGATACAAGTCTTAAGTAATACATTAATAAGGTACATGTATGCTAGTAGTAATGGAACATCCACACAATTAAATGAATTCATAACATATTTGAAAAAAATTGAAAAATTAAATGGACATCCACATAATGTAATGTATTCATCACCATAACGTAATGTATTCATAACACTCCCCCTTGGATGTCCATTTAAGAGATAGCGTGCCTCATTCAAACCTAACTAGGAAAAACCCAGTAGAAAAAATTCCCAGTTAAGGAAAAGAGTACACACATCTTGTAATACGCATTTAGTGCTTCCTCATTAAAAATCTTACCAGAAAAACCCAATTGAGACAAAATCTTGGTTAAGACAAAAAAAGTACAATGCATATTTTGTCTCCCCCTAATAGAAACTTTACTTGATATCTCGGAGCCAACATATTCCAATATCTTATCTTAGCTTCTCAAAGGTTGATGTTGGTAATGCTTTAGTGAACAAATCTGCAAGATTATTACTTGAACGGATCTGTTGAACATTTATCTCACCATTCTGTTGAAGATCATGTGTGAAAAAGAATTTCAGTGAAATGTGTTTTGTTCTGTCTCCTTTGATGTATCCTCCATTCAATTGAGTTATGCATGCAGCATTATCTTCATACAATATTGTTGGAATCTTCGTTTGAAATTAAAGACCACATAATTGTAAATTTGTTGAGTCATTGATCTCAACCATATACACGCTCGAGTGGCTTCATGAATGACTATTATCTCAACATGATTTGAATATGTAGCTGATAGGGTTTGTTTCGTTGAACGCCATGATATAGTTGTATCTCCATAAGTAAATAGGTAGCATGTTTGAGACCGGACTTTATGTGGATCAGAGAAATAATCTACATCTGCATATCCCATCATCTCTGATTTGGATTTATTAGAATAAAATAATCTCATATCAATGGTTCCTCGGATGTACTTTTTAAATATGCTTAACACCATTTCAGTGTATTTTTGTTGGTGAGGAACTAAATCTTGAAAATAAGCTCATATCAATGGTTTCTCGGAGGTATCTGAATATAAGCTTACTGCAAAAGTTATATCTGGTCAAGTATTATTAGAAAAATATTTTAGTGCCCCAATCGCACTAAAATATGGAGTTTCATCTCCAAGGAGCTCTTCATCATCTTCTTGAGGCCGGAATGATTCTTTATTTATATCAAGAGGCCTTGAAACCATTGGGGTGCTCAATAGATGTGCTATATCCATATAAAATCACTTTAGTATCTTTTTAGTGTATGTAGATTGATGGACATATATTTCATTCTTTAAATACTCAATCTGCAGGCCAAGACAAAATTTTGTCTTTCCAAGTTATTTCATTTCAAACTCTTTCTTCAAGTATTTTTACTTTCTTTGAAAGTTCTCCAAGAGTTCCAATGATATCCAAATCATCAACATAGACATCTATTATAATGAATTCAGATTCAGACCTTCTTACAAAAAAATACAAGGACAAATAGAATCATGTTTCTATCCTTCTTTAAGAAAATACTTGCTAAGATGATTGTACCACATTCGTCCTGATTGTTTCAATCCGTATAAGAATTTCTGATGCTTTATTGAACAAGTTTCTTGAGAGCCTTTATATGCTTCAGTCAATTTGAATCTTTCAAAAATCTTGATAAAAATTTATTGTCTAGTAAGACATATAAATAGACTGTAACAACATCCATTAGGCGCATGTCAAGTTTTCTATGCACTGCCAGACTTATAAGATATTTGAGAGTGATTACTCCACAATAGGAGAATATGTCTCCACACAATTTTTGAAACTTTGCTCGATGGATGATCCTCAAGCTAGTTGCCAACTTCACTTTCAATTTTTGAACTTTGATACAGTTATACAAATGAACAAATAAAATATAATATTTAGTAGGCAATGTAGACTTGTAGAGAGATAGATTGAGAGATTGTAGGAAGATTTGTGAGAAAGATGAAGAGAAAATGAGGTATTTATAGTTGAAACATTGGGTTAAAGTGTAAATATATTAACTTAGGGGTTAAAAATAAATATTAAGGGGGTAGGGGTTGGGGGGAGGCAAAAAATGGCCATTGCACAATGACCAAAATATAAAATGGTCATTGTGAAATGACCATTATTTGCAAAGGGGAGGGGGCGAGTGGGACCGGGGCGGGACCAGGTCGGACGGAATCGGGCGAGATAGGGCCTGGGAGGAGATGGGCCCGAGCGGGACAAGCCCAGGTCTCGTCCCGGGTTCAAGTCCCGTGTCTTTTCTTGTTAGGGGGGATCGGGGCGGGGTTCGAGTCCAGTGAACTCTGATCTCAAAGCATGCCAAAACTTCAGCTTCGATAATAGTGTTCCTCCAACTAATAGGAACATATAACAAAATGTGGATTTTCTGATATCCATACAACAAACATAATCTGAATCTGAATATCTAACCACATCATAATGGTTAGAGTTCAATAAGTGAGCATATAATATTTTGTTACTTGCAAGTATCGCAACACTTTCTTTTCAGCCTTCCAATAGTCCATTCCTAGATTATTTTAATATCGGCCCAGCATCCCAACAACAAAAATGATGTTTGATCTCGTACATGACTGGGCATACTTTAGGCTCCCAACTATTAATGCATAAGGAATATCTTTCATTTGCTTATGTTCCAATTCATTCTTTGAACATTCATTGAGACAAAATTTATCTTCTACGGGACTTGATGTACATTTTTTCCATTCTAAATCTCTCTAACACTTTCTTAATATAGGATTTCTTAGACAATCCCAACAATCCTTGTGATCTTTCCCAAAATATTTCTATTCCAATCAGATAGGATGTCTTTCCCATCTCTTTCATTTCAAAGTTGTTAGAGAGAATTTGTTGGTATCGTGCAACAAACAAAGATTATTAGTAGCAAGCAAGATGTCATCAACATTCATGACTAACATAGTAAACTTACTCCCACTGACCTTCAGATATATACACCGGTCAATAATATTTTCCTTAAATCCAAAGGTGATAATAGTTTCGTTAAACTTAAGATACCATTGTCGGGAAGCTTGTTAAGTCTGTATATTAATTTCTTAAGTTTACACATCATGTGTGCCTTTCCTTTAATAGCAAACCCCTCAGGTTGATTCATATAAACGTCCTCCTCTAAATTCCCATTTAAAAAAGCATTTTTCACATCCATTTGATGTAGCTCTAAGTCATAATGAGCTACCAAAACCATTATAATTTTGAGTGAATCTTTTCTAGAGACATTTGAAAATATCTCTTTGTAGTCAATGCTATCTTTCTGAGTGAAATTTTTGGCAACAAGTCTAGCTTTGTGACATTTGATATTGCCATTTGAGTCGTGTTTGGTCTTAAAGATCCATTTACACTCGATTTTTAGCAACCTTATGGTAATTCAATAAGGTCCGAAACTTCATTCTGTACCATAGATTTCAACTCATCGTTCATAAAATCTATTCATTTATCAAAATTATTACTTTCAATGGCTTGTAAAAATAAACTGGATCATTATCAATTCTCAAGTCAATTTCACTTGTGTAGATATACCAAATAATCATTAGAAATAGAATGTCTCCTTTGTCTTTGAGATTTTCTTAATACTACTTCTTGTGATTCCTCTACTGCAGGTTCATAAATTATGGCTTCATTCTGAATAGCAGGATCTTGTTGATATCTAGGCGGCACAACAATTTCAAGAACAACAATCGTAGAAGAAGTGTAGGGTAGAGGAATTTGCACCCTAACTTCATTAATTTTCACATTGTGTGGTTCTTCACTCCCACTAACTTTACCATTCTCAACGAACCTAGCATTTCCAGTTTTAACTATCTCATACTATGATTTGGACAGTAAAATCTATACCTTTTAATTTTTCTGGATAACTAATGAAAAATCCACTGATTGATCTTGAATTTAGTTTCTTTTCTTGTGGGTTGTAAACTCTAACTTCTGTCGGGTAACCCCAGATATGAAGGTGCCTTAAATTGGGTTTCCTTCTAGTTCACAGTTCAAAAGGTTTCTTTGAAACCTCTTTACTAGGAACCTTGTTTAGCAAGTAAACAATAGTCCTTAAAGCGTACATCCACAACAAAATGGGTAAACATGAATTACTTAACATATTCCTAACCATAACCATTAATTTATGATTACGTCTTTCTGCTACACCATTTCATTGTGGTGTGCCAGACATTGTGTATTGAGCATATATGCCATGTTTATATAGAAATTTAGAAAGATTTCATTATTAACTAATCTTTCCAGTCTTTTTTGGATATGTGACCTAAACGTTTATGCTACAAGTAAGCAGATTGTTCATTCACCAAACTTCATTTAGTTCCAACATTACGATACATAATAAAAGGAGCTTCGACACTAGATTTTCAAGATTTAGTTTGTATTAACCATCACAAAAAATACCATAATCAATGAGATAATTATACTTAAACAAACTAAAATATCCATTACCTAAGTTAAAAGAGGATCCAACTTCTTGATGTTTTACAGGGTTAATGGAGTGGGTTCCTTGATTCTTTTGTCTCGTTTTCTCCTGAACTAACATTTATGCCATTCATGCACATTTGCATTTGTCTTTCATGGTATTACAGTTCATTTGGAAAGGACCATACTCAGATAATAATGAGTTATGATGAATTGCAAAAGGAAATTTTCATCCACACCCATTCCCAAAGTCTTAAGTCTTGCTGCTATGTTTGTCATTTCAATGACATGCTCAGGAATCGTACGTGAAACATCAAACTTCATGGTGGTCAAAGTACCCATTAGTGTTCCAGCAAGAGACTTATCAGCAGTTTGGGAGAATTCTCCCACAAGTTTCAGAAGTTCTTTAGCACTTTCAGTTCTGAGAAGAGTCGTCTTAATGTTTTCCGCAATATTTATCCGCATAAACATTAGGCTTAATCTATTAGACCGGTCCCAATGCTTATAATAAGACCTTTCTTCAGCATTGCTAGTTTTAGTGTAAAAGCACCATCAAAATCTAAAACTCCAAGGTAAAATTTGATATGTTCGCACCAATCTAAAAAGTTAAGTATGTTAAAGGTCGTAACAGAAGCAAAGTGCGAGTGAAGAGCAAATGCTGCATATAGAACATGCTCATTCGTTAATCCTTTGAGTTATGAATTTAACCATATTATCAGATTCAAAAACGGTTTCTTATGGCCTTATTTATGAATTTGTGATATTCAAATGTTTTGGGTGGTTTTGTAAATAAGTATATCTTAGCTCATATCGTATGAGAAATTCGAGTGCGTGAGCGAGTTTATAGTGTCATTTATATTGGGGTAGCATGTTTGGTTTGTGTCCGATGGGGGCGGGGGGGGGGGGGGGGTCTCAGAAGTATTTCGGGTGTTTGGTAGAGATTTGAGTGAATTGCTATGTTGCTGGTGTCAGGTGTCCGAACTAGCGGCCTCCTGTCCGCTTTTGCGTGTTTGCCTCTTCGGAGGTTGCCTCACAAATGCATGCCCTATGCTCTACAATGTTTTCTACTTCTGCGGATATCCTTCTCCTAGAGGCAATGCACTACTGAGGAGTTTTTTCCGCCCTAGTGACTCCCGAATTCTTTTAATGAATTCGTCTAGCGGCCGCTTTCCCGCTGAAGGGAGACCATTAAAGATGAGTCGATTCCACCGAAGCAGAATCGTTGTTCCAGATTAGATATTAAATGCCCTAGATGAATTCATTCCTCCATAAACATTCTCTTGGGACTAGAGCCCGACTAGAAGGAAAATTCTGGTGGTTTTCACTATTGTTCTTCATTGGAGGTATAATTTAATTCCCTTTAATTATTTACTCTCTTCTGAATCTTCTAATCCTAGTATAATTTTTACTTTGGGGAAGATGATAGCATAGGCTTCCGTGCTAGAATAAGAAACCTTAAATCATGATTTGGGGATTGTATATTGATTAGATGTTGTGATATTGCAATAAAGTGTTGATTAGTGATAGGTGATGATATTGTGATAGTCAATTTGATGATTTGAAATCCTTTTAAAATGAGAAAAACCTAGGGTTTGGAATTGGGGCTTTTTGCCTAGTCTTGAAATTGAGGGTCCCAACGTGATTATTTTTTAAATTAACTTAAGAATATGACTACTTAGTACGTAATTATGTTATTCGGGTAATAATGTTTGGATTTTGGCACAGTGGGCTCGGGGATGGTTTTAGGTATCTTTTGGTATGTTTAAGGACTAAGTCCTTGTATATGTTTTAGCTTAATTATTAACGTAGAATATATGTATGTTAGACTATGATTACTACGAGGCACTCTGAAAGGTCAAGGCGTGCGTAGATAGTTGACCGTTTGTGGCTCATGCTTGACTTTTAGGTAGGCTTCAATTTCTCTTTTGTATACTTCGATAAAAGTAAGTAATAGTTATAAATTTTGAGGGGTATTGGGCGTGTTTGGGTGTCCCACCTTAGCGGTTGTGATGAATGCTTGGGTGGGTACTATTGTTGAACTGTGATGATTGGTGATTTGGGGAATTAACCTTAAGCTGATTTCGACTGTTGTTGTTTAAGCTTGTCGCCATTGTTGATATTGTTGTGTTTACTCATCACAAATGCTTTCGATATGATATCCTGACTTACGTGGATTCTATTTTAATGACTTTTTGAAAGCATGTGCTATTCATCTCTACATTTGATTGCATCTCATACATTTTGATTACTTGCCTTGTATTGTTATTTATATTTATACACTAATGGTTCTTGTGATTTTGAAATGAGAGTAGTATGGAAATATTGTGGGTCCAATGAGATCAGAAAGGTATGTTATTATATGATATGATTGGAAACACTGAGATGATGATGATACGCGGAGGACCGACTTGCACGCCTGCAGCAGATGATACTATAGCCAAGAGCTGGGATCCGTTGAGAAATTCTTGATGAATATATGGACTTCGCGGATTCCCCATGGATGTGTAGTTCATAGAATTTGAATGCATGTATACTGGAGGTGAAAGGTACATGGCATATGCATTGCATTCATATCATACATATACTATTCATTGATTACCTGTTTCTTGTGAATTGATTGGAAAGGTTTATGAGACTTGGATGATTCCTTGATGGAAATCAATATTAATTTATTACCTAGTACATGGATTATTGGCTATTGAACTCTTCTGTAAATTTGGTGACTTACATGATTCATGAGCCCTTATATGAACAAAGTGTCTTAATTGATTAAGTGAACCATTATGTTAACTAGGTGACCTATATGATCATGAAACTGTTATAGTATAGGATTTCTTGCTGGTTGACTTGATATTTATCCTTATTACGTATCTTTCGTCGTTGTTGGTCTATGATGCCAACGGGGGTACATTGTGTACTTATACTACACTTGTTGCATTTTTTTTGGATGCAGATACAACGCCCTCCACCAGTTTAGGACCATGTGGCTGAGTTTGAGCCGGCGGATTCCCAGTATTCTGGGTGAGGATGCTACTTTCCAGCATACCCTGGATGCCCTTATCTTATTCTTGTATTTTATTTGTCCGAGATATATGTTCAGACATTTCTAGACATTTGGTTTATGTTATCTTTTATTACACTTGTATTCGGTTAGAGCTCTTGTATTATTGACTAGATTTTGGCGATTGTATAACTTATTCTCGGACTTATTTTCTCTTTTATATTATGAGTAGACAGTCTAATTAAGTATCTTGTTATTTCTGCATTTCTTATCTATTGTGTTGGATATTCGGGGAGTGGTTCACCTACCGGTGGGAATAGGTAGGTGCCACCACGATTCCTTAAAAGGGGTCGTGACAATAAACTCCTCTTAAAATTCATTCCAAGTAGCATAAGATGCATCCTCCCATCGAGACTCTTCCTACGACTCATACCATATAGAAGCGTCATCCTTCAACTGGTAACCAACAAAATGCACTACCTCTCTCTCCGTAGCATTCATAACACGAAGAATCCTTTGAACCTCGTCAATGATATTTTGTGGATCTTCATTCTTGCTGGACCATGTGAACACTGGAGGGGTCATAAGGAGGAACTCTCTGATCCTAAAACTGGACACCCCTAATGAGCATCATTACTTGGAGATATTCCTTGACGCTAAGCTTGCATAGAAACAATTTGGGTGTGCAATTGAATAGCGCCCCTAATGTCAACATCAAGTGAATTTGGTTGTGGAGTAATAGGTAGTAGTATGGACTTTTATTGGCCTCTTAGTAGGTGGTGGAGATGAAGTTGGAAGTGCCTGACTAGATGAAAGACCTTGGGCCCTAGTTCGAACTCTCTGAGTTTGAGAGTCCATTTCTGGGGTAGCACCAATATTAGCCCTTTTTCTCATGGTTGATTTTATTTTTGCAGGTATTTTCTGAAATAAATGTAATAACACACGAATTAGAATGATTTATGAAGCTATAACTCTATTCCATAATCTAGAATGTGAATGAAGTGAGACAATCCTGAATGTCTTGGTAGTCTACCATTTACATGTGTGGCACATGCACACACATGAAGGAAACTCCACTAGACACGACTTCATAGACTCTCTATGACACTTGAACCTATTGCTTTGATACCAAGCTTACCATGCCCTAGACCTAGGCCTGGACGGATCGACACTTAGTGCTGAACTGGATCGGGTGAACCATATGCATGACATAGATCGTGAAACATGACTGAGTGTAAAATAAATCATAAATCATTCAAAGTGCTGAAACTATGAATAGGTCCCATAAATAAAATACTATATTAGTTTGAAAACATGTAGCCACCATGGCTAAAACAATAACTAAAACATCTTAAATGACATGCTAGTCTACAAAGCCTCTGTCATGAAGATGAAACTAACTACTTACCGGGATAAGGCCCTGACATAGTGTAATGCCTCGACATAGTGAAACTTCCCAAACCATGTCCTGGATGAAATACGACACTCAGTGTCTAACTGCAATGTGACCGAGCGAACCACATGGGCTGCTGAATCAACATGGCATCAAAAATATGGAATAATAATGATAAATAAAACATGTAAAATATAATTCTTAAATTATAGTCTGGAATATAATATATAGCGGAAATATCTAAATAAAACATGATGAATCTGAGTGACTGACATAATATGCTAAGCTAGTCTATGAAACCTATAAACATGAGTCTGACTGAAAACTATTATACTAGGACAAGGCCTTAGCATACATTTACTGTAAAATATAATCATGAAAATAACCCACTGACACTCTGAATGAAGTGGGACTCACTAAATAGCTGATACAGGTGCAGTCCTAGTGTGCAAATCCTTCATCTTGAAACATAATAATTGCATCGTGAAGTGCAGGTCCCAAAAAAGGGATGTTAGTACATTTGGATTGTACCATATGTAAAGAACCTGGAAGAATAAGCAAGCACATAAAATAATAGGAACATGAAATGAAAACTAAATAATGGACATGAACATGATCTGACATTAATATAATATGTATAAAATCTGTAAAACTGTATATTTGAATATATATGGGAGAGCATTAACAAAACCGATATGTAACCACCATGTGTGAACGTGGAATATAATCTATGCCTGATCAGCTAAGTCATAATGTACCTTGCTAGGGTACGAGACATGAACATGACAGATGGATCCAATAATCTCACAAGGGGTAACATGAATGTATCGTCCTCTGGGCGGAGCAATCCTTATCCTATGCTGGCAAACATAGTTTTATGATGTCTAAGCCTTCTTAGTAATCTGTGCAACTATCAAAACATGAATATGAAATATAATTTCCTAGAAAGCCCATGGTATGTAAAATTATGACTTGTAAACATGGATGATAAGTATAAGATATATCATGAACATAATTACTTAATATACTTTGTATAAAATATGGAAACACATGTAGATTTCATAGAATTGCATAATATAGGTTCATGACTCGTATTTAAAGACCTATGGAATACAAGACATGGGTATTCATGGATTACATACAGATTCTATAACCATAAAGGAACATCAAGAATACAAATAATGAATTAGTAATACAAACATGGTATATCATGATACATATAGTTTAGTATTATTATGAACTTGAAATAAAATCCTAAATTATGAAAATTCATGGTTTCATGGCGAACGTGGCATCGAAAGAACAATTATGTTCCCACATGTAGATAGAAGCTCTACATACCTTATTCGCTCTAATAGTTTTATTAAAATCTGAACTTGGAAGAATAATCCAAAAGCTTGAACTTTAATCTTGTGGGTTGGGTTTTCTTGAAAACCCTAGGTTAAGAGTCAAGGATTTCACATAGATTTCATGAGGATGATGTTAGAATCACTTAGAATTGCATGATAAAGGCTTACCTTGATGTAGGAGAAAGTTAGGAAGAGAGGAACTTCGTTCTACGAATTGGAGATTACGAAAACTGATTTTCAAGACTAATTTGCGTATTTATACTGTTCAATAGTCGGAGACTTTTACGGTCGGAATCGATAGTCCGTCAAATTTCTACCGTATAAATGGACCATCACCCAAATCTCAATTTCTAGTGATTTCTAAAAGTTGAGGGGAATGTTACAGTTAAAAGGGATGAGCTGTACAATTTTATACTATTTCATAAAAGTCACTGTGCACCATCATTTTCAACAACAAATGGTATGATTCATTTCGACGTTCCGTAAAAAGTTATACGATCCATAAATCTAGATCTGCAGAACTGAACTAGTTTTTCAACGTCTTGGTTTCCTAGACACCTGTATCATGATCATGGCTTAGTTTAAATGTACTAGATGTTACAATATCTCTCCCTTAGTATCACTCATCCTCGAATGATGGGTCATGGTTAGGAATTAAACTGGACATGGCATGCATACATGAACGTGAAGAAACATGACATGGGACATGGGGACTGAATGGCTTGATTACATGAAAACATGAACATGGGAACATGAGTAATGAATACATAAACGTGAAACATAAGACATGAATACGCAAGGGACTTGACATGAATACTAAAGATATTTACCTTGTTCGCTTTCTGCTTGATCTTAAAATAAATGTAGATATCTGGACTCCATGTCCTCTTCGGCTTCCCATGTAGCCTTCTCAACTTTCTGACTTCTATACAAAACTTTCACTGAGGTAACTTCCTTAATTCTCAGCTTTCGAATTTGACTATCTGGAATAGCCATAGGGATCTCTTCATAGGTCAGGCCATTCTTAACTGTGATGGATTCAGTAGGAAAAATCAAGGACAGGTCTCCCACACACTTTCTCAACATGGATACATAAAACACTGGTGAACAATAACTAAGTCTTGTGGCAATTCAAGCTCATAAACCACTTGGCCAATTCTTCTCAAAATTCGGTAGGATCCGATATATCTGGGACTGAGTATCCCTTTATTTCCAAATCTCATGACACCTTTCATAGGTGAAACTTTTAGAAACACCCAATCATTAACCTGAAACTCCAAGTCTCTACGCCTCACATTCGAATAGGACTTTTGGCGACTCTGAGATGTTTTCAAATGCTCCTAAATCAACCTGACTTTCTCCATAGCTTGATGGACCAAGTGTGATCCTAAAAATTATGCCTCATCAACTTCGAACCAACCAATTGGCGATCTACACCTTCGCTCATATAAAGCTTCGAACGGTGCCATCTGAATACTAGAATGATAACTGTTATTATAAGAAAATTTAATGAGAGGCAAACTATCATCCCAATTACCTTTAAAATCAAGAACACATGCCCTCAACATATCCTCAAGAGTCTGAATGGTACGCTCTGCCTGGCTATCTATCTAAGCGTGAAAAACTGGGCTGAGATTTACCTTGGTACCCAATCTTTTCTGGAAAGACTTCCAAAAGTGCGATGTGAACTGAGCACCATGATCTGAGAATAATGGACACTGGAGTCCCATGAAGCTTGAAAATTTCTTGGATATACAACTTAGCATAATCCTCTGCTGAATCCATCGTTTTGACTGGCAAAAAGTGGGTTGATTTAGTAAGTCAATCCAAAATCACCTAAATTGAATAATGCCTTCGGGATGAGTGAGGTAAACATGTTATGAAGTCCATATTTATCATCTCCCATTTCTAAATAGGAATATCGATATTCTGAGTTAACCCACCAGCCCTCTGGTATTCGTCTTTCACCCCTGACAATTCGGACACTTGGTTACAAAATCTACCACATTCCACTTCATACCGTTCCACCAATAAGTCTTTTTAAGATCATGATACATCTTTGTAGAACCTTGGTAGATATAATACCTGGAATTATGCAATTTTGCCATGATACGCTCTCAAGGTCCATCCACATCTGAAATGCATAACCTGCCTCGATATCATAAAGTACTGTCATCTCCCTCTTATTAAAAATTTGTAGTCTTATGCTTGTGAATTCCCTCTTTCAGCTGCAACAAATATGGATCATTAAACTGCTTCTCTTTCACCTCGACTAATAAGAAGGATTAAGACTTATAGTAGAAAACAACTCCACCATCTTCGAAATCCATGAGTTGAAAGCCTAGATTGGATAGTCGGTGAATCTCCTTCATCATGGTCCTCTTTTCATCATCAACATGAGATAAACTACCCATAGATCGCCAACTAAGAGAATCGACTACCACATTCGCTTCCTCCGGATGATAAAGAGCATCCACATCATAATCTTTTATCAATTCAATCCATCTCTTTTGCCTAAGATTCAACTCCCGCTACTTAAAAATATACTGAAGGCTCTTGTGATCTGTGAAAATATCAACATGAACTCCATACAAATAGTTGTTCCATATCTTGAGCGCGAAAATCACGTCTGACAATTCTAAATCATGAGTCGTCTAGATGCATAAGCTATAATTTTATCATGCCACATTAAAACACATCCGAAACTGATTCCTGAAGCATCACAATATACTTCGAACCTATAGGTTCCCTCTGGAAATGTTAACACCAGAGCGGAAGTTAGTCTCATTTTTAATTCTTCAAAACTATGCTCATAGGTATCTGACCACTAGAATTTGACTTTCTTCTGCGTTAATCTAGTCAATGGAGCTGCAATGGAGGAAAAACCCTCTATAAAGCGTCTATAATAGCCTGCCAGACCCAAGAAACTTCTTATCTTAGATACTGAGGTGGGTCTGGGCCCATTCTTTACAGCGTCTATTTTACTGAAAATCAACTTGGACGCCTTCACTTGAAATTGCATGGCCTAAGAATGCTACTGACTTTAGCCAAAATTCACACTTGGAAAATTTTGCATAGAGCTCGCGATCTTGGAGTGTCTGCAACACTATTATGAGATGTTTTGCATAATCAACCTCACTATGGGAATATACTAGAATATCATCGATGAAGACAATGATGAAAAAGTCAAGATAAGGCTTAAAGAACATGCTCATAAGATCTATGAAAGAAGCTAGTGCATTCATCAATCCGAACGACATGACATAAAATTTAAAATGACCATAGCGTGTTCTGATGGCGGTTTTCGAAATATCAACTTTCTTAACCTTAATATAATGGTACCTTGACCTAAGGTCAATCTTGGAATAACATTGGACACCTTGAAGTTGATCGAATAAGTCATCGATTCTGGGAAGAGGATATTTATTCTTAATTGTGACCTTATTCAACTGCTGGTAGCCAATGCACATGCGCAAAGGTCCATCCTTATTCCAGACAAACAAGACTGGCACACTCCAAGGTGAGACACTAGTCTAATAAATCCTTATTAAGGAGGTATTTCAAATGGGCTTTTAATCTTTTCAACACTGTTGGAGACATTTTGTATGGGGGAATAGATATCAGCTTAGTGCGGGGGAGTAAATCAATTCCAAAGTCAATCTCCTTATTGGGAGGGACTCTGGGTAGATCCTTAGGAAAGACTTCTGGAAACTCGTTGTCAACTAGCATAGACTGAAGATTTAGGGTCTGGGCATCTGCATCCCTAACCCAAATTAGATGGTAAATGGACCCCTTGAATATTATCTTTATGGCTTTAAGATAAGAAATAAACGTTCCTATTGGTGCTACTGCATCACCCTTCTATTTTATGACTGGTTTACCGAGAAATTCAAAACTAATAATTTTGGCTCTACGGCCTACTGTGGCATAACATGAAGACAATCAATCCATACCTATGATTACATCGAAGTCTACCATTTTTAACTCTATCAAATCGGCTACTGTAATGCGGTGATAGACTTTAACTGGACAACCCCTATAAACTCATCTAGTTATAACTGACTCACCAACTAGAGTGGATACTTCAGAGGGTTCATGCAACTTTTCTGGTTCTATCCCAAACTCTTAGCAATAAATAAGGCTACAGATAGAGTGGATCCAGGATCTATAAGGGCATAAATATCAAAAGTGAAAATGTTTAATATACTTGTCACCACATATGCACGAGCCTTTGTATCTCGATGACCTAATAGTGCATACAAGTGGTTTGGACCTCCGCTTGCATTACTAGATTTAGCTGGACCACACCCTGATTGGGCCTAGGAATTTTGAGGAATTGTTGAATTTGTGGACTGAGCCACATTATCACCTATACCTTGCCTCACTGAGATCTGTTTTGAGTTTATTCAGCACAATAATATGTACGAATTAATAACTTTTAACTTCTTAATTCTTTAGTAAGTATTCATCAAATATCATATGTTACTACAAAAGAGGACGTAGTTGAGAAAATAGAAGTTTATCTTAAATTCATACTTAGAATTTTGTATAGTTTATCGTACAATAAAGTGTTATCTAGAGGAAGTTCACAAGAGAAATAGATTTGTTTTTCCAAATATGTGAAATTAATATATGTTGTGAGCAAAAAGACTTAGCATTGTAAAATATACATAATTAAGTATGAATCATCTATGACGAATTGCACATAACAAAGACTTCCCGGCTATTACTCACAACAAATAAGTAAAACATACATGAAATGATAATAATGAAATTGATAGCATGTCCCCATGAAAATTAATAAAAGAGGACCAATAATGGCTAGAGTGAGGGAACGTCCTATTTTGTAAATCTGCCCGTCTGCGGATCCTGCACATGTAGGTTCTCGTAAAGAGGATGTTAATAACCAACTATCAATACATAGTGAGTCTCAACAATCCCCTCATTAATGTTATATGAATGAATGCATATTATTTTCATAGCAATTTAATGCATGGTAGCATTTATATAAAAGAAAATTCTAAAAGCTTAGCATAAAAATAGTTCTTCTACCCAGATCATTATTCTTTTCTGGAAATTACGATTCAATTTCTGACATTATATCTCTTTATTCGTGTGGTCGTCATTTGATCAGGATGACAATTGATTCAAATCCGATCAACTGGGTCCCTTTCGTGTGGCGCCATACAGTTCTAAGATTCTAACATGCTCACATTTTGCATTCTGTCATATTGTCAGAACCAAAATACACTAAGCTCCTCTCTAGGACGAATAGTTTTGAAATAAATATATTGTAGACTACAAAACCCTTTTCAAAAATGAAATTCTTTCTGTGACCCCGAAGGTCTAATTCTATTTCTGAAAAGTTTCAATGATTCCTCGAATCTAATTCCTATGCGATCCCTTAGATCAAATTATGAACATTCTAGGGTTAAAAAGTAGTATAAGTGTAAAGGAAAACATGCTTCTAAATATTTTGATATACTTTCTAGTTATCATGATGATTGAATAGAAAGACTACATTAAGGCCAGCTGCTCATCAATGAAGCTTTACTCCAAGGTCCAAGCTAAGATCTCACTCATGAACTCCGCTACAACTAGGATTCAAACCTGCACAAAAAATATAGTATGCGTACAGCAATATGTACTGATGAATAAATATCATTGACGACTTCAACATAATACTGATGAACGTTAGTTAAAGTACAACTAATTTCTTCAACCTGTACAATATATTAAAAGAGAGAAAAAGATAAAACTAAAGGATGCACGAGGTTTATGCCTTTAATGATAAGTTGATATAAATTAGGCCCCTAACACTGATAAAGCGTAATATATAGACATGCTCAGCTGAAATACACAATTAAAGAGCAACACTACTAAAAAAAAAAGGAAATAGTGACAAATAAATTATGTAGCTTAGCAATGAATTATCACAAAATTCAGTTAGCTACGAGTAATTTAACGACGAAGTTAGATTTTAACTTTTTTAGTAGAAATTAAGAAACACAGTACAAATTTAGTCTTTAGCACTTTCCGTACTTCATCTGGTAACCAACTTACAATAAACCAACTCAACATAACCAACGTATATACAACACAATTGGCGTGCACACCGCAATGGAGATACCAAGTCGGTGATTCATAAGAGATGTATTCATATCCACATGTGTATTTAGACCATATCAATGATCTCACAGACTCAAAGTCCCCACATCATGTATAATACAACCAGACTCAATATTTCTCATATCTCTGTATCAAAATGGACCCCCATAACGATGTCAAATCGAACTCACATGGCCTTCCAAATCTCTATATCACAGTTCCCCAATAATATCATATGAAGAATAAGGAGTAGAGAATGAAATAACATAGTGCATAGCATGTAGAATTTAAAATACGAAATTCAATAAATACAAAAAATAATATACATTAAAATTCACCAATAAAGAATAGAAAATATGCTCAACTCATCATAATACAAATATGCAAATTAGTAAAGCTACAATCTAGCATTTCAAGTAATTCTCTTTTAATTACCCGGTAGTTGCATATATGCTTGGCATGCTATATACTCCACTCCACACTACAAAGCACATACAACACATAAAGTTTCAGTAAATTTCTTAGTTTATGAGGTCAAATTCTTAACTTACCTCGAATCAAGTGAGTTTTAATCCCTCAAGACAGCTTTTCCATGCCCGAACGCGTCCAAATGTGAAGGAATCAATGTTGGACTTATTGGGTCCTTAGCAATTCATGCGAGGATTGGTCATTTCAACCTAAAATACAACCCTGTCAAAGACCTTAACGGCCTTCATTCTTTATGAGTGGAAATCCAATCCCATTTTGTCTAAAGAGTACTTATCAGTTTTAAACGAAGCTAAGAGACTCAATCCCATAATTTAATATGCATTAGAGGTCAAAGTCAACAAAAGTCCACCCGAACCCATCATCAAACCTAAAAAACAAGTTTTATAATTGAATTACTATTAGCAAAAGATTCCATATACATGTTTTGATTCTCATTTCAAGTCCATTTATATGCTCAAATTCCTAATTCAGTGATTATAAGGTTTATGTTCTAAATCCCAGTTTTTAAACTTCGGATCCCATGTTTAATTTAGGGCTCAAATCTATTAGGTAATAATGATATATAATCAAAATCGAGCTTAAATCGCTTACCTAACTGAATCAATGATTTTCCCACAAAAAAATTGTGCTACGTCGAGCTCAAACCCCAAAAAGGAATTATAATGAAATAACGAAACTCAACTTACCATTCTTCTTCGTGAAAGCGACATAACCACATGCAATTGCGAAGAGAAATCTAGCAGAGCCTACATGGACACGTCATGCCTCACGCGATCGCGAAGAGCACTGCAAAGGGATCATGACTCCGTGAGAGATCGTTCCCCTAGGCTCCGCCTTCGCTAACTACTGCATGCTATGTACTAAAAAAAAAAAATCATGCACAATTGAAATAGGAATTTTTTATTCCAAAATCCTCTCGAGCTCCTCGAATCCCAACTGAAACCCTCTAATAAGTACCAAATTATAATATTAACTTGTTTGAAGTCTCAAATCATAAAATGAGGCAGTAAAACTCGAATTAAGGGGTGGGTTGTATTAGTTAATTGTGAGAAAAAACTTTAGTAAAGACATGTCTTTAGCTCACCTCAATTTTCCTTTCGAGCATAAACGTAAACTCCAATCCTCGTTATTCACATCGATGAACAATCACCACATCAATCAATTCATTTCCATCAATTATAATTAGTTCTCATAATTTTCCTCTATATAAGTAACCCTATGTTCAACTTCTAAATTTTACATTTTGGGTAAAATCTTGTTTCTAGTAGTGCTTTCTTTCTTCTAACACCCTTAATAAAATTAATCCATAGAAATAGTTCAACATAGGATAACGAATTTACCACTCAAAGCCAAATATTCACCTAATAGTATAGGGTGTTCTTGTCCAAACCTTGAAGCCAACGTATAACCGTTAAAATTAGGATTGTCTGAGTGAAAATAACTTAAAATATTCATAATACTCACCTAACGGTGTAGGATTTCTCTCAAGCTCGTACTCTCTTTGTGGAAGAAGACTCAAATGTTCAAATCCTTCAAACTGGAGGTGTTAAAAACAAGTGGGATGGTGTCATTCCTCCTAAACGTAAGCCTAACCCGGCCGTCCTCAGACTCACTGCAAATTTGCAGTGGGTTGAGGCGAAAGAACCTCTTCATAATGATATCGACACGAATGTAACATGTGGGAACCTTGGTGTATTGGGCTTGGTCCCGTGTGCAGTATCAGGAAGCAAAATAAATGATTGGCAAAAAGGAAGTTCCATTTATAATTAGTTGGTAAGGAGAGCAAAGGCTGCTGTGCAAGGTGGTGGAGTTGTTACAGCTATGCTTTGGTATCGAGGGGAGAGTGACACAGTGAGGAAAACGGATGCTGATGCATATAAAGGAAGGATGCAAAAGTTTTTCACTGATTTAAGAAATGACTTAGGATTGCCAGAGCTTCTGATTATCCAGGTAAAAACAGGCTTCTTTTATTTAGAAAGTTGTGTGTACTTATTGGACCATGTTGGGCTAACATTAACGACTGATATGTCTATGAGAAATTTTCATTTTTTCAGAAATTTTCTTCCACTTTATTTGAAAATCAGTGCTTAGCCATGAAAATTCCAAATACAACTTGAAATTATATTTTGAATTTGAAAAACATCTAAAATCATTTTTTCACTTTTTTCACTTTCAGTACATTCAAACAACCAAATATTCTTTGCAAAAACTATAACCCAACATGTTACATCCCGTAATTTTACATGTTAATTGCGTCATGAGTAAGTTGACATAAGTTCGTAAAGGAGATCATCTTTGAAATTATAATGCGTTAAGGTGAATGTGACTCTGAGGTGTTAAGATACCTCTACAAGGTTAAGTAAGGTTATAAAACAAGTGTTAAGTAAATCTCAAAAGAATTCGGTGCTAAATGAATCGAAGAAATTAAGTTCATCCAAACTCGGGAAAAAGTAGGTAGAATTCTGGACAGGATTTTGGCCCAACTTTCTGCGTGTATATATTCTAGTGTACAAGGATTTATGGGGCTCATAACCTATGTATATTCAAGTTCAGCGAGTCTACTTTCTAACTCAACAAACCATTCGTTAATCGAAGCTCCGTACAAATAGTTATGTTTGTTTTAAGATAACACTGCAAGCAGCTCCCTAAGGGACCCACTTAGGTGGTGGACACTTATCCTTTTATATTTAAAACGGTGGAACGTCTTTGGGACCTCATTTCTCACTATTTCAGATCCTAAGCATCTCTCAAATACTCCCAAGACATCTCCCTATCATCTAAGTAAAGTTCCACAAAAAGTCAAAGTGGTTTATTCCTTGGAGACCATAGAAGTGTAAGAGGAAGTTTGTTCATCTCTTGTGGTGGTGAGATTGAGGTTACTTCAAGATGAAGTAAGGTTAAGGGGGCTGTTTTTCGTGCATCTAAGGTAAGAATCACCCTCTTCTTCATAAATAAGAGTTTAATAAAGCCTTTGAAGTGTTGTTTGATTAAGAACTTGTGAAATAAAGTTTGAAAGTTGTAAGTTGAGGTGCTTGTGGCGTATGGACTCTTTTGAGGGGTTTGTGAGCTATGTTTTTGGCTGAAAATTTATGGAGTACCTTGATTATGATGTTCTTAACATTGTTCCTGTGTTGTTGATATTGTGTTGCTGGATTTGGAAGAAATTAAAAGGTGGAGACTTGTTGTTTCCTAGTTAGAACCGAGCTTGTAGCTTGTTGTGCCATGTTGGGCTACGTATGAAGTTGATTTTTTAGTTATGTCCTTATTGATTTATTGCGGTGGAAACTTACACATGTATCGTTGATAGAGTTCCATGTCTTAGAAGGAGGGAGGAGTGTGGTATGATGTTGTAAGCCGAGCCCGTCTCTCATTATACTATTGTTTGAATTGTTGGAATTTTTCTTATGTTGTTGAAGGGCTGAATGGATGGTATTGGTTATTGATATTGTTAATATCGTTGTTTAGTGCTTTTTTGAATTTGGGGAAGTAAGGGAATGTAGGGGAAGTGCTGCCTGATTTTCCATAAGAGAGCTACTAGCTTAGAAATGTATTTTGAGTCCTTCCACGGCATTAACCATAGTTGTAATACCTTGATGTAGGTTGAAGTACTATAGGCAGTATGTGTAGTCATTAGAAACAAAGGTATGTTAAGGCTACTCTTCCTTTGGCATGATCACAATGAAACGAACGTAAACGAACAATATCTATAACGGCTCTACCCTTAGATATGTTAGAGGCTGATGTTCTTGACTTCTATATAATGATAGTGATCTTATCTTCTGGCTTGTTAATTCTTTAAAGTAAGTTATGTTGATGATGTTAGTTCCATAATGTTAATCGAAGGTGCAACGACCATACGTCACTCCGATAGACTCAGAGTGTCTTAGTATCATTCATGCATTATATACATGTATATATCATGACCTCACATACGTTATATAAGTTATATAATATGTATATAGGGTATGGGAAATGTTATGGTGTTATATACGCACCACCACCTGATCAGCTGGTATATGGTGATGATTATGCTCATAGAGGCCGATATGATATGATGGGATGCCCACAGAGGCTTGATGGCGTTATATACGCATATGTATATATATGACCAGACATTATGTACGCACATGTAAGATACATAGGCATTATGTACATGTTGGTTAATTCTTGTCTTAGGTTACCTTCATGCCTCTATTATGCTATTCTTCATGCCTTACATACTCGGTACATATTCGTACTGACACCCCTTTTGCCTGGGGGACGCTGTGTTTCATGTCCCTAGGTTCAGGTAGACAGGGCGACGGACCGCACCAGTAAGTTGTCTATTCAGCTCATATTGGACAACTCTACTTGTTCCAGATTTTCAGTCTAGTCTTAGTAAGATATTTTTGATATGCATATGGGTATGGCGGGGTCCTATCCTGACCTTATGATGTCACGTACTCCAGTAGAGGCTTGTAGACAGTTATGATGCAGTCAGACGTTATGTTGTATAGTCATCTATGGTAGCCTTGTCGGCTCGAACGGTCATGTCCAACATCTATGTATGTACATAGATGCCTTGTCGGTCTTGAACCTTTTCAGCTTATTATTTCTATGAGTCAGCAGGTTACCACGTAACTACCCTCGTGGCCCATGCTTATTTACAATTATGTGGTGAATGTATGTCAAGTGATGCTCAGCGAGTAAGGTTCGGGGGCCCGTCATGGCCCTCCAGTTTGGATCATGACACAATACAACTCCATCTTCAATTCTAACTTCAACTCTAACTTCAAAATTCTATGAAAACTTAAAAATATTGCGTTTTTATGGCCAAACGCCTACTAAATTTCACTTTTGCAACTTTAACATTTTGGTTGGATATTTATCCTTTTTCTTTACAGTAATCAATCTTGTGGCATCCGTTAGGAAAAAGTATCCTCAATGCTATAACTTCAACGCAGGACAAAGTGAAACTTAGGTTGCAACACTGAGAGATTCATATTGGTTAACAAATATATGTTGCTAAATACGCAGTGGTGAAATTATTTTGGAAAACTTGAATGATTGTTAACGTTAGATTCTTGAAAGCTCAACTTCTCTCTCTCTATATATATATCATTCGATATTTTATTTGAAATACCACAAATATATAAATCTAGCTTTATGTAAATGCAAACAAATTTAAAAGACGAATACAACACGTACACTTCGCATCCCTCTACACGTTAATAAGAATATAAGATGATGTGGACAAAACCTTGACCTAATCAACCTTTGACTTTTATATCTGGATAAAACTTTCAACTTTTTATTTTAAATAAAACTATATTTCAATCGAGTTATATATTGACGGACCGTGACCATATCCGAACCCGGATTGGAAAACATAATCTGAGCCTAATAGATTTATGGTAGAATCCTATTCTAAGTGTAATAGTTTATTTTTGGTAAATTATAATTATGGTTGTATTAGAATAGGGTTTCCTTGTTAAACTAGAAAAATGAAGAATTTACATCTATATAAGGAGGTCATTGTGATGAATGAAAGACAAGAAAAAATTCTCTCATTATTCTTCTTCTTTCTAAATTTTCTTCCTCTTGATTTTAACATGGTATCAAAGCCTCGTTAAAAGAACACAAAAAACCCTAAATAATGGCGGATGGCGGAGAAACCGATGATAAAAATAAAGGAATCGCCGGTGAAGAAAATAAAATCCAAAGAAAGACAATCTATTCTCATGACATTACGTCAAACGATAATCCCAAAATTGTGGTGACACAAATATAATTGAAGGGAGAGAATTACGAAGTATGGACTAGATCCATGAGGACGACCCTAAGAGCAAGGAAGAAATTCGACTTTGTTGTGGTACGATCAAGAAGTCGGATAAAGAGTAGCCGGACATAGAAGATTGGTGGACTATAAACTATTTATTGGTGTCATGGATTTACAACACCATCGAACTAACGCTTCGCTCAACAATTTTGCATAAAGAGGAAGAGGAAGAACTATGGATGAGCACCCGAGAGTGATTTGCTGTTATCAACGGCCCTCGGATGCAACAACTGAAGGAAAAACTTGCAGAGTGCAAGCAGCAGGGAAGGACCATAGTGGATTACTATGAAAAATTAATCAAGTTGTGGGAAGAATTGACAAACTATGAATAAATTCTGACTTGCAAGTGCAGAAAGTGCACGTGCAATCTAGGGATGATCTTGGAAACCAAAAGAGAAGAAGAAAAAATGCATTTTTTCCTCATAGGATTGGATGAGGCAATATATGGAACGGTGAGATTGAACATACTGGCCCAAAAATTATTGCCATCATTAAATAAAGTCTATTCAAAGTTGTTGCAAGAAGAACGTGTGAGAGTACTCACACGCACAATGTAAAAACGGAGTGAAACCATGATCTTTGTCGTATAAGGGAGAAATCCTTACCATGACCAAGGTGAAAAGAAGAACGATGGTGTATTCTGCACACATTGCAAGAGATTCGAACACGTTTTGGAAGGATGTTTTCAACTTATTGGGTACCCATAAGGGTGGTCAGGAAATAAAAAAGGAGACGAAAACTACAGAGGAAGAGGACAAGGACAACAACAACAGTAGAAGGGAGGCCTAGGATCCGACCGCGAAAGAGGCAACTGCCGGGCTAACACCATTGTTTTCAAGGATACACAAGCTTAACGGATGAGCGCAGGTGGGATAGGACCTCACAATCTGAGCTAGGAGATCCGAAAAATGGTGATTCACAAAGAATAAATCCAAATGGCAAGATGGATGGTAAGACCGAAAACTCAACCTGAATTATTGACTCCGGAGCTACCAATCACGTGACATGTAATACAGAGAAATTGAGCAATCAACGGGACATTCCTGAGTGTCCGATTGGGCTTCCGGATAGATGTAGCTCGGTGGCCACAAGAGAAGGAATGACCAGGCTAAATAATATTTGGTTAAAGGATGTTCTCTATGTTCCCGACTTAACATTCAATTTAATTTCTATATCATAACTTGTTGATCATTTAGATTGTGATATTTATTTTAACAAAACTATGTGTGCTATAAAGAACCTCACCATGAGGAAGTTGCTTTGAATGGGTGAGTGATGAGGTGGACTTTATGTAACATCCCGTACTTTCGGGCCATGGGTTTGAATCGCTAGACTTATGTAAGTAGACCTGAGTCCTAACGGAAAGTTTGTTATATTTAGGTACTAACATCAAGAGCTTAGTATACAAATGGATGCGGTCCTGAAATAATTTAAGATTTCCAAAGTGTGACGATGATGATCGGAAATATTGTTTTAGTGTGAGCTAACACAGGCTACGGACTAGTGTTATATCACATGACTATGATGATTAGTATATGAAGTGTTTTAAAAGTAATTACTATTTAAGTGAATTGAGATCAAGAAATTAATTATGTGTGTAATTGGCTAAAGGTGAAAGGTACTGGAGATTAATGAATAAGTGGATAAATGTTAATAGAACACTTCCACGTAATCCATGAAGAAAAGGTGTATAGTGACTAAGCATTTAACATGCTGGTGGTGTCATTCTCGTTCTACATAAGTAATTAAAGAGGTGTAAAGGTAGGTGGGGTCCATATCTATTAGTTGAGATAATACCTAACCCTCTTTGGTATTAACTTCTCATTTGCATTTGGTATGGTTCAACAAAGAGAGTAGTAATGAATATTCTCAAGCTTAAGTCAATAACAAATGACGACATGGTGAGTTAAAGGGAGTAAGGATCAATATATTCTTAAATTACATGATTTTATCAAGGATTAGAGGCAGCAGCGTGCTTCAGGGCAACAAAATGTATGATAATTTTGTATTCCATTTCAAGAATTTGCTCGGTTCTTGTAAGTTCGGGCAAAGCAAACTGGTTCTATCATTGGTTAAGATTAATCTTATAAGGGATGGTTAATTCATTGCAGTTGTGGAGCACCATTAATCGAGGTATGTTAAGTCAAATCCTTCCTTCTTTTGGCATGTTCTAAGTTACAAAACGTAAACGTAATACCGCCCCATAAATAATTCTACTTATAGTAGTTAAGGATGTTCATGTTTTTCATTTCTACTTTAAAATCATGTCTAAATATGTTTTTAAATCCCTATTGAGATAAATGGGAAAGATGTTAATATTCATAATGTTAATCGGAGGTGAAACGACCTTATATTACTCCGATAGACTCAAAATGTCTTGTTATAATTTATGCATTATATTTATGTATATACCTTGACTTCAAAAGAGTTATATATGCTACTATATGGTATGCATTATATATATGTAAGGGGTATGGGAAAAGGGAAGGCGTTAGATACGCACCACCATCTGATCAGCTGGTATATGATGATGATTATGCCCACAAAGGCCGATATGATATGATGGAATGCCCACAGAGGTTTGATGGCGTTATATACGCATATATATATGCATGACCGCATTATTCATGACACTTAGGCATATTATGGCCCCTAGAGGCATTCTGCACAAGTGTGACACTTAGGCATATTATGGCCCTCAGAGGCATTCTCTATTGGTTGGTTTTTTCTTGTCTCGTGTTACTTTCATGTCTCTATTATGCTATTCTTTATGCCTGCCATACTCGGTATATCATTCATACAGACATCCTTTTTGTCGGGGTGACGCTACGTTTCATGCCCACAGGCTCAGGTAGACAGGATAACGGTCTGCACTAGTAGGTTGCTGGTTCAACTGATATTGGAGCACTCTACTCATTCCAGAGTTACAATCTAGTCGTGGTACAATATTGTTTATATGCATTGGGGTATGTCGGGGTCCTATCCCGACCTCATGATGTCACATACTCTTTAGAGGATTATAGACAGTTGTCCTATGTATAGTAGTCTTGTATGACCTTGTCGGCCTTAGTATGTATATGTGTATAGGTTGGGTTCTTCTGTTTGCAGGATTTTACGTAGCACCTTTCTAGTTTATCATTCTATGTGTCAGCAGGTTACCTCGTGACGACCCTCGTGGCCCATGCTTAATTACGGTTAGGTGATAACTATGTAATTAGTGGTACTCGACAAGTAAGGTCCGGGTGCCCGTCATGACCCTCATGTTTTGGGTCGTGACACTTTACTATTTCAAGAATGTGTTGCGGATACGAGCTATAAAGGTGGAGGCAGTTGATTGGTTCGATCATTGGCACAAACGATTAGGTCATCCTTTTACACAAGTGACAAAGTCTATTACGACATTAGGTTTAAAAAAAAGTAGTGTTAGTTTAGATAAAAATGTGATGTATGCCAAAGGGAAAAACAAACAAGAAGTTTTTTTCCTTCAAGTGATAACATAGCTTTTGATATTTTTGATATGATTCATTGTGATTTATGGGGGCTATATAGAACACCTTTTTCTTGTGTTGCTTTGTATTTTTTTACTGTTTTGGATGATCGGTCACGAGCCATATGAATTTTTCTTTTAGTTGATAAGAAAGAAGTGTCCCAAAACCTTAAAATATCTTTGCACTGGTGGATAGGCAGTTTGGTAAGAAGGTGCAAATGGTTAGAAGTGATTACAAAACTGAGTTCACATGTATGAAGACTTACTTTTTTTAACATGAAATTCTTTTCCAAAATTCTTGCACATGGACACCACAACAAATGGAAGAGTTGAAAGAAAACACCATCACATTCTTAATGTGACGCGAGCATTAAGATTTCAGGGTCATCTTCCGATCATATTATGGAGAGAATGTGTTTTGACTGCAGGATACTTGATCAATAGAACACCATCTTCGATTTTGAATGGGAAAACCCCCTATGAAGTTTTATATGGGGATGCACCTCATTATGATCACTTAAGGGTGCTAGGGTCACTATGTTATGCACACACAAAGGGGAGAATAAGAGATAAGTTTGAGAGTCGGAGTCATAGGTGTGTCTTGTTGGGATACCCCTATGGACATAGAGGTTGGAGATTGTATGACTTAGAAAATAATGAATATTTAGTCTTAAAAGATACAGACTTCTATGAGATTAACTTCCCTTTTACCGTAGGAACATGTAACTTGGTCGACAACATAGATGTGATCCCGAATGAAACTACGGAAGAAAGGAATAAACACGTTTTCGAAGAAGAATAAACAGATAATGTAAGTGCAAACAAAGCTCAAATAAAAGAAATTTGAACACCGGATACGGAACCTACGGATCAGCCAGAATTAGACCGGACATATGCTAGTCGAATAATGAAAACGTGGAAGAAGTACAAACGGAAGGTACCCAGGCAATGAAAATCCACCTGAGGAAAAATTGGGTCGAGGTAAATCTCAGAAGCATGACTCAATTCGTTTACGTGACTATGTTACTGAAACATTCCGGAAAAAGTCCATCAACGAGTTCGTCCAATCCTCAGCAATCCTCAAGTGCGCCTTATCCTTTAGCTCACTATAGATCATGTGATAATTTTCCTCACAACACCAAAGCTTTCTTGCAGCAATTACCATAAGAATTGAACCAAAATCCTTCTCAGAGGCCATGAAAAATTAATGTTAGAGAAAAAACCATGCAACAGGAAATTCAAGCATTAGAGGAAAATGACATGTGGACATTGGAAACATTGCCGCCGGATAAGAAAGCATTCAGATGTAGATGGGTGTACAAGATCAAATATAACTCAGACGACACAATTGAATAATATAAAACTAGATTGGTCATATTCACAAATAAGCATGAGGAAGGTATTGACTACAATGAAATATTTTCTCCAGTTGTGAAGGTAGTGACCGCAGAGACCTTTTTAGCTGTAGCGGTAACTCGAAATTAAGAGTGGCATCAGGCGGATGTTCACAATGCCTTCTTGCATTGCGAACTAGTGGAAAAACTTTATATGAAATTACCATCGGGGTTTCGTGTGTTTGGTCTGGGGCAAGTATGTCGACTTCAAAAATCTTTGTATGGGTTGAAACAAGCCCCACGGTGCTGGTTTGCAAAAATATCAAATGCCTTAATTAAATATGGGTTCAAACAGTCATACTCCGATTATTCTCTCTTCACGATGCACCGAGAAAGTATACAACTTAATGTCTTAGTTTAGGTGGATGTCTTGATTATCTCCGCAAATGACCATAGTGCCATTGCAAGGTTCAAAGAATATCTCCGAGCCAATTTTTACATGAAGGATTTGGACCCCCTGAAGTATTTTTTGGGGGTTGAAGTTGCGTGTGGACCAACCGAGTTATTCCTTTGTCAATGAAAATATGCTTTGGATATAATCTCTGAGTCCGGACTACTAGGAGAAAAACTGATTAATACTCCAATGAAACAGAATCACAATTTGACATTAGCCAAAGGGGCCAATTAGAAGATTCGGAACCATATCAACATTTAGTCGGTAGATTGATATACCATAGTTTTACGCGATCGGAGTTGTCCTATTGTGTGTATGTTCTGTCTCAATTCATGCTCCAACCGAAGGAAGAGAACTGGAGAGCCGCTCTACAAATGGTAAGATACTTGTAGAAGAACCTTGGGCAAGGCATTGTGTTAAGAAAGCATTGTCATCTCCGGTTGTATGGGTGGTGTGATTCGGATTGGGCTAGATTTTCGTTGACTCAAAAATTGCTTACAGGATGGTTTATCTCCCTCGAAAATTCACATGTGTCATGGAAATCCAAGAAATGACATATTTTCTCTCCTTCGTCAACAGAGGCGGAATATAGTTCAATGGCATGATGGTCTGTGAATTAAAATGGTTGAAGCGGAATATAGCTTGGGTGTTGAACATAAATCTCCGGTGAAAATGTACTGTGATAGTCAAGCGGCATTTTATTTTTCACGAAATTCAGTGTTTCACGAACGAACTAAAACATATTGAAGTTGACTGTCATTATATCCAAAATGCACCCCAATTTGGCATAATACTTTCGATTATGTTTCAACCAACAAGAAATTGATCGATGTGTTTACAAATGCTTTGGGAAAATCACAATATGAATATTTACTTGACAAGTTGGGCATTCAAGATCCCCATGTTCCAACTTGGGGGGGGGGGTATTGACGGATTATTACCGTGTCCGAACTCAGATTAGAAAACCTAGTCTAAGCCTAATAGGTTTATGGTAGAATCATATTCTAACTGTAATAGTTTATTTTTGGTAAATTATAATTATGATAAGGATTTTCTTGTTAGACTAGGAAAAGGAAGAACATATCTCTATATAAGGAGGTCATTGTGATGAATGAAAGGCAAGAAAGAATTCTCTCATTATACTTCTTTTCTCTAAATTTTCGTCCCCTCTTGATTTTAACATTATATTACTCCCTCTATCCCAATTTCAGCTAATAAAACAAATTAAGCAAGTTTTATTTTCATATATTACGAGTGTTTAGAACTAAGCTTACAACGGTGAATATGTAGGATTTTTCTGTTTATGAGATTAAAAATATGAAAGTTACATTTTTCTTGGGCTTGATATATTTATATAGGTAGCTCCAGCTTTGGGAGGAAAGCATTATACATAATTAGTAAGGGAAGCACAAATAGATCTCAGCCTTCCGTACATAATTATTGTTGATGCTACAGGGTTGCCACTTCAAAAGGACAATTCGCACCTTACCACTCATTCACAAGTCCGCCTAAGGGGATGCTGGATGTTGCCTTTTTTTGAACCCTTTGAAGTAACTAACAAGAATTCAAAGAATATTATTCGAATTGTTTTCTCAACTACTTGTACAATAAAATATTTTAAAATAATAATGTACCAAGTCAGCGTCGGGTATTCAGGAAACACAGTGGAGACGAATTGAGATGTCTAGATATGTAATCTCAAAGTTGAAGTGTTTAACTGTCATTCAAGACCAAATTAAGGTGTCTATCTTTGTATTATACCTTCACGGAATGTTTTGCAACTTAAACTTGTGAATGTAACACTTGGGTATAACAAAGTGAGTTAATTTCTCAAATATTCGTCAATCTTTATTACCACTAAATTTTTCAAAAGTATTGATGGAAGAAGTCGTATAAAACCATCATAATCCAGAAATCTTTAATGGCTTTTCGACGGTCATCGAGTAATCAACATCCAGCTCGTCAAAATGACTTTTCGACAAAAAGAGTCCACGAATAATTTGTTTTGACTACTTTTTCAACTTCATAATTGGTGTATGAAATATGAATTAGTACACCTCCCAAAATCAAGAGTCATAAGTACAGGAGCCACTAAATATGAAATAAAAATCTAAAAGTCTACATTGAACTGTCCGAAAAGTGAAGACAGATGGATAAGATAGGAATGAAGTCCGGTGATGCGGAATGGCCAACAACTCACCCTGATAATTCCAAAATGCTACTCCTCGATGATTAATGGTAGCTCGTTCACTATTCCTGCTATGAACAGAACCTGCACACAAAAGGTGAAGCAAGTGTAGAATGAGTACGGGAAACACGTATACTCAGCACCGTCATCGACTGCCCCTAAACTGAATTGATGACGAGGGTTGGTATTTCCAATGCTTACCTCCATACTTTAGTAGTAACCATCTTAGAAAGTTATAAGTCATTTGGAACAAACAATGAAAGGAAAGTCCACAAATCAAGTAAATAACCGAAGTTTAACAATTAAGATGAAAAATGCTTCCACAACCACGTAAAGTTTAATGGATCATTACGTAAACAATTTAAGTCTGAGTCCTTCCTTCAACCATCTGAACAAGATATCCTCAAGTAAGAACTTAAACCTGGTTCTTCCCATGAACCCATAAAAAAGCCTACCCACATTTATGAAATCATGTAAGAATGAGATGTAAATACAATGTAATGCAATGCAATGCAACGACCATAATACACCAGTATACACATGCTCCTGCAATAGGTTTCACATGACCTATGGGGGATTCATGAGGTCCATATACTCACTTGGAATACCAAATCCTCTAGATTACGTCGTGTTTAAGCCAATAGGCTATCATATCATATACTCACCTGGAATGTCAAGTCCTCCAAACCACATCGGGTATAAGCCAATAGGCTATCATGTCATCATCACTCCAACCATGTATCATATCCAATCAGTCTCTATGGACCATCCCTTATGATGCATCAATACCATGCCAATAATATCATACATGTATGATATCTTCATCACAAAACTATTCTATTTTTAATTAATTACCTATAAAAATACATCGGTAACCACACAAGTGCGTTTCAACTCACAAGTACAGAACCCTCAATTCACCATTACTCCCCTTAATTATTTTAGTGAATATAAATACATTAAAAAGAGTCTAGTAAGTCTCAACTTGGCTTAGATTTGAAATTACAAAGCTCACGGATGGTATTTCCCTTCCTCGACAATGTCTGCGAACAATCCCAAACTCGATCCAAGTGGGAATTATGCCTCCCAGAAGCTCTATTGCATCTAAAATCTCCAAACAAGTTGAATCTAGAAAAAATAATACTTTACAATGTTAGACGAGTCTAACGATACCTATATTGTTATACATAATTTCTGAATCCAAAAAAATCCAAAAGGAAAACCCCGAGCCCTCAAGAGAAAAACTAGAATTTATCGTGAAATCAGTTTACCCTAGCCTAAAGGTATATGATCTTGAAAATAGTTAAAATTACAAATCGACCATCAATTTGATATTATACTAAAAGACCCATTTTCATGGAAAAACTCTTATTTCTAATATGAAAGCATGGAAGAAATTACTAAATAATGGATGGGATCATGGGCAAATACTTAGATAAAGGTTAAAATCTTACCCCCGAGTCAAATCAAGAAGAATTTCGTTGAAATTACCCAAATTCGATCTCTCAAGCTCCAAAACATTAATTATGAACAATGAAATTCAAAATGGGGTTTTTAATCTTTCAGGCACAAATTGTTCTTTGCGAATGCATGCCTCTTCTCGCGAATGCGGCCCAAACCAGCTAGACCCATTGCCAAAGCGAACGGATCATTGTGACTCGCGACCTAAACCCCAAATTCCAATACACAATCGCCGCTCGCATGGCGCGACCGTGATGGCCAGCTTCCTCGATAACCCATTATGATCGGGCCCTCCAATCGCGAGTGTGATGAACATTGGAGGCACCGAAGAACCAGCAATTGCCTAATGACATTCGATCTTCAATTCAACATATGAAACTCATCCGGGACCTCCCGGACACAAACAAATTATGAATTTCAGTCATAAAATATGCTATGAACCTGCTGGCACACTCAGAATTCACAAAAAATGTCATATTTTGACCCATCTTTGACCGATGTCAACTCCGAATCCTTAATTTAACTACTTTATCAACCAATGATTCAAATCACACCTGAACCCCTCAGGACCTGAACCAATAACTTGACTAAGCCTTAAATCACATTCGAACCTAATGGAATCAATAAAACTTCAAAAAAGATGCGTTTACCCTCGATGATGACTTGGTCAAAGATCTTCATTTCCTAAACTTAGAAACTTCCAATTTTACTTAATTTAATCCAAACCGCGCCCAATTTCCTTGGGAAATACATCACCCACATCCACAAGCCATAAATACCAATATGAAACAACAGAAAGAGTATTTTGGGTTAAAAAAGTCCAAAAGCTAAAACGACATAGCGGGTCATGACACTCACTTGTTGCATCTTTTTGCATGCAGATTCTATTCCTCGCACCAGCTGAGCTCAAGACTTTACCACCCATTGAGAAGTTTGCTTGAAGGATTTGAGGTAAGCTTCTTGTTGATCCACGATACCAGATTCTTCTTCTTTATTTTATTTATGTCTTTCGTTACTTCTAGATAGTGTATTCAGCTGTTATTCCAAACTTTTTCCTATTGTAGATGTTATTGTACTAGTGACACAAAGTTTTGGGATTTGTAGTACTTATTGCATATATTTATCATTATGAGATTCTATTTTAACTTTGAAATGGTTTTATTTAATTAAATTTGCATATTGTACTTACAAGAGTTGCTTAATCAGTTGTGGATGGTTCACCTACCAGGTATATGGGTGCCTAACGGCTTTAGAATTCAGGGACATTTACTCGGCTGGCGAATTTTGTAAATCCCTTCAAAAACTCCCAAAACCGAGGTCTCTAGCTCAAGATATGAAATAAAATATCTAAGTTAGAATTGCAGATTTTATTTTCTGTCCAGGTGAACCCTTCTTTGCTATCGCAGGACCTACCACCACAATCGCCGGACCCTAGAGAAAGACTCTTCATGATCGCAACCCCATGCATCACAATCGTGATGAACACCTACAACACACCTCGCGATCCCGGCCCTGCCATGCAATGCGATTGAGAAGATCAACAACTGACCCCAGATATTTCTGGTGTCTCTTAAACATGGAATCAACACTTGAAACTCATCTGAGACCTCCTAAACACAAATAAAAAATATATTTGTCACGACCCAAAGTCCCATTGTGCCATGAGGGAACCTACCCTAACCAGTAGGCGAACCCAACATACAACATACCATAATACATAATTAAATGTAAAAATAAATAAGAAGTCTAACAAGTCTTAATAATAACTACATAGTCTGGAAAAAAAACCCCAAATAGATTCGGTAGTCATGAGTACAAGCTCTAAATATATTAATACAAGTTTGAATAGGAATTACATAATTTGTTGGGATATAACAAAGACAGGAACCATAAAGACAGATAAAAAGAATTACAGTGTCGGGAATGAATCACTAGCTTACCCTGGACTCTCCAAAAGATCACCAACGCACTATGCTCTGTTAGCTGCTCCATCCTCAGGCTTAGTACCCGCACATAGAGTGCATCAAGCGTAGAGTAAGTACGGGAAACACGTGTATTCAGCAGCATCATCGATCGACCCTAGTTGTAATGGTGGCGAGGATTGGTACTTTCTGATATCTCTCTACTAATTAGTTAGTTAAGCATAATAAGTGATTATGCTTAACTAATATTGATATTATATAAGTACTCTCACATTCTCAAGTTTATTACAAGGTTCAACCTAACCCCGTTCAGGGCGTCTAGACCCATCAAGATACTCCAATCAAGTCTTAAAGTGATATAAGTGTAAACTAACAGTATTTCTTCCATCAAACCAAAAAAGTTTAAGTATATCACATATCATAACCGAGCACACATAGCACCAAATATATATTAGAGTATCAATGAATGCAATGCAAATGATAAGTATGTATGCAATGTCCATATGTACCCGGTATACACACATTACTACAGTTGCTATCACGTGACCTATGGGGGACTTATGAGGTCCGTATACCCATTCGGATTTCCCGTACAAGGTCTCTAAGACTTGGGTTTGACTAATGTCAACTCTTAAGTTCTAATTTCATAATTTCTCAACTAAACCCCCAAAATACATCGGGCTGCATCAAGACCCGAACCAAAGGCTTGACTAAGTCATAAATGTCATTCTGGAGCTAATGGAACCAACGAAACTACGAACGGAGCGCGTTTACCCAAGAGTCAATTATGGGTCAAACTCTTCTATTCTCTTCACTTGAAATTTCTCAAACCTACTAAAATGGGTTCGAAACCTACCCGGTCGCCTCGGGAACCATGTCACCCATCCCCGCAAGTCACAAACAAGCAAACAAAGAATCAGGAAGGGTAACTTAGTGGTTTCCAGGCAAAATAAGTGAAACAACTTTTTGAGATGTTATAATATTTCAGTCATAAAATATGCTACGAATATGCTCGTGCACTCAAAACACCTAAACGAGATCATATTGACCTAATATTTACCGTGGTCAACTTAATTTCCTCACTCTAACTAATTTCTCAATTAAGAGCCCAAAATACATTCAACCCGCTCGGGATTCATCCCAACTATCCAACAAAGTCAAAAATCACGTTTTGGATCTAATAAAACTGTCCAAACTCGCATACCGCTTTGTTAATCCCAAATTTTGACTTGGTTAACTATTTCCATTCTTAACTTAATGATTTCTAAAATTTACTATTTTGATCTCAGTACCTACCTGATTAGCATGAACATTATGTCACCCATATCCGTAAGTCAAAAACATTATATTAAAGATATGAAAAGGGTCATTTACAAATAAAGAGATAATAATCTCAAAATGAGTTAACGGGCCATTACATACGGCGCGATTACTTGTAAACACTTGTTTGGCCAACTCAATAGACTTACACAATCCTATTCAATTAGTAGAAAAAAAATTTAGAAAGTAGACAGTTAAGAAACATTACCATTGTAATGAAAACCTTTCTAACAATGGATCTTTAACACATGTATATTCTCATAAGCTGCCTTGCATCTACTCTTTTGATTTCCCATCATATAATGGAAGGTATACATTAGGCATGGATTATGTTCATAGTTTTGGAGAACCGTTGGGACATGAAGAAAGATTAAACTTGTTTGGCAATGTTTCTTTGACAAAAAAATGAAGAGAGTTTTCTTCCATGTGGTTTGAGCGGCAGCAACACAAAGGGATTGTTAACTTTAAATACCCTAGCTGCAACATCAGTAGAAATCTTGGTCTCAATCAATCTAAGATTCAAGAAGGAGATGTTGAAAGGGAGCTTCTTATGCCAAATCATAAAGACTCTGAATGAGTGAGCTCTTTGAATTCTTAGCTTCTGCCAAGCAGTCTTACAAGAGAAAACACCGTTGATATTAATAATTCTAATAGGCCAATCATCATAATTATAATGAATCTCCACCTTTTTGACATCATTAACATTATAGAAATAAAGTTTCTTATTGAGATTGGCGATGTTTCAGCCCCACTCGTAAAAAAAATAATTAACCATGTGATTGAAAAATATAGAAAGGAAGTTCCTTATTGGGCTTGAATAATAAATGTTCAAATTCCTCAAAAATAATTTTTATATAGTTATATTTTTTTTGGTGAAATGAAATTTGTTTTCTTCAACCAGTAGCAATTAAGTACAACTAGCTTTTGACTCAGCTAGATTTTCCAAAAATAACCAACAATAACATGAAAATAACTATATTGACCATCCTGTTATAAATCATGTGTGGTCTTACACTCTTGGAAATCTACTTAGCCTGTGTAAACAGGTCCTCCATTAACTCTGTTTCTACTTTATAATATGAAGTTGCCGAGAAATATCACTTATAATTTCCTCAGATGTCCTCTTCTTCATGTTGAATCTGCGGTTGTTTTTCTCCATCCAAACATAATAGACATTTGCTGAGAAGAGGAAACCAAGTATAGCATTCCATGGTCTTTTGCTACTTGCTTTCTGTTCCAACCATGCTACTTCACTACGCCAACTACTAATGCTTCTATTCAATCTTACCCACTGTAACAGAGATGCCCAAATGTGTCCAGAATATCCACAATCAAAGAAGAGGTGGTCATGAGTTTCTATCACTACATTTTCACATAAAACATAGTCTATGTTCACTTGAATGCCCCATTTGCTTAGTTTATCAACTGTTGAGAGCCTTTGGTGCAATGCTAACCATACAATAAACTGGTGCCTAGGAATAGGACCATGGACCAGCACTAGAGACTTCCAGTTCACCTTTGGGTATTGAGGAACCATCATACCATAAGCAGTTTTGATGTTGTACTTTACCTCCTTTGTTTACAACTGTAGTGCAGGTATAACAGAAGTTGCACCTATAGAGATCATCCACTCTATAGCAGCAAATATCTTCTTAACTATCTTTGGGATGGCCATAACCTCTAAGTTATTCCTCTTAATGTAGTAGTTATATATCCAAAGAACCCATAGTTTATCCTTCTTCATAGCTACTGTCCAGAGCAACTTACTTATAGCAGTCTTGTTCCAGATATACAAATCAAGAATGTTTAAACCTCCAGCTGACTTGGGTTTGCTCAATGTTTCCCAAGTAACCAAAGCTTTCCTGGACTTGCCTTTTGCACCAGACCATAAGAAACTTCTACATATGCTAGTCATTGAATGTACTTTCTTAGGTAGGAGGAACACTTGTGCCTAGTATATTTGCACTTCAAAGAGAATACTCTTAATGAGTTGCAATCTACCTCCATATGAAATAAATCTGGATGTTCAACACTTGACCCTAGCTGCAATCTTATCCACTAATGGCATACACTGGCTAACAGTCAACTTTTTGAAGATAAAGGCACAACCAAATATTTGAAGTATCACCCCCACAATGTGAAACTCAGTTACCAGATCAGTTATAAAGTCTGGTTTAAATCCAACAATATACAAACAACTTTTTTCCATATTTGTTTTAAGACCTAAAACTTCTGAGAAATGCTCAAAGCAGTGTAGCATCATTTAAATAGAATGTCTATCAGCTCTGCAACACAGCAATAAATCATCAGCAAAACATATATGTATCAGGTCTAGTTTCTCACATCTGGGATGGAAATTGAAATCATGTTGCATCTTCAATCTCTTTAGTGATCTATTCAAATATTCCATAGCCAAGACAAAGAGGTAAGGATCTCAGTCCCTTCTTGGACTGGAAACTAGGTGTAGTTCCTCCATTCAGCAGCAATGGGTAATTAACAGTACTGACACATCCCATAATTACATCAACAAGCTTGCAAAGAATTCCAAACTCCAACAGAACCATTTTGAAGAAAGGTCATTCAACAAAGTCATGCTTTTCTAATATCCACCTTAATGATGCACCTAGGAGACACTCCCTTTTTATTATAGCCCTTAATAAGCTCATGGGATACAATGACGTTATCCAATATATTCCTTCCTTTAATAAATACAGACTGTGAAGGATCCACAATGAAGTCCACTACTGTCTTCAGTTTTGCAGTTAGAATTTTGAAAATTAATTTGTAGAGTATGGTGCGTCATGAAATTGGCCTAAAATCTTTAACATAAGAGGGACAGTTACCTTAGGTACCAAGGTTACAGTTGTGCAGTTCACAGCTTTCAGTAGCTTGCTATTATTGAAAAACTGTAGTACTGCTGCAATAACATCAGCACCAATGGTACTCCAACACTCCTTAAGAAATTATGCAGGGAACCTATCACACCCAGGAGCTTTATCATTTGGTAAATCTTTCAATGCTTGTAGTACATTAGCTTTTGTTACCTCCTTGACAAGTTGTTGCTGTAAGTTGAGACGGGCCATTTCTAGCAATCTAAATATCAATACAAGGAAGATTAGTTGCTGCTTCACCCTGTAACTTCTTGAAAAAGGAGAGGAATTCCTGCTGAATGAGATCAGGATCAGTTAACTTAATCCTTTGCTCAGTATAGATGCTGGAAATTCTATTTCTTGCTTTCTAGCCTTCAAATGTTCATGGAAGAACTTTGAGTTTGTGTCTCCCAAAGTTATCCATGTGGCTCTTGATTTCTGTCTAAGCACTCATTCATTAATTATCTCCCATTTTTCCAGTTGCTGTGATTCATCCTTTTCTTCTGCAATCAAGTGAGAATTAAAGAAGTCTTCATTTAGATTATCCTGCAATTGCTTGAGTTCTTCCCTGATAACTGCAATTTTGCCTTCCAAAGATGAGTATTCCTTGTTCAGTCCTCTTACCTTCTTCTGTAAGGCCATAAGTTTCTGCCAGACTATAACCATGTGATAGCCTTGTATGTCCTGCAACCAAGTATGATGCACTGCTTCTTTAAAGGCATATTGTTGTAATAGCACTGTAAGACGTCTAAAAGGTTTCTTTGTTGGTCTGCTGTAATGCTCAGTTGTGAGTAAAATTGGAGAGTGATCTGAACATCTAGGAAGTAGAAAATCAGCCTCAGTATATCCATATTCAATGAACCAGTCTGCATTTCCTAGTGCCCAATCTATGTTACTATAAACTCTATCATTTGCTCCCTTCTTGTTTCACCAGGAATATTCACACCCTTTCTTATTAAGCATACCCAATCTCAGATCATCAACACATTACTGAAAATCCCTTATCTCAATTGGATGTACAGGTCCACCATGTAATCTATCCTCCATATGTAGCATAGTATTGAAATCTCCTATTATCAACCAAGATGCAGTGATAGATGGTTCTATGGATCTCAACTAGTCCCAAATCCCTTGTCTATCTGTAATGATGTGTACCCATACACAAATGTTATAAAACAGGCGAAACTGGAATTTATATCAGATACATGACAATGAACTATTTGAGTTGTGGTTCTCAATATAGTTACTGTCACTTGTGTAGATCTCCAGCAAACTCATAATTTTCCATTTGGGGCATAATCATAATTAGTAGAGAACTCCCATCCTCTACCAAAGTGATGTTGAATCTTTCCTGCTTTCTACCTTTTGACTCTTTTTTCACTTATACCAATAATATTCACTTTATTTTTTTGCAAAAAGGAGTTCATCTACATTTGCTTAAATGACCTACTCAGCCCTCTAATATTCTAAGTTGTAGTAATAATTGGGGGGGGGGGGGTTATCAGTAGGAGTAATCCCCTTGATACCCATTTGTGATGTCCTTGCCTGCATTGGGTCAGTAGGTGCTAGAATCCTTTGTATCATTCCTCTTCTGCTCTTGTTGTCTCTCATTGATTATAAGAGTAGCATTTGCATTCTTTGAGGCAAGGATAGCATACTCCAGGTCACTCATAGCCTGCTTGGTTCTTGCTACAGATGCTCCTGCTTTATCCACCATTTCAGTTGGTTGAGTCACAACTTATTTAACCCCTGGCTTTGATTTCCACTCCTCTCTCCTTTTTCTTCTTTCTCTTCTTGTGCTTAGCTGGTTCATGGTAACCATCAAGTTTGTCTTTGCAATTCTCCACATAATGCCCAAAGTGAAAACACTCTGAACAAAATTTGACATTTATTCATATTCCACAACCTTCTCAAACACAGTTCCATTAGGTTTTTCAACGTTCAAGTCAAGTGGAAGTGATTGGGACACATCTATCTCTATGAGAACTCGAGCATATGAGACCCTATCACTATGAGCAGTCAACTTATCAGTACAGATAGGTTTTCCTAATAAGCTACAATGCGACCCATGATTTTCTCAGTCCAGTATTGTAATGGCAACCCTGGAAACTAAACCCACAGAGGGAATATTCACATTGACTCTTTCTTCACCTCAAAATCAGGCACCCAATCAGTAAGTACCATAGGCGTTTATGAAATGTATACAGGCCATTTTCAACAATATCAAGATTGTCCTATGTCGAAGAAACTCGAAATATAAAGTAGCCATCATCATGAAGAAATACCTTAGGTGTAGCGACATCACTCCAACCCCCATACACAAAAGTTAAGCATCTCCTTGAAAGGTTGATTTCCTCCTATAACATAGCCTATCAACACACACTCCCACTTGCGACATTGTTCGACAATTCTCTAGGGTTTAATTTAGCTACCTTGACCCCATCTTTCATCTCAGGAGAATAGAAATTAAGTTTCAGACCTTGGTGTATAGAGCGATACCGTTTGACAACATCCACCATTGTAGGAATCGGTGCAAGCCCACCAGCATAATAGGTGAGGTTACATGCTGCCATGGAAATCTCTACTTCCACTTCTAGTGGCTTCTGAGCAACTGTAGTTTTGTTTGCCGGAGCTTGCAGAATCTTAGGCGCATGAGTAGACTTCGATTGTTGTGACGTTGTTCTAACACTTTCCGCTCTTGGTAAAAAATGTGACAATTGAACTGGTTAGAGCTTCTGGGGAATACCAGTCTCTGGCGTAATCATACGTTCTGTGGGTTGATTAATCGGAGTCTTTTGAGCTGGAGGTGGCCATTGTTGTCGTCGAGCCATGGTGCACGCGCACCATACATTTTTCAATGATGGTAAATAAAACATAGGGTTAAACAATTCCTCATGTTAGATTGTATTTATCACATATAATTTCACACTTGACCAACAACTAAAATGGGTGAAAAAAATATACACCAAGAATATTATATATAAGAAAAATATTATTTGTGGTATGCTTCATTACATATTTGTACCTCATAAAATTAAAATAATTAAAAATATCTCATATGTATCTTTCTCTCAACCAAAATGGATGAAAGGAACATACACCAAAAATATTATCTGTAAGAAAAATATTACGTGAGATACGCTTCATTACATATTTGTACCTCATAAAATTAAAATAACTAAAAACATCTCATATTTATCTAATTACTTTTAAATTTTTCATCTTTGTAGATTTAGACGTCCAATCATCTTGACATCAACAAAGAAATAGTACTATACAAACTATTCCACATTGATCATTTAGAAATATTGTACTTTATCCTTTAGTCATAAATTTTATTCAATGTTTTATTTTAATAATATAAATATTATTTTATAAAATTATATGTGTATGACATGACTCGATAAACACGTGCTACACACAAACACAAACATATATATATATATATATATATATATATATATATATATATATATATATATAATGTATCATGTCAAGTGTAGGAGGGCATTTTATTGGGTTCATAAAGACTTGAAGTTAGTTTCTAAATGGCGTTATAATTTAGGGATTGAATTACAAAATTCTTCCATTGTCGTAAGTATTAAGATTAGATTTTATGAGTTTATAAAAGGGTCTAAATTACTCATTAATTATCTTAAAATTTTAAATTTAATGCTCAATCTTTCTTACTTCAATAATAATAAAATATTATAAATATTTTAACATTATTTAAGGTTTAAATTCCTATAGAAGTAAAGCAATTTTAGAATGTACACTAAAGCAATTTTGCAATAAACTTTTTACCTAATAATTTGTTATCATTTTATCCGTGAACTTACTAGAACATCTACCATAAATGAAGGCGCAGTAAATTTCTTTCATTTTGCATGTGAACTTATTAAAAATTCTACCATAAAAGAAAGGCAGAACAAATATAATATTCCCCCCACCCCCACCCCACATAAAAGATACTTTTTCGTTACTTTTTATTCAACTTGTTATAAAAATAAATGGTGGTCAAAGTGCAATCCAATAACATAATTCTAATTAAGAAAAGTCATTGAGCATTGACACTGACAACACAACTACACACAAAATGGAGTTTCAATTATACTATGTGCTCACATCAAATCCTTTTAAAAAAGGAATTAATATAAATTTTTGACTTAGTAAAATAACGGGGTGATTTTTGTTCGCTATAAATAACTCTTATATTGAGACCCAATATCACAATTTATCTTAATTTTTTATATAAGAGGGTTTAGCCATGGAAAAAAAAGGTAGGGTCGAGCCAAAATTGACATGGTAAAAATACAAAATGAGAAAAAATTACAAGTAACATTCTCTAAGCGCCGCACTGGTTTTTCCAAAAAGGCTAGTGAACTCTGTACATTGTGTGGTGCTGAAGTTGTCATTGTGGCGTTTTCCCCGGACAACAATGCCTATTCATTTGGTCAGCCCTGTGTGAATACAATCGTGGATAGGTTTCTCATTACTTATCTAGAGATCCAATAAAGTTATCAATTAACAACCCAACATTTAGTTCATCTACAAATACCCATTTAAGGCAGGTTGACCCTAGTAGACATCATCCTATCACAATCCTTTTCACGGTGTTTCACGGTTAGTCTAATCATAATAATATTAGCTTCTTATTTCACTTGACTCCTAAACTGATTACGGTGTTATATAAGTAAAGGTAGGACACATGTTATACACATAACATACTCATTATATTCTAAGTAGTAATCTACACCTTTTATCCTTGATTAGGGGAGGGAATTACACATATAAAATATACAAGTCATTAACTACCACAACCACCATTCGATTAGTTCTTTACTAGACTCTCTATCAATTAATATTATCAATCATCAGGCAAAAAATACTCACCCAGTTCTGTATGACTAGCATGATACTTCTATAAATAAGATCCACTGACCACAACATAATTCCACAACGAGTACTCAAACTCACAAATGAGTAATCACACGAATCCAATACACAGAGAACAAGCTAGTCATGGAGACCAATCTAGTCCAATACAATCAATCTAATCCATTTAATTCGGGTATCACCCAAGTTCCAATGACCAATTCATATCATATTACCAAACTACAAATAGTCAGTGCATAATGAATGTATGTATAATATGAATGTAATGCAATGCCAAGTACTGTTATTATCCAGTATATAGGCGCTCATGTTTTTATTATGAAATGCCACCCATGGGGGACCCGCAAAGTCCATATACCACTCCAGAATTTTCCACCGGAGCTCAACTCTTGGTTGAATAATATCATATTGCAGGCGTGCAACTCCATTCCCTTGTGTATCATATCCATTGCAGTGTGCAACCCGATCCATCCGTAACATTATCACCATCTTGATGTTTCTATAATCTCATAAGTATTCTCACCTTTCTGATCTCTTGGACCCATAATATTTCCATACCACTCTCAAATCAATATCATAGAACCATTAGTGTATGAATGCAATAACAATTCAAGGAAAGAAATTATGATGTAATGAGACGCAACCAAGTATAGAGATGAAATATCACAAGCCCACATAATAGCGACATGCACAATCAATCAGCAGTTGGAATCAGCATAAGACTAATACCCCAAATCACACATTATCATAGTTCAAAGCCGCTACCCATTCAAAATTTCATCACAACCGTTTGAATGGGATCCAAAATAAGCCCAATACCCCTCAATATTTATAACTAATTATGTACTTCTATCGGAGTTTAGTGAAAGTAAACCGTAGCCTACCTCAAAGCCGAGCAGGGGTCACGAACTATCCAGCTTGCATCATCCCTTTTTGTATCATCTCCGAATGAGCAACGTCTAACAATTATAAATTCTACATTAATACACTAATGATACCAAACATGTCTTGTAAGGAATTCAGGATAAAAAGATATCTAAAACCTCATCCCATATCTCAAGGGTCAAAATGGTAACTTTATTAAATAATAAGTTCAATATTATCATAATAGTGCTCTACGGGTTCACACGAGTCTAACAACACTCATATTACTATATTTTAGTCTGAAATACAAAAAGTGATCCTGGGCCCACAAGAGAAAAATCAGAAATTTAAGTTAGAAACATGTTACCCATAATCTAAATAGTCATGATCCAAGGTTTCATCAAATTCTAACCCCAATTGAGTCTCTAATTTCATGACTGTCAAAATCCACTTCGTGTCAAAACCCATAAATTGAATGTTTGCAAAATCCGGATTGAAATAGAAATTTATGTTAGAAATAGTTTATCCAAGGTTCAAACAAGCCAAAAACCTAGAATTTTCTCAAATCCAACTACAATTAGTTGAAGAAAACTCAAATTTCAACTTAGGGTTTGAAACCCCAATTTCCCCCAACCAAACATGAATGAAATCGATAACCAATGGAAATAATCTTATATAAATGTCAAAATAAAGGTTGTATACTTACCCCCTTGTTGACACAAGAACAACACCGCAAACATCACCTCAATAGGAGCTCTAGAACTCAAGTTATGCTCAAAATACTGAATGAACGCAGTCTGATTTTTAATACACTGTCATTTATGCTTCGGCAGACCAATTTCCGCTTCGGCGCTCGGAAGTATGCTTCAGCGCACACCAGAAACCAATAATTTTTCCCGAACCTAAAATGGGCATAACTCCCTCATATGATGTCGGAATTTGATGATTTAAGTTGCCATAGATCATAAATTTTGATATGCATCTATTCCAACAATCAAAAAATATTAAATGAATATAATGGTACATTGAAGCGTCAAAGGTGAACGACTTATGCCAACGACTCAAACACCTAAACTTGACCTAACGAAATCCAAATCCAATTCGGAAAGTTTCTACAAGTTACAAATCATCATACGAAGCTGCTCGAACTCTCAAAACACCCAAATGGATCTGTCTTGACCCGATGTTGACCGTGGTCAACTCCAAACCATCTCAAAAGCTAGTTTCTCAACCAACCACCTTAATCACATCCGAACCTCTCGGGAATCAAACCAATAACTCGACGAAATCATAAATTATGTTCCGGAGTTGATGAAATAGAAAAAACTTTGAAAAAGACGCATTTCCCCCGATGCTGACTTTGGTCAAACTTCTTCATTTCTTAACTTAAGGATTTCAAAAATATCATTTTCCTTATCCAAAACTCATCCGAATGTCTTGGGAATCGCTCTGCCAATCCCCGCAAGTCAAGGACACTCTAATAATGCTAGGGGAACAATCAACAGTGGTAAAAGGGTAAAATACCTAAATGATCAAATGAGTAGTTACATCAGTTACCAATTAAATAAACGTTCGTCCTCAAATAAAAAATAGAAAGTATGAAATCCAACGAGTAATCAAGGAATCTCCATCATAGCCTAAAAAAAATAAGAAATATACTGACAATACTGCTTGTTCACTATACAGTTAAAACTGCCGTTACTGAAATTTCTTTCACAGCTGATCCTCGAATGTAAGAACTGACCCCGTTCTAATTCCTTGATATGATTATAACCATTCCTTTATACGTATTGGACTGAATCCACAATTATCACAGCACTCGCCACCATCCTTTAGTTGTAGCCACAAACCATTGCCCAACCTGTATCGATAACATAGTATGATCCTACTAGCCTTCCTCATTTACTATCAATGTCGTGCTTCACACCAATACTCCTTACAAACACATAAACATACGCCATAAGCCGAAAAAACATCTTCATTTTGCGAGAAAAGAATCTTTGCTTCATCCGATAAATTCTAAATAATTCCATCCAATACTGATCTTATCCAAGGCCGATTGTGCAAATTCTAGTCTCGTTAGTTCTATGTCCCAAAGTTGAAATAACATAATCAAAACCCATTGCAAAAATCTGCTCAAGTTTCCAAATCACCAGACTATAAACATACCTACTAATTACCTTGTCGTGCCAAATTCATTGAAAATCAACTAATCCCTCTAAAGACTCCCCATAACCATTTGTACCTCCTAAATATATTGCCAAGTACCTATGTAAACCATTACAACTGTCCGAATAATTGTCATCCGAAAAATATCATGAGTCATACTTCCAAACTTCAATGAGAACCGGTAACACTGTCATGCCTCAATTCCAAATTGAAATCCATCAAACCCCTGTCGGTGGTTTACTAGAATACTATATGTCCTCCAGGCAATATAAACATGGGCCATCCAGCCCTAAATAAACAGATCTTACTCGGAATAAAATGTTGAATCTCTAAATCATCGATAGTCATCCGAACTGATTCCATACATAACTGATAGGCTTCTCATAAGCATGCAGTGACCTATTCCGGCCCTTTTCTCATGACTAATCGATCATGTGCCGTCACCCACGACTCAAAAAGATGGATTCCATCCAAGTCATCAACTTAGTACCGAAGATCTGTACCTTTGATTGTAACCTTCATGTTTCTCAACTTCTACCTGATACACAAGTCTAATAGAACCCCATAAACATTAAATACATCAAATCCTCTTTGTACTTTCTCTTAACTCGCCAACAACTTTGAACATTTCGACACAAAGCCTGCGGCCTCATTTACTACACCTTTACTCATCGAGTCTCTAATAGTAAGACCTCACTATCCTTTATCAATCTAGAAGGTATCAAATCCTGCAACCCTCACGCCTTATCAAATCCTAATACATCTACTATATGATCCATGCACCTTACCTTGAACAATTACCTCCAAGTCTTTACTACCTGAAATACTCACCCGTGTTGTTAATCAATAATGCTTCAACACAATCTACCACCAATTGCCGATCACAAACCCCATGGAACATTCATCATAACACTTAGTTAATTACCATAGACATGCTTATCCGAGCATACTAACAATTTCACCTGATTTGAAAGATGCAAACTAAAGCCACTATAATCCACACCTAATCCAAGAATTCTTGTTTCTTTGAATCCAAATTCTCCCCTTTCTTGAATAGATACCTTAATTGTTCCAAAATATCTTAATTTCTCAATTTAAACCTTCTATTCAAATCATAACCACCACTAATGACCGATCACTACTCAAACCTACTAACATTCTCCTATTGTTTCGTCGAAGTACCCTTGCCAAATATCCCTAACCGAAATAATCCTTCTTCTATATTGGTTCATAAGTTCACTGACCCGATCATCGATATCTGAATAGATTTTCACCACTAGTATTAGTCAAACTGTTATCAGGATGGGACTGAACTGGGTCATAGCTGTTGGAACTGGAGTTACTGGGCCACTGGCCAGTGGGACGCCACTGCTGATTGTTTGACGAAGGAGAGTTCCAACACCATTATAGGCCTCCAAAAGTTCGGCAACCAATTGTAGAACCAGACGATTATTTGTTACAGGTGCGCCCACATTACGGAGTTGATTCGCTAACTCCTTGCGTTTCTTGCAATATGCAGAGACGTTTGGAAATTCTTCCATGCGAACTAGAGAGAATTCCTGCTCGAGTGTGATGACACGTGAATGTTGGTTATCTTGGAATATGTCACGCAATCTATTCCAGGTAGCCATAGCCGTGGTATCCGGCTCAATAATCGTCTGTAAAAGGTCAACCGAAATAGTGGAATAGATCCACTGGAGAACGGTAACATCAAGAGTAATCCATAACTGAGGATCCTCCGCGGGAAGAGGTGTAGCGGGAGGAATGATGTGATGAATAACTTGATGGGAGATAGCGTGAATTTTAAACAATTCTGCCTATGTTGCATATTGGACGTTTTCCATCTCAAGCACAATAGGGATACTGTTTTTGACGTTATAAACCATGAGGGCAGAATGATAATTGTTCTTAGACATATTGAAAGAACAAAGAAAGAGAGGAAATTTTGGAATAGTAAGAGAGATTTTGAGAGCGGAAGACTAATTTCGGAAGAGAAATCCGAGAGGGGGTGGGTATTCGGCCGAGTATCGTACAAAATTTGGGAGAGAAAATTTTTGTAAGACCTAGTCTCTTGATACCATGAAAGAAATAATCCCCTCAATTCTTTTCATTAATTGAAAAGGTATATATACAAGTTACAAAATAGGAGAATCCTATTCCTATTCTACTCCTAAAATCTTATTCTACCATAATTCTAACTATACAATTATGGTAAGGGTATAATCCTAATTTAGGTAACAAATACACTACAATATTACAACAATATATACCATATATACAAAAATCAGCCAGCCCGTGATGGGCCACTGATTCTGTCCGTGATGGGCCAGTAATGGGCCTCATCCGAGACTGTTGTGCTGCTTTGCTCCATTTTCCCGTGATATACACTTCTGTATATTAGGTGTATATCATGGGTATATTGCATTGTTTAACAACATGAGATCGGTTAAATGTGTCAAAATTGGAAGGTGGTTATTATGCAAGAGGATATTCTTTAAACACAAGTCATCCATGAAGAAGTTAACCAAACAAGGCCTTTACTTCATTAAGAGTATTTTTGTAATTGACAGACTTGTCTTCTTTAACCTAGTAGTATAAATACTATATTGGTTATTTCATTATGTAGATTTGGTGAATTGAGAATTGAGATACTCCTTTGAGAGCGATAACTGTTTAGTTAGATAGCTATAGAGTAAAGTGTTATAGATAGTGTAAAATCCTGATTTGTTACAAAGTAATAATAATAATAATAATAGTAATAGAAACCATCTGCATTCATTCCCCGTTCCCTATAACTGCACGTACATCCCCTTTTCCCCTTTTCATCTCCCTCAAACCCTTCTCCTTCCACCTCCCACAAGTTACACACACCTCATTTTATATTCTACATGACACAAAATAAAGCACTTATCACAAAGAACAAAAATCCAAAAAAAATATCAAGAGAGCAGGAAGAACAAAAATCAGAAAAATACCAAGAGAGCAAGAAGGGAAATGATTAGTTGGAGTTTGAAAGTTCATTTGCAGTACAAAGCAACAAAAAGTGAGTTCTCTCACTCATAACTCTTAGTATAATCCCTTATTTTTAAGTTATAATACATATTAGAATATGATCCGGATGTTGAAAGAATGATCATGAAATTATTGTTAGTAGGTTATTTAATAACTAGTTTGGGTCATGAAATTTACAATCTGTTTGGCTGAGCTATGCTTGTTAGAATTGGATGAAATTTTATAGGGTTGTACATATCTCCTTCACGATCATATTGAGATTAAGTGGGGCTAAAAAAGACATACAGTTTGAGAGTTATCACGGTTCAAAGTTTCTGCCTCGGATCGAATGAAATCCGAAGGGTCTGTATAACGGAATACCTGTACATATTGGTGAGGAATATGAAACATTGTGTTGAATACAAGTTCTAGATTTCTCTGTTCTCGACAGTTTGAGACTTTACAGAGTTTAATCCGACTTACGGATAAAACCTGATGACTGTTTTAAGATTGTGTGTTGTTTTACAAAAAAATATGGTAAAATAGTTTTCTGAGAGTTGTTACAATAACATAACTGAATGTTTTGGTGAGGAATATGAAACGTCGTGCTGAATAAAAGTTCTATATTTTTCTGTTCTCGACAGTTTGAGACTTTACAAATATTAATCTGACTTACGGATAAAAAGTTACGACTATTTTAATATTATAACCTTTTTACAAAAAAATCCTGGCGAGACAATTTTTATAGGGTTGTTCTTGCGTGAATTTGTACTAGTTAAACTAAGTATTTCCAGAGGGAACTTGGGATAGTGATAATATCCCTGCGTTACCTTCGATTTGGCGTAAGAAACACCTTATTTGAAGTTACGGTTAGAGAGTTATAACCCTCACAAGTGGGAAGAGCGAAAAGTTGAAAGAAAGGAACATTATTTGAATCTTCTGAAATATGACAATTTATATATATGTGTGTGTGTGTGTGAGTTTAGTCATACATTCGAGATGATAGAAATCTTGGTAAGGTAAATAGTTTTTCTATCACCTACGGGGCTATTCAAATATACTTGCCTTCGGGGCTATTCAAATATACTTGCCTTCGGGGCTACTCAAATATACTTGCCTTCGGGGCTACTCAAATATACTTGCCTTCGGGGCTATTCAAATATACTTACCTTTGAGGCTATTCTAATATACTTGCCTTCGGGGCTATTCAAATATACTTGCCTACGGGGCTACTCAAATATACTTGCCTTCGGGGCTACTCAAATACATTTGCCTTCGGGGATATTCAAATACATTTGCCTTCGGGGCTATTCAAACACACTTGCCTTCATGTCTATAATTGAAATGCATTGGATCGGGTTGCACACACCGTAATAAATATTTATAATATGTGATATGAGATAAGGTAGGTGTACTGGTTAACTAAGTATTCCCTAGGACGAGTTGGGAGGAGATTTTGTGTGTGTGAATATGTATGGGCTTGTACACCGATAGTGTTGAAACCTGTTTTCATGAAATGCTTATTATGTTCATAATATGAATGTACTTAAAATATTATGAGGTTTCTTTGAATTATAGGGAGAGGTTATCACTCAGCCCCGGATGGTAGGATTGACTCTTTTATTTAACATTGTTTCAGGAAAGCGCGAAAGAGGAAAAGCTTCGCAACAGGGCTAGCGATCGTCCCGCAGCCTTATTGTCCCACCAATCCACTACTTCAGATTTGGTGAAAGTTGTTCCAGATTAAGTAGGTTTGAAGGATCAAGTTTTCGTTATCTCGGGGAATGCCCCACATGAGACTATTTTCTTTTGAGATTCGAATGTTTTTATTCTGTATTTGAACTTCCATCGACTCTAAAAAATTGGGGATGCTCGAGTATGGGCTCATTCTTTCATTAAAGAAGTGTATGATTATATTATTTTCGCACCTAGATATTTGTAGAATTTAGGATGAAAAGAAAGAAAATGGTTCGCTTGGAAAGGGATGGTCGTCCAGGTGCCATCACGCCCTAAGGGAAGACTTGAGAAAGGTCGGGGTGTGACAAGTTGGTATCTAAGCTAAACCAGGTTAGGAGATTCTAGAAAATTTCTTTGAGTTGGCTGCTTGACCGGTTACTTATTACGACGGTGTGCGCACCACCTTAGTAATAAGTGAATTGGATAACATCCTAAACAGTTTCACTTTCTTCATACTCTCCTCGTGCCTATCTTGAGTCTTTTCAAAGGTATGGTTCTCGTATTACCTCCTTCAAATGGATTAGGAAAGGAGACTGTACAACGATAAACTAACTAACAAGTATTTTTGTAGATGGTGGTTATAATACGAGTTCCAACCAAGAGGGAAGTCCTCATGGAAATGAAAAGGGAAATGCGAGCTCAGAAGGAATTCATATATTGTAAGATGGACCCAAGAGACGACTTTGGCACATATGTGGATGACACAATCGTACGATGTATGGATTTGCTTAGGGCTAGACGAAAGAGGCAATAATCTGACCCGATCTTTTTAAACTATCCGATTAGAGTCATACTACAGATAATAGTCAACTCCACCCTGGAAGATTTCCACTCCTTGTTTAGAAGAGAAAAGATGCTAATGGGAGATATTAAAGAGGGCTCCTTGCTCAAATTTCTACGTCGAGTGAAGGAAGTCTGGAAAATGTTGAGGAAAACGAGAGTCAAACGGCCCAAGAAATGGTGGGACAAAAATTAGATAGACTCATAGAGTTGATGACAGCTGCAGTTCCACACATAGTTCAGCCTGCACCTAGTGTCTCAGTCATGGCCCCGACCCAGAACCCGACGGCCCAGGAACCAGTTGTGACTGCACCACTGGCCTAAAATATAGAAGCTCAGGCAGTACCTGATAGGCTATGGGTGAATTTTATGAGAAGAAGGGAACCTATCTACTCAGGGAAGGACTCCAAGTCTGACCTGATAGTGTTCCTCGATGAGGTAGAAGACCTAATATTTACCCTAGGATGTGTGGAGACGCATGACATCAATTTGGTAAGCGCACGTTTAGTGGACGACGCAAGGGTGTTGTGGAGGAATTTTAGGAGAAATCGTTCCCCGATGTCACCACCAATGACGTTGGGGGAGTTTAGAGAAGCATTCATTGAAAAGTATATGCCTAACACCCAAAAAGATGCACTCAGACATGAGTTTGAATAGTTGAAACAAGGGGACCGTAGTGTGCAAGAATACGATACCCAATTCATGAGATAGTCGGCATATAATGCACACATTATTCCTACGAAAAGGGAGAAGGTCAAAAGGTTGTTGAGGGTTTAAACCCGAACTTGGCAGAGAAGGTAGTAGCATTAGCCCATGATCGGACTTACCTTCAGATCGTCGACATAACAATGAGGGTAGAAGGTTATGCTAAAGCAAAAAGAGAGAATTCGCAGGAAAGGTTTCAATCATCGAGATCCTTTAATCATAATCAAAACCAGAGGCAAGAAGGTAGTAGGGGTTCTTCATAACCGATCCAGTCAGTAGGCCAGTCTCATTATAGGCCCCAAGAGAATAAATGGTTCAATCATCAAGGTAGCATCGCCAAGACTACCAACCCCAACACAGGGAGTGACAAACCGATCTGTAAGGTTTGTCAAAAGAGACATTTTGAATAATGCAGGTTCTCACAGAGAGGTTGTTACAACTGTGGAGAACCATTCCACTATGCCAGGGATTGCAAGAAGAGAACCTAAACTCAGTTTCTCATGGGAGGTCAGAAGAGACCAAAACTTCCCACAAGGGAAATCAGGGCCACCAGTCTTGACAGAGTCAGGGAGGTCAACAGTCCAACAATCCTAACCGACTCTACGCTTTTCCCAGAGGAATGAGATAGAGGCATCTAATGCGGTGGTCACATGTATTTTGTTGGTCTCAGGTATTCCTGCACTTGTATTATATGATCATGGCTCTACATTTTCGTATGTGTCGATGGGTTTTGCCAAGAATCTACATGTGGAACCTTCCTATTTAAGTGAACCCTTTGAGGTCATGACGCCAGTGGGGGCCTCAATTTGGGCCTCTCGAGTAATTAAAAATTTCCCGTTAGAGGTAAATAGTAGAGCAGCAATAGCAGACTTAGTATTACTTGATATGGTAGACTTTGACATTCTTTTGGGTATGGATTGGCTGTCAGCATGTTATGCCACATTGGATTACCGGCAAAGGTTGTAAAATTATCCTCTCCCGAGGAACCAGAAGTTTTTATAAGGGGTACAATTGGGACACCCTCGAGTCGACTTATTTCCTACCTTATGGCTCAAAAGTTATTAAGAAGTCACGAAGTGGAAAACTCTTACCTTGCTCTTATAGTGGATACACAGAAAGACTCCCCAAAGGTACATATTCTCCCTATTGTTCGTAATTTTTCAGGAGGTTTTCACTTAATATCTTCCAGGCCTTCCTTCGGACAGGGAAGTGGAGTTCACTATAGAATTAATTTTGGGTACAGGACCCATTTCCATTCCTCCATATCGAATGGCCCCAGCATAATTGAGAGAGTTAAAAGAACAATTGAAAGATCTTCTGGATAAGGGCTTTATAAGGCCTAATGTTTCCCCTAGGGTGCACCAGTCCTTTTTTTGTGAAGAAGAAAAATGGTTTGCTCTGAATGTGCATCGATTATCGACCACTCAATAAGGTCACGATCAAGAACCGATACCCATTACCAAAAATAAATGATCTTTTTGACCAACTTCAAGGAGCCAACTATTTTTCCAAGATTGACCTTCGTTCGAGATATCACCAGCAGAAAATAAATCCTGATGATATACTCAAAACAGCCTTTAGGACCCAATATGACCATTATGAGTTTTGGGTCATGTCTTTCGGGTTAACCAATGTCCCAACAACTTTTATGGATCCCATGAACAGAATCTTCAAACCATTCTTAGATTTGTTCGTGATTGTGTTCATCGATGATATTCTAATCTATAGCAATAGTGCTGAAGAACATGAAGAGCATCTAAGGGTAGTGCTTCAAATCTTAAGACAAGAGAAACTTTATGCTAAATTTTCAAAGTGTGAATTTTTGTTGGAAAATGTGGCTTTCTTGGACCATGTTGTGTCAAGGGATGGAATTACGGTGGACCCAAAAAATATAGAAGCAGTGAAGAACTGGCCAAGACCTACCACTCCGACAGAAGTTAGGAGTTTCTTGGGTTTGGCTGGGTATTATAGAAGATTTGTAGAAGGTTTCTCTAGTCTTGCTGCTTCCTTGACCCGATTGACTGAGATATCGGTTAAGTACCAGTGATCAGAAGCATGTGAAGCAATTTTTCAGAAACTGAAGGAGTTGTTGACTACTGCACCAGTCCTAACCTTACCATCGGGACAAGAAGGGTTCGCAGTCAATTATGATGCCTCTAAGGTTGGGTTAGGATGTGTCTTGATGCAGTTTGGAAAAGTGATTGCATATGAATCTCGACAATTGAAGATACATGAGAAGAATTATCCAACTCATAACTTGGATTTGGCTGCGGTAGTGTTCGCCTTACGAATATGGAGACACTATTTGGGTGGGGTGTATGTGGACATATTTACAAATCACAAGAGTTTACAGTACATAACCACACAAAAGGATTTGAATCTCCGACATAGAAGATAGTTAGAGTTTGCTTAAGGATTATGACCTTAGCATTCTTTATCATCTTGGAAAAGATAACATGGTGGCTGATGCACTCAGTAGGAGATCAATGGGCAGCTTGGCCCACTTGGCAATACAAAAGAGAGGTATTGTTCATGAGGTACAAAAATTGGGAAACCTTGGGGGTTAGTTTAATTGAGGTCGGCGAAGGTAGTGTGGTGGTGCATGATACTTCTCAATCTGCCTTAGCTTCGGAAATAAAAGAAAGTCAATTTAAGGATATGGAAAAGATTCAACGAGGAAAACCTTCATAGTTTACATTAGGGGACAATGAGGGTACCCTTCGGTATAAGGTTAGGTTATGTGTTCCTAAGGTGAGGGAACTAAGAAAGAAGATCTTGAATGAGGGTCATAACACCAGGTATTCCATTCATCCAGGATCAACGAAAATGTATCAAGACCTAAAGGCAAATTATCGGTGGGATGGAATGAAGAGAGATATTGTAGAGTTTGTTGGAAGGTGTCTTACGTGTTAACAGGTAAAAGCCGAACATCAAAAACTCGGTGGACTACATCAGGACATTGGTATCCCCATGTGGAAATGGGAGGTGATTCATATAGATTTTGTGACTGGTTTACCAAAAACTCGAGAAGGTTATGATTCTATCTAGGTGATTGTAGACCGGTTTACAAAGTCAACCCATTTCCTACCGATCAAGACTATGTATCGGGCGCCACAGTATGTGCATATTTATGTGAAAGAGATAGTGAGGTTACACGGGAATCCATTACAAATTATTTCGGATAGGGATTCCCAATTCACCTAACACTTTTGGCAAAGTTTTCAGCAGGGCCTCGGGATAAGGGTTAAGTTGAGCACGACCTTCCATCCACAAACAGAGGGTCAGGCCAAATGAACAATTCAAACATTGGAGGACATGTTGCGGTCTTGTGTGTTGGACTTCCAGGGCAATTGGTTGGACCATCTATGTCTAATTGAGTTCGCATACAATAACATTTTCCATTCAAGTATACAGATGGCTCCATTCGAAGCATTGTATGGGCAAAAATATAGATCTCCGCTTGGGTGGTTCGAGGTGGGCGAAACACTACTGTACAACAAAGTGCAGACAAGCGGGAATGAATCAAAACAACTCATAGCCGCCATGAATCTTATGCGGACCATCGCAAAAGAGATCTCGAATTTCAAGAAGGGGAGAAAGTATTTTTAAAAGTCTCTCCAATGAAGGGAGTGATGCGTTTTGTCAAGAAAGGGAAGTTTAGCCCAAGGTTTATTGGACCATATGAGATCTTACGAAGAGTGGGGAATGTGGCTTACGAACTCGCCCTTCCATAAGAATTAGAGGCGGTGCATCCGGTGTTCCGTGTGTCTATTTTACGAAAATACTTGCACGATCTATGTCACGTCATCCTACCCTAGGAGATAGTCCTAAATGAAGAGCTTCAATACGAAGAAATTCCGATAGAAATATTAGATAGACAAATCAAGCGTCTAAGGAACAAATACATAATTTATGTGAAAGTCCTATAGAGGAATCACTCCATAAAAGAAGCCACATAGGAAGCCGAAGACGCGATGAAAGTCAAATATCCATTCCTATTTTAGTAAGGTAATGAAATGTGTTAAGTGTTGTTTCATGTGTGTGTTGTTTGTGTGTCTAGATGCTTGTGTTACGATCTTATTCACATTACAGGACGAATGTTGTTTAAAGAGGGGAGAATGTAAAATCCTGATTTGTTACAAAGTAATAATAATAATAATAATAATAATAATAGTAATAGAAACCATCTGCATTCATTCCTCCTTCCCTATAACTGCACGTACATCCCCCCTTCCCCTTTTCACCTCCCTCAACCCCTTCTCCTTCCACCTCCCACAAGTTACACACACCTCATTATATATTCTACATGGCACAAAACAAAGCACTTAGCACAAAGTACAAAAATCAGAAAAAATATCAAGAGAGAATTGGGGATGCTCGAGTATGGGCTTGTTCTTTCATTAAATAAGTACATGATTATATTAGTTCCGCACCTAAATATATGTATAATTTAGGATGAAAAGAAAAAAAATGGTTCGCCTGGAAAATGATTGTCGTCCAGGTGTCATCACGCCCTAAGGGAAGACTTGAGAAAAGTCGGGGTGTGACATAAAGTTAATTACGATGGATTCTATTATTTGATATTGACATTTTTATCCCTTGATTTCATATGAGAGTTGTTCATTTATGGATTCAATTGAGTCTCTTATCTGATTTCAATTAGTATATATTCTTTTGGTTGAATTCAATTGGGAGTGTTTGGATTTCATATATCCATGGTTGCCCATAAATTCACTACCAATTGGGTCCATCCTTCTTTTCCCATATCAAATTCTTCACTTCTCATCTTTGATTTCTTCCTATCTTTCTATTTCGCATTTTGATCTTTATCATTTGATATCAGAGCTTATGCTAAATGATTGTCTACAATTCTTAATCATAGGTTCTTTTATTTTAAAAATCCCAAAAAAATAAAAAATTTCAAAATTCCAATAATTTGTTGTTGTTTTGGTGGATTTGAGGCCAAATTTGAGTTCCTTGATATAAAAAAACCCATATATTTTAAATTTTGTGACATTTGGAGTTGTATTGAAGATTCTACCATTGAACAACCTTGAATGTTTGAAATTTGAAAGTAAGTTTTGGTGAAAGAAGGTGATATTGACTTCAACAGTTGGTGGATTTTGTTCTACTCATCAAGGGGATTTTGAACTTAAAATTTGGTGGCAATTGGAGGTCATTTGGACAAGTATTGAAGAATCAACCATTGAAGGACCTTCAAACCTTAAAGAACAAAAAGTAGGTCTATTCATTTAGAGCTTAATCAGGGTTGATTTGTATTATGCTTTGTTCTCCGAGTCAAGTAGGACCTAAATCCGAAATTTGGAGCAAAAATAAGTTGATTTGGCATAGATTGAGTTTTGGGTGTTCTTGAAGTTCATAGGAATATTTATATGTTCATCTTGAAGAAGAAGGAAAAAGGAGTGTTTGATCCAAAAGTCTTCAAGTCAAAGGGTTGAAAAATGTTTATGGGGTTTAAGACAAATCTCCAAAAAAATCAGAAAAAACAATTTAGCCAGAATTTCAAAAGAAAAAAATGGAAATTGCCACACCAGCCACACGTCATCGTTAACATCAGCAGTCTGACGCACTCCTACAGGCGTGTGGGGCCCAGTTTCAGAGAGGTGAAGTTTTCAACACTTTGAATTGTTTTCTAAGTGTTGGCATATTTTGTCCTGACATTAGAAGGGTATATATTTATGTGTATAAGGAGTTATGGGGTGCACAACGTATTTAAATTCAAGTTCAATGAGTCTACTTTGTAATACAATAAAATGTTTGTCAATCAGAGCTCTATACAGAAAGTTACCTACATTTTAAGAAAACGCTGCAAGCAGAATTTTCTAAGTGTTGGCCGAAAACTTCTCAAATTTTTCTAAGTGTTTGGCCAAGGTTTGTCTACTTCTTATCTCATTTCGTTGGCTCACTAAGCTAATTAACAACTAGTAGTTGTTCCTACTTGGTTGATTAATTAGTTCTTTAGTCCAATTTCATTTCGTACCAATTCTTTCAAGCTTTTATCGTTTTGAATTCGTTGGAACTTCTTTGGCTCAAGTTCGTTAGTTTAATCGAGTCGTTCATCTTTCACTTAACAATATCTATTCTTCCATAAATAATTAGCAACCTTGTGAATTGATATGAGTAAGAGGCTCATTGCCAACTTTGGAAGGACAATATAGTGTGATAAGACTTGAGTGCAAATACGAGTGACCTGAGGAGCTTTTACTACTAACTTGTTTGCTTATTTTGTAGGTATAAGAAGAGGAGTCATAAGGGAAACTATATATTTCCTACTTTGAGAAATACAATGAATGGTTCTTTTTATTCTAGAACAAGTGTGCCATGTTCTCAATATGGCTATGATGTTGAAGGTAGGAGGGGAGTATCGATAGGAAATGGAAGTAGAGGAAATATAATGCTTCAAGGAGGAAATGAACCAAATAGGTAAAATCTTGAAATGAAAGTTGGTGTCTTTGGTTTTGAGGGTTTTTATCTAAAGCTTGATGACAATTATTACACAAATTTCATCACCCCTCATGCGGTTGAATGATTGAGGATACCTTGTGTGATGCGATGAGATCATTATTATGATGAGGGAGATTATTGGGTTGATAGGAGAGTGAAGGTATTCATTAGACATGGTGAGTACCAATAGGAGGTTTGGTGTGATGTCCTTCCCATGGATACTTGTCACATATTTTTGGAATCCTTGGTTCCAAGAACATAGGGTTCCAAATGAGCAATAATGGTACAAATATGTAGTGGACAATAAAGGGAGATTTCACTTTCCACCCATACCCTCTAAGGAAGGAGCAAGTAAGTGAGCCACTTCCTAAAATGAGTGATCCCGATCTTTCACTTTTTGAATGAATGGACAAATATTTGAAAGGATGGAATGACATATACACCGGATGATAGAATGCTTGACCAAAGCGCAACAAGTGAAGGGGGAAGACCCTTCAAAGTGAAGACAAAGGAAAAGAAGAAGTGAAGGGCGCACCAATTACTTCTCATGAAATTCTTAGCATGTGTCCCAACGCCCATGAAATTGAGAGAGAAAAGATTTAGAGGAGTGAGGGAGAATAAAGTGACAACTCTAGAGAGGAAAAATGAGAGGTTGTGAGGAGTGATATGAGAGGGTTGTCACAACCCAATTCTAACTCATGTAATTTTTCTTTCTTTTCTAGTTGTCTTGATAATGGTACAAGTATTCTGGAAAGCAAACCGAATGATGAACCTCAAACTTTGAAAGATCATATGGTAGTTGAAGGCTTCCCGAAGGAGCAAATGGACTCCAAAGATGAAAACTACAGTAAATAAGATACTTTGTGTGAAATTCAAGGTAAAATGACTAATCTTAACAATCCAATTAATGTGAATGTTCATGTTGATGAACTGAGAGTGAATGATAGCTCATCCTTAGTTTAACTTAATGAATGGTTTTCATGTGATGAGCTTAGTTCTTTAAAGATTGTTGACAATATTGTTGAAATGGGTGATTCCACACTAGTTGATCCTATTGATGACCTAATTGATTCTTCTTGTGAGATCAATTTATGTACACCTAGTGTTGACTCTTGTGATTTGCATGTTAGTACATTGTTATGTGATATGATAGCTCACACACTAGTTAATCCTAGCGATGATCGAATTGATTCTTCTAGCAAGATCGATTCGCGTCCAACTAGTGTGGGTACTTGTGTTGATCAATTTATTTGCCATGATAGTCCACTAATTGAGAAAATTAGTGATGTGCTTAATGAACCTCAACTTAGTGATGATGTTGGTGTGATTGTTCATATAGATAGTCATGAAAAATAAATTGCTTAGAAAAATGTCATTTTTTATGAGAGTGAACTTACATGTTTAAAATCCTCATCGCTTATTGATTGTCCTCTTTTTAAAGATAATGTCTTATTTGATGATTCCATGACTATTGAAAGTGATATGCATAGTCGTATGTATTGTGATGATGAAAGTGTAGCTACCTTTGGAGGCTAAAAAGTGTTTGGAAATCCACTATGGGAGGATGATAGCATCCCCGATGATGAAAAGTCCTTCTTGAGGATTTGTGACCAACTTGATGGGCCAACATCGTGTTTGGAAAAGGCTTCCAAAAGTGAATATGCTCTTTATAGAAGGGAAGCGATTTGAAAGGAAAAAAACATACTTTTTGGAAGGATTATGTTAGATCTTCTAACCTAGAGGGTGAGGATATGCTACTTAAAGCTTAGCATATGATCGATGATCTTAAAGGTAAAACTCTCTCTCTTGATGAACACTTTTTGGAAGGATTATGTTAGATCTTTTAACCTAGAGGGTGAGGATATGCTACTTAAAGCTTAGCATATGATCGATGATCTTAAAAGGTAAAACTCTCTCTCTTGATGAACTTGATTTTGTAATTAACTTGTTTGTGAAGTTTCATCAAAGGAGGTGACTTGAAAAGAAATTTTGGAGAGAACCTCATTGGGTAACAACTTGGTATGATGTTACATGTTGTACTTACTTCAAGGATGGTATGTATTCGTGACTCATGCTTATTCTTGACTTTTCTAACATCATAGAGGTAACTTCTTTGTGTGATAAATATGGTAGTAACACTTCTATTCGTTCATGTGATTCTTTACTAGCGTTATTACTTAATTTCATGTTGGGATTTAATGGAGAATATGAGCAAAATAGTGTGGGGGATAGCTTTGTATTTGACCCCGATGTTGACTTGAGAGTTGATCCTTTCTTGGGATGAGCTAGTGTAATGATTAGACTCTTGACTTGGATTGGTTTTGTTTGTGATGCTGCACTTATCCGTGAGAGAGATTACTTGTTTCTTGACTTAAGAGAAGATATGTGCTTCTTGAATGCTAGGACCAATGAGAACTTGTATGTTTGTGTTCCTAAATGCATTGGTTCTTATGTCAAAATGTCTTGAATAGACAAGTATCTTGGGCATTATTTGGATATACACCCTTTCTAGATATTTGTGATGCTTGATTATATCATAAAAGTGAGTCATTTAGTGTGTTGGTTACATGCTTTGCTTAATTTATGTATTATCATTTACCTTATGATGATTACCTTGTTTGTTTTGTGAGAGGATATGTACTCATTATCTTTTATATTTTTGCAAGGTTTGAATTTGTGCAAGAGGCTATTCTTTAAAGACAAGCCATCATCTATGAAGAAGACAACCAAACAAGGCCCTTACTTCATTAAGGTTATTTTTGCAATAGACAACCTTGTCTTCTTTAGCCTAGTAGTATAAATACTATATTGATTATTTAATTATGTAGATTTGATGAATTGAGAATTGAGAATTGAGATACTCATTTGAGAGTGATAGTTGCTTAGTTAGATAGCTATAGAGTGTAGTGTTAGAGATAGTTAATAATGGTGGATTCTATTGTTGATTATTGAAACCTTTATCCCTTGATTTCATATGAGAGTTGCTCATTTGTGGATTCAATTGAGTCTCTTGTTTGATTTCAATTAATACTGGTTCTTTTGGTTGAATTCAATTGAGAGTGTTTGGATTTCATATATCTAAGTTTGCCCATAAATTCACTACCAATTGGGTCTTGCTTCTATTGTCATCCCCTTTTCTTCTCTTCTCACCTATTGATTTTTTGTTATCTTTAATTCCTCATAATTATTATTTGAATCCATGTCTTCCACAAGTCAGATCGTATCAAAATAATATCTACTTTCTAATTAAGTAGTTTGCAAGAAGTTCAACTATCATAATCGTGGGTATTTTAAGTATATAAAATTATCTTATATAAACAAAATTGCATGTAGACTTTGTTATCATTGTATGCAATAGCTCGGTGCGGTAAACTACCAATTTAGTTTGAAGTATTTATAATTTTAATCTTATTTTTCAATATGTGATAGTGGAAATGAACGGTATATATGTCATTATTGAGTCCGGTCAATTATTCATTGATGTGGATGTTTATTCATATATAAGTGTTGAATGCTAAATTTGTAAAATATAACATTTGAATAAGACAAAGAAAAGATATGTTAGTTAAATTGAAGTACAAATTATCTTATTTAAAGGAACTAAAACCTAATGGAGTAGGACATCTACATGTATGCATATAAAACGAGTGTAATGCATCTTCGAGGAATTTTACAACTGTCATGACCCAACTTAATAAGTAGTGATGAAACTAACTCCAACTAAGACAGTAAGACAATCACAATCCACATAAAAAATTAATTAAGAAAAATCAATGTGTGATAATTAAATAAGTCAATTTTAAGTCTTAAATAAGTCTCATAACATAGAAAATATGAAATAAGTACAACAACTCCCAAAACCTGGTTCACTAGGTACAAGAACGAGCTAAAATAGAAATACAAATCAAGGATTCAACTCGAGTACATATACTATATAGGAATAGAAAAGACAGAAATAAAGATAGACGGAGAATCCGGTGCCACAGATCGTGCTAATAGCTCACCCCGAATCATCCAGATGTCCTCCTCAATGACCGATGTAGGCTCGAGATCCGCTCGTGCTAGGAACAAAATCTACACACAAAGGATGCAGTAAGTGTAGCGTGAGTACGAGGAAACAATGTGTACTCATCAACATCGTTGAGTGAACCTACTTAAAACAGAGACAAGAGTTGGTGTTCCGAATAGCACTTTCACACTTAACTGCTATTAATCTGATATAATGATAGAGACAATAATCACAAGTTTTCAAGTTTAGGTATAAGAACTCTAAATCTATAAGTTCATTCAAGTAAGCATGAGATTATACAATAAGAAATTTGCAGTCGAAACAAGAAATAAAAAACAAATAATATGATATGCAAATGTTATGAAAATATAAGGACTTTTCATCATCGGTAAATATACGTTCAAATACTATGAATCGTAACTCATAGGAGACTCGCAAGGTTTATATACCACTCGGAATTATTTCCGTATGAGTTCCTAGCCATTATTAGGCTTCCAATCATATCACTTAAACAATTTTAGACTCACATTATCAGTCTCTAGCCAATCAGACTCGTATCCAAAGCATCATTCCTGTAACACCCCGCATATTTATACGCGAGTGAGTGCGTAGTTGAAGCGCCCTAGACATTATTATTAGATTACATCGTAAGTAAGTTAAGGTGAATTGAAAGTTTGAGGACATTAGTAAAAGTAATGAAGGTTTAGAAATGAATGTTAAGTAAATGTCGTAAGAGATTGAGGTTAAAAAAATTGAAGAAAATAAGTTCGTTGAAGTTTGAAATATTGAACAAGTTATACAGATCGAATAAATATTGTGTCATACTAATCTACACAGATTAAGAACTCAGTATATAAAAAGATGAGGCCCCAAAACTATTTAAGACTTAAAAATGTGTGACGATGGTGATTGAGAATAAAAGTTTGTGTGTGCGTCAAAAGAGGCTACGGACTAGTGTTATATTATTGTGATCATGATAAAAGAAAATGAAGTGTGATAAATATAATTATTTATGTGAATTGATATCAATAAATTAATTATGTGTATAATTGATTAGATGGAGGAGTATAGTGGATGATACAAGAATTAAATTAATTATTGAATAATGGTTATAATAATTAATTATTGAATATATTATTGTGATCATGATAAAAGAAAATGAAGTGTGATAAATATAATTATTTATGTGAATTGATATCAATAAATTAATTATGTGTATAATTGATTAGATGGAGGAGTATAGTGGATGATACAAGAATTAAATTAATTATTGAATAATGATTATAATAATTAATGGATAAGTAGAAATAGTCACCACCTCTTCCACGTGGCACCTCAATAGGAAGTAGATAGTGACTATCCATTTAAGGATGTTTGTTGGCATTTTTTAGATAAGTAGGTGTTAATTTCCTTTTTTGTAATGACATACGATTGCCCCACATTCCCAAAAGAATATCAACCTTAGAGATTTTTCATTGAATGTCTTTGTTTTTCTCCTAAGATATAGATGCTGCAACGTTCATGTTTTTCATTTCGAAGGAGACAATATTCTTAATATGTATATACATATGCTGCAACTACATACTGCAGAAGCAATAAAATATGGAGAGCAACATAGTGGTTTTCTTCTCTAGTTCGATCTCGTTGTTCTCGTTGTTCTTGTAGAGCTTGTGTAGATTATCTTCTTCGTGTTGTTGCTGGATTAAAGCTTCCTTTGAGTGGAAGTAACGTGGAAATAGAGTAGTTCCTGACATCCAAGGTAAGGATTCTTCCTCTCTCCATGTGTACGAGCTCCATGTGTACGAGCTTGTGTAAGCTTTCGATACATATTCTACTAAGAACTCACATGACGGTGTTCGAAAACCGTGAATTCAATTGTTTGAAGTTGTTATAGGATACTGTTGGATTGCTTTTGATGAATTGAAATTCTGGATATGTTGATATAATTTTGGTTATATATTGTATGTTGTTGTTATAGAGTTGGAAGAAAGAAGAGCAGGGAGAAATGCCAAATAGTTGTCGTAAAGCGAGTTTGTCTCTCGTCATTGGGTCGTCAGGTTTGCTTGTATGTTTGATGCTAGAATTATTATTGTTTCTTGTAGATTAACTTATAATGGAAGGTTCGCTCGATTTTTGTATTTAATGATCGGGATAAAGGTATGTATGAGTTCCTTGATTCACCACTATGGCACGATGTGTGTTATTTGTTTCTTATATGAACAATGAAGTCTAGAGCATTATAAGTGCAGCGATCCCATGTTATAAGTTTCATGAAACTCTTAAGAAAGGTTGTATGTCCATAGTCAATTGTTATTCAAGCGTTTTACTCAAATAGTCGAGCTCCAAGTTATTGTGTTGGGATTAGAATTTCCCTTAAGCATGATAGATGTTAATAGATTACAAGTGTAGTAAAAGAAATTAAAGAAAGGCGTCTAAGATGAATGATGCTTAGGATGAATTCTGTTTTGATTCTTAAATGATAGTTGAGAAGTTACATACCTTTAGAGGAAAGGATGTATATTAATAAATTACGAGCTATAAGTATGGGACTATAGAGCATCACTTAAGAAAAATGATAGCATGTGGCCAATGTCTAAGAACTTATCTCGGGATATAGAGCGTAATGTAAGGTGTAACAGATTAACAGAACCTAGATTGCCCCTATTTGAGTCATAAAGCGTCCTCTAAGATAAGTCATAATAATACAAAGATGTACGAGGCTTCATAAGAGCGTAATAGTCCATGTGATTAGAATGTAAGTAATGTAAGTAAAGGCGAAATGAGATAATATAGTTGAGCACGATCCTCTTCGAAGGTGAAATGATTTAGAAAGCTAGAACATAAGTTTGATGAATATCAAATCAGAATCATAGGGACATCAGTGCATACGTTTTTATCGTAGTGTCTTACATGAAGTTGAGTAATTTGCCTTTCTCTTCTAGATGAGTTCCACATGATAAATAATACAAGTCCTTTACTCCTATATAGTTGATTTCATCTTGTTGATGACGTAGCTATACCTTGGTATGAATTTCTATTCTGTTTAGTATTTTTTCATGCTTAGTTGAGGAGTAGAGAGTATACGTATTTCATTTATCGTATACACACTGCTACGAGGCTATACAAATATACACACTTATCTTTTGAAATATATAAAAATACACACTTTCCTTTGGGGCTATACAAATATACACACTTTCCTTTGGGGCTATACAAATATACACACTTTCCTTTGGGGCTATACAAATATACACACTTTCCATCGGGGCTATGCACTTGCCTTTGGGTTATACAAATATACATTTTTCCTTTGGGGATATTCATATATGCGCTTTACATTTGGGACTATATGTAGTTTCCTTGGGCCTATACACTTTCCTTCGGGGATATTCACTTACACATCGAGCTTATATGATACCGAATTGCTTATTTCAATACTACTTATTTGATATGAGTCAGAGACAAATAAGTATACTACCAGATTATTTATTATGTGTTCATACGGTTTATGTATCCTGAAAAAGTGTAAAAAGGGAAGAAGTCAAGAAAGAATAATCAAAGTATACAATCCCAAGTGTCAGTGAAAGATCCCAAAATGTTGCTCCACATCGCAACCAAATGATACAATCATAAAGATTCAATGAAAAGTTCAGAAACATAAAAGTAAAGTAAGACTTAATAGGTGTTCCTATAGATTTTTCAAGAGTTTTCAGATGTATTTGCCTGATTATATTTCAGTTGTCTCCTTTATAAACTTTAGTTTATTATATATGTTTCATGTCTACCTTGTGTACTCAATACAATCCTTTTGTACTAACGTCCCTTAGGCGGGGGCACTGCATTTGTTATGTTTCACATTGCAGGTCTCTATCATTGAAGAACAACTCTACGTGTGTATGAAGTGATTTCTCCCTTGAAGATCTAGATCATCTTGTAATCCTTTCTATCATGTTGAGTAAAGTTGAGAGTTTCTTTGAGCTTAGGAGAGAGCTTGTTGTGCAGAGTATTTTGGCTGGTTGAGGTAAGATTTTAATACTCATATATGTTCTCTAGTTCCTCTTAGTTTAGCTAGTTGAATTGGTAAGGATAACTTGTGAGACATAAGCTAAACTCTATAAGTGAGGTGTTTGATAGAATGTCGTAGTGAATCGACTCTTAGTTTATTACGCTAATTATGATTCATGCTATTCGTATAATATAGATTATCATCCGTAGGGTGGGCTAGAATCTGTGAGACCATTGTAACCAAGGCAATTAAGGTATGTAACAACTATCCCTTCTTTCAAAGCATGAATTTTGAACTATATATCGTTTTCCAAAAGAGAATGTCTTAAAAATGTACTCTACTCTTGAGTTGATTAACCCTTGTCGGAAGTACTTTCATGTCTTGCTACCATATCCTGTCTAGGTTGGATTATCAAATGTTATTATGAGTTCTTGAGTTTTCTATGGGATGTTTAGGTTATCATGTTGCCTCTTATGCTTTGCTTTATAGCCTATGCTTTCATATTGTTATTTATATTTTACATATCGATACATTTCATTCGTACTAACGTCCTTTTTGCTGGGGGTTCTACATTTCATACAACAAATTCAAGTATAGGTACAGATAGACCTACCTAGTAGAACTTGCCGAGTTCAATTGTTGATTAGTAAGCTTTACTTCTTCCAAGGCTACTGAGTCAGAGGTTGTGAGCTGAGTCTGTTATACTTGTCCGATGTTGGGTAGGTTAGGGCCTTGTACTGACCATGTTAAAATTATGTCTTCCTCAGAGGCTTGTAGACCTGGTATGTATGTCTAGAGATAATTTGATTTCTAGTCAGCTAACTGATAATCCAATAGAGAAAATGGTTTTTCTAATGATTTCTCTTGTGTGGCCTTGTCGGCCTGGATGTTGATCAATTGATCTGTAAAATGACCTTGCCGGTCCTATATATGTATGTATATATCTGTATATATCTATTTTTGGTTTTCTTACCTTTCTTGTTGAGAATTCTAGATGATGTCATATATTTTCTGATTGTGGCCTTGTCGGCCCTTTATGTATATTGGTTATACCTTCATACTTATCAAAGATGTTATGGCCTTGTTAGCCATAATTTTTGTAAGTTCGGATGTTATGTTTTAGAATGGTACGCTTGGACAAGTAAGGCACCAGGTGCCTTCCACACCCCCAGGTTGTGATGTGACAAACTTGGTATTAGAGTAGGTCTGTCCTAGGGTGTCTACAAGTCATGTCTAGTAGAGTCTTGTTTATGGGTGTGTTGTGCACCACACTTATAAATGAGAGGCTATTAGGTATTTAGGGATGACTACTATTCTTTTATATCATAGATTGAACTATAGATCCGAGTTATAAACGTTCGAATCTAATTCGTGCTTTATCCATTTTCAGTAATACCGGTGACTAGAAAGACAACTGCTAGTCGAAGGTACTATTAATGCCCCGCCTGGACAAAGTTATAGAGCTGAGGCACATGCAGAGTCACATTCTCACGTATCACCTAATCCACTACCACATGTGGAGATTAGAGGGGACACAACACCCCCAACTCTTTAGGATACAGTACCTCCAGCTCTCCTGAATCTAGATCCTCTAGTTCTTCCATCCGAATGCGACCAGGGTATTGTGTGTGTCGTACAGTTGGGAAAACAGATAGTATCTTAACATCAATAGTAGATAAGGGAATCTACAAGTGTTGAATCCTCTAATAGTTTGGGGAGTTCTAAGGTTCGAGAGTTTCTCGAGTTGATCCTGCTAGTGTTCACCGAGTCTAACAATGATACAAATTAGTAGAATTTTATTAATCAGATGCAGAGGGTACTGAGCATCATGTATGCTTCAGATACTGAGGCAGTAGAGTTGGCATCCTTCAGGCTACGAGAAGTGGACGTCTTATGGTACGAGGCTTGGGAACGATCCAGAGGTCCAGATGCACCTCAAGCTTTATGAGAGGAATTGTTAGATGCCTTTCTTGACCATTACTTTCCATTGGAGATATGAGAGGCCATGGTAGAGCGGTTCTTTAACCTCAAGTAGAAGGGTATGAGTGTGTGAGAGTATATTGTTCAGTTTGATTCACTAGCCAGGTATGCTCCAACTATTGTAGATATTATAAGGGCCAGAGTTCACCACTTTATGTCAGGTCTGGATCCATATCTGATTGGAGAGTGTACGATAGATTATTTGAATAGGGATATGGATATTTCAAGGATACAAGCTTATGACTAGAATGTCAAGTATCGTAAGCGCCAGTTGAGGGCTGACAAAGATACATAGATAGAGAAAGCAGAGTAAGAGGGCTAGGTCTATTATCGTTAGAACAGGCATCAAGTAGTTCCAGGTCATAATTTTCTAGACGTCTACTTTGATTTACTGGTAGTGCTCCACCTCAGTTTCAGGGTCCCAAGTATGGAAAGACTAGACCTGGTCAGAGTTCAAGGGCTTCTAATTTTCAAGGACAAGAGGTTTCGAGTCAGGTGAGACCACCGTTGATGCCTTGTGGCCAATATGGTAGGGTACATCTAGGGTAGTATGATTAGGGTTCATATACCTGTTATTGGTGTGGACGCCTTGGTCATTACATGCCACAGTGCTTGAGTAGAGGTAGAGTTGATATAACTTATCAAACAAGGTCGAAAATAACTTTTTCGTCGAGTGTACGTCCGCCATTTAGTGTACCACAGACCTCAGATGGTAGAGGTAAAGTAACAGGGTGAACGTCTAGTTCGGACAGTGGTCAGAACTACATATATGCTTTTTTGGGTAGACAGGACTTAGAGTCATCCCCATATGTTAGCAAAGGTATACTATCCGTCTTCACTTATGATGTGTATGCTTTGATAGATCCTAACTCTACGTTATATTTTGTTACACCCTTTGTTGCTAGTAAGTTTTTATTACAACCAGAAATATTATCTAAGCCTTATGAAGTGGCTACATCGGTTGATGAGACAATTAGGGCTAGACGAGTCTATTTAAATTATGCAGTGATAATTTATAACCACCATACTTGGGTTGATCTAACCGAGCTGCCAATGGTTGATTTTGATGTTATTATGGGTATGGATTGGTTGGTTTTCTATTATGCCAATGTGAATTAGCAAACAAAGATTGTCAAGTTCTGTTTTCGGGTGAGCCGACCCTAGAATTGAAGGGTAATTTAGCTTTGCCTAATGACATGTTTTATTCCTATCTTAAGGCACGAAAGATGATTTCAAAGGTGTATATTTATCACCTAGTGTGAGTCAGAGATGCGGATGCAGAACCTTCAACCCTTCAGTCTGTTCCTGTGGAGAATGAGTTCCCGAATGTGTTTTCGGATGAGCTTCCGGGTATTGCTTCAGAGAGTGAGATTGAATTTACTATCTATGTGCTTCTAGACACAACAAATATCTATCATTCCTTACAGAATGGATCTTGCTGAGCTAAGGGAGTCGAAAGAGCAGTTGTGGGAGTTATTGGAATAAGGTTTTATCAAGCCTAGTACCTCACTGTAGGGTGCATCGGTATTGTTTGTTCGCAAGAAAGATGGTTCTATAAGGATGTACATTGACTATTTACCATCAAGAATAAATATCCACTTTTGAGGATCGATGATCTATTTGATCAATCGCAGGGTGCTAAGTATTTTTTGATGATTGATTTGAGATCTGGGTATTACCAGTTGAGGGTGAAGGAGAAAGATATACCGAAGATAGCTTGCAGAATTATATATGACCACTTCGAGTTTTGTATGATGTCTTTTCGACTTAATAATGCACCAAAGGCCTTCATGGACTTCATGAATCATGTCTTCAAGCTATTCTTGGATGTCTTTGTGATTGTCATCATTGATGATATTTTGATGTATTAACATACGGAGGCGGATCATGCGGACCATTTGTGAGCAATGTTACATATGTTTTAGGATCGTAAGTTGTACTCCAAGTTCTCTAAATGTAAGTTCTGGTTGAATCAGTTGCTTTTCTAGGGCATATAGGTTTATCTGTAGGTAGTGAAGTGGATAGTCAGAAGATTGAAGCAATAAAGAATTGGCCGAGGCCCATGACTCCTACTATGGTACGTAGTTTCTTGGGCTTGACAGGTTATTATTGGAGGTTTGTAGAAGTATTTCTTCTATCTTTGCACCTCTGATGAAGATTACGCACAAGGCAACCAAGATTCAATGGTCAGATGCGTGTGAACGATGTTTCCAAGAGCTGAAGAATAGTTTGACATCCACACATGTCTTTGTACTTCTAGAAGGTACTGAGGGGTATATTTTATTGTGATGCCTCCAGAGTTGGGCTGAGTTGTGTTCTTATGCAGCTAGAGATGGCACTGGATCCTGGATCCGGTGGATCCAGATCCATTTTATAGGATATGGATCTTTGGACCCGACGGATCTGAATCTAACTCGGATCCATTTCTGACGGATCGGATTTGGATATGGATCTTGTATTTGAGATCCGTATCCGGTCCATATTCGACCCGTGAATTCATTTTTTATTAAATATATTCATAACCTAGAATGTAATTTTATAAGTATTTTCTTAAAACTGCTAAGCACATCCTTGCAAGTTTAATTTTCAAAACAAGTTTAATTTATCCCCGTGTTAACTCAAAAACCAAAAAATAAAGAGGTAACTTCGATAATAAAATCAATGTTATATTAGTGGATGACTAACATCTGCATAGACAAGTAGTTAAAATTATATTAACTTCATTTGTGAAGATTCCAAACACATGCAAGTTCTGCATAGTGAAAATACTAGTCATCATTTTCCACCACTATTGTCATTGTCCAACATTTTCAATTAATAGCTCACAATCAAAACGAGACAACTAACAAAATATCTCATATGAATATTTCAAAATTGAAACATAGTAAATTGTTAGCTAAGTAAAAATCGTTTGTCAGTTCAAAAAAAAATTCTTAGCAAGGCAAATTTTTTTACATGTGAATCCAGATCCGATCCGTGGACCCGGTGAATCCTATGGATCCGGATTTGAATTTGATTTTTATAGACCCGATGGATCTGGATTCAGGTATGAAAAATGGATCTGGATCCGGATCTAGTAGGATCCGGTCCAGATCCAATCCGTTGCCATCCCTAGATGCAGCATGACAAAGTTATTATATATGCTTCGAGATAGCTGAGGAAGCACAAGCAAAACTATTCGACTCATGATGTTGAGTTAGTGGCCATTGTATTTGCCTTGAAGATATGGCATCATTACTTATATGCAGTTCATGATGATCTGTTTACTGACGAAAAGATTTTGCAGTACATATTTAGTCAGAAGGAGTTGAATTTAAGGCAGAAGAGATGGCTTGAGTTGTTGAAATATTATGATGTTGATATTTTATACCATCACGACAAGGATAATGTCATAGATGATGCCTTGAGCCGTAAGTCCATGTTGAAGATGACAAGTTAGAAATGATAAAAACTTTGTGTTAGTTAGCCAGCTTGAGAGTAAGATTACTTGAAGATGATGATAGAGGTGTTGTGGTTCAGAATACTTCCAAGTCTTCATTGATAGCCAAAGTAAAAGCCCGAAAGTTTGACAATCCTGAGTTAGTCAGAATGAGACAGGGGATTTTAAAACATAACAAGCCACTACTAGAGCTTAAAGAAGATAGGGTTCTCATATACTAAGGTTGGTTGTGCGTGTCTGACATAGGGGGGGATTCGAGAGCGGATCATGGCAGAGATTCACCAGTCTAGGTATTCCATTTATCTTGGATAAACTTTGTATCATGACATTCAACAGGTCTACTGGTGGAACGATATAAAGAAAAACAATGCATAATTTGTAGTTGAGTGCCCGAATTGCCAAAATATATAAAAGTGTTGCGGAAAGTGGATATGATCAATATAGATTTTACTACAGTTTTTCCTCGTTCCTATTGAAAGGTTGACTCCATTTGGGTTATCATTGACAAGCGTATGAAGTCGACACATTTTCTACCCATGAGGACCACTTATTCGGCTGAAGATTATGCCAAGTTGTATATAAAAGAGATAGTCCGACTTCATGGGGTTCCTGTTTCTATAACATCCGACAGAGCTGTCCAGTTTACAACTAACTTCTGGGGATTCTTTCAGAGTGGTTCGGGTACTCAGGTGAGTGTTAGTACAACCTTTCATCCACAGACAGATGGTTAGGCCGAGTGCATTATTCAGATGCTCGAAGACATGTTGCGAATCTATGTATTGGATTTCAAGGGTAGTTGGGATGATTATTTGCTACTTATCGTGTTTGCATATAATAATATCTATCATTCTAATATCAAGATTGCTCTATATGAAGTCTTATACGGCTGGAAGTGTAGATCTCTAATTGACTAGGTTGAGGTAGGTGAAGTTGAGTTATTAGACCCCTATATGGTTCAACAAGCGGTAGAGAGAGTGAAATTGATCCAATATCGATTATTGACTGTCCAAAGTCAGAAGAAGTCTTATTCAGATTTTCGCAACCATGATTTGGAATTTGTCATTGGTAATTGGGCATTCTTAAAGGTTTCACCTATAAAGAGCGTAATGAGATTCGGCAAGAAGGGCAAGCTTAGCCCTAGATACGTTAGACCATATAAGACTGTTCTGAGAGTCAGTCATGGACCATATGAGCTTGAGTTACCTCTAGAGTTAGAGGAGGTCCAACCAGTATTCCATTTTCAATGTTGCGCAAATACATAGGTGATCTTTCCCGCATATCATCAATAGAGGATTTTCAAATCATAGAGGACTTGTCCGATGAAGAGGTCTTAATTTCTATCCTAGATCAAGTTCGGAAGTTGTGGACTAAAGAAGTAGTCGCCATTAAAGTGTTGTGGAGAAACAATAAAGTAGAAGATATGATATGGGAGGCTGAGGAGGACATAAAATTAAGATATTCTCATTTATTTTCGACAATTGGTTCACGTTGACACTCATGCAATATTATTTCCTTATTCTTACCACATAGTAGTACACTTATTTTATATACCTTGTATAGGTTATAATTATGGACAAGATGCGACATATGCAGCCTAGACTTCTAACGTGGATGTTAGAGGTGAGTTATGACTAACGTTATTGATCTCTTGATAGATATATGGTCGTGTGAGGCCAAATTGATATTGTATATGTTATTGCATAGACCTTTGAGGCGCTTGTTGTGCTTTCTAGCTGCGTGGAAGGTTTTGGATAACCCTATTTATAGAGGAAACTCTACCAAAATTTTTATAGAATCCCAAGAGTTAGAATTCTCAGACATGTCACCCCAATATTCGAGTATGAATGTTCTTAAGAGGGGGAGGGAGGATGTAATGCCACGCACCTTTGTACGTGAGCGGGTGCGTAGTTAATCGATTTTAGTTCGGACAACTGGAGACCCTTTCTGAAGGTCACCTGTGGCTTAGATAGATGTTAGGATGGTGTATGGATGTTTATAGGTCATTTGGATTGAATGAAGCATCCTCGACAAAGTTCGACAAAGTTAGCGCAATACACTAAGCATTTCGCGCTGCAGAAGCCTATCTACCTCGCGGATTGGGGCGTCATTTTAGGCCACCCTATAGACACCGCACTGCCTTATTTTGCAGTGGAACGCGGCGACAGATGGTGGTATGCATCGTATAGCCAACTGCATATGGAAGGCGGTGGAAATGGCTTATATAAGCTAAGGTCGGGGGGCTCATTTGTTATATCATTTTTCGACCTAAGTAGCTCATAAATGCTCCCACAGACCCTCCAAAGGCTTCTCTATCATTGAAGAACAACTCCATGTGTGAATGAAGTGATTTCTCCCACACCGGTAAGCAAACAACTCCCAATTAACAACACGATTATAAATAAGAAAAGCAAAAATAAAAGAATAGTTAATAAGATTGTCTAATCATATCACAAATATGGAAATAAGTCATATACTAAGTTATTACAACCCCAAAATCTTATATGTAATACAAGAGCACTAAATCGGCTAACAAGAGTCTAATAAGTTTGATAATGTCTCTCGAAAAAACTGAAAGACATAAGAAATAACATAATCCATGGAATGCTGAATGAAGGCATGCTCAACCTGAATGCAAGATATCCTCCAACTCAAATTAAGCCACGAAGTATTGAACTAGTAGATAACACTAATATCTTTATCCAAAATGAATGCATCAAGTGTAGCATGAGTACACAACGTACCCCCATAGGCATCATAGGCCTACAACAAAGAAAGATAGGTAACAAAAATAAATATCAAGTTGACTCTCAAATAATCCTATACTAAGCAGTTTAACAATCGTATAAATCACTTTGTTCTCATAGGAGTTTCATGAATCATATAAGTCACTTTGTTCACATAAGAGTTCCATGAATCATATAAGTCAACTTGTCCACATAAGAATTCAATTTCCAACAATCCAGGTATTATGGAATCAATCAACATGATTCTTTATCATGAAGTCACCAAGTTCCAATAACTAATCTAAATCACGTCACAAAACAACAAGTAATCAATGTATAATTGAATGTATAATATGAATCCAAATGACAGGTACCTTTCCATAACACCGTTCAAATTCTATGAACTGCAACCCATTGGGGATCTGTGTCGTCCATATACTGCTCCTATCTAGCTGAAATTCAACACACGTATCTAACTACAGCCAAGATCCCTTTGGAGTCATATCAATCATTCCCATCATCTCAATGTTTCCAACCATCTCATAAGATATCCATACCTTTCCGATCTCATTGGACCCACATCATTTCCATAACACTCCCCTTTCAATATCATCAGACCTATGAGTGTATGAATGCAATGACAATAAAAGACAAGTAATCAGGATGTATGAGATGCAATTAAGTATAAGAGATGAATATCACATGATTTTAGAAGCTCAGTAACACGTAATTCCACGTATATCAGTTTATCATATTGAAACCAATTGAATGAGTAAGAACAAGAATTATCAACAATGGCGATAAGCTCACATAATGGCGACAAATCAAATAATAGCAGTCGAAATTAACTTAAGGTTGATTACCTAAATCACCCATCAACACAGTTCAACATCGGTACGCACCCAAGTGTTCATCATAACCTCTAAGGTAGGACCTCCCAAACACGCTCAATACCCCTCAACATTTATAACTATTACGTAGTTCTATTGGAATTTAAAAGAGTTAAACCGTAGCCTACCTCAGAACCTAGCAGGAGCCACGAACCTCAACCCTCAATGCAAGCCTTGCCCTTTCGAAGCACCTCAAAATAGTCATATTCTAACATATAGATTCTACGTTAACAAATAAGCTAATACACACACAAGGACTTAGTCCTTTAACAATCTAAGATACACCTCAAAAATTGACCCCGGGCCCACGGTAGAAAAATACGAACTTTATTACTCGAAAAGCATAATAACATACTAAATAATCATATCCTTAAGTTAATTTAAAAAGTAATCCCGATTGAACCCTCAATTACAAGATTATACCAAAAAAAACCAATTCCAAACCCTAGATTTTCCGCCAATTCTAAAATCATGCATCCAAGTAATATCAGTGAATATGCATGAACGATCATATAAAAAACATGAATATCATATGCACATATGAGCCATATATGTTGTAGAGGAAAAATGCTCTAGATAACTCATTTTCGTCAATATAAAAGAAATTCTGAACAACATGAGAATCATAATAGGGGCTCGGGGTTGGAAAATAAGAGTTAGGACAACCATTTAAATGATTGTCTTGGCCACCACACATACTACAAACATCCCATTCAAAGGATTGGGGAGGTGCCCACAACCCATTCCTGAAATTATTATGATAGTGTGGCCATAGGTGAGGTCCTCTACAAATCCAACAAGGAACACCAAAATAGGAACAACCAATATTCGACCAATTTTTATTCCAAGAAGCCATGTCAAGATACATAATTAAAAAAAAAACAAATACTAATAAAAAACTTGAATAGACAAAAAAAAGTCTATTCCAGATAAACAGTTAATTTCTAAGTCCAACGCAATGGAGTCAAAAACTTGCTGCTCCTGAACGCACAAACAAGTATACACAGTCGTACAAGTAATATAAAATTTTAAGTCCAGATAGCATACCCACAGGAACTTATGATTAACTATTTACTAAACTAAACTAATGCTAATTATTTAATGAATGAATAAATAAAATTCAAAATTATATTTATAACTAACTAATAATAAAAGAAAATAAATAATGAACTTCAACCAAGAAAGAATAGATTTTTATCGGAGAAAAGATAGATCTAGGGGTTATGATCACTAACAATCCAGTTGAGTTTTCCAATCATTATACATATTTTATTTCCTGGGTTACTAGTTGATGGGTTGATGTTAACTTTATGGTATTCTTTCGAACTACTCACAGGACTATAGATTCTACTCTTAACGTCTATATTTCTATGATCGCAAGAAGTAAGAAGAACATATTTATATCTCTGTATCCAACTAAATTGGGCTAAATGGCGTATTTCTATCCTCAATAGCAAAATAATAAATCAAACAAACTCTATCTATTCTTATTACGTATGTGAATTAGCTCTTTCAAGTTCAACTCATGCACCACAGATAGTATTTAATTAGAGATCAAGTAACTAAACAATTAGGCTCCATAAATAAGCAACCCAAAAGATGAAAAATCAATAGATATAAATGATAATCAGACGTTATCTTTCGTTATAGCGTCAAAACCTTAGAACTAAATAGTTTAGCTCCACATAGAAATGGAGAAAAAATAACAAATCATCCAAAAAATGTAAAAATTAGTAATATAGAGAATAAAAGGTAAAACCCTGTAACTCTAGCCTGTACGACGGCTCCAAGCTCTCTATAGGTCCAATGTTCGGAACTCAAAGTCAAAAGTAATCCCAAAGTTATGTAAAAACTGTGTAGAATATGTATTTATAGGATATCAAAAGGCCTCAACTTTTAAAAACCAAATTCAACTCTGACCGGAAAAAATAGCGGGTTCACATTAGGCGCGCATCGCGCATACAACGCGGACAACACACAAAACTTTAGAGAACAATTTTCTTGGCGATGTATATGCGACGCCCACTGAGGCAGGTGCTGCCACGTTAATCATTCCAAAGTTCAATTGAAATTTATATTTTTTCCAATCAGTATGCAATCATTTTGCCTCCTACTTGTCTCCCTCCTTCTTCTCCTTTCTTTTTCTTCCGCTCTTTATTCTAACTTTACTCTAATTCTCTTTATCTTTACGTCGCTTTATTCCTATGGTAAAAATATAATATTAAGCACAACTCATATATAGTAATTAATACTCAAAAGACAATTAAAAATACTAAAATATGAGATAAATAATGATTAATATACGCATTTTTGACTGAACATCATGGAGGGTCTTGGATGAATTTTTAGGGTCGCCTCCAAGTTTTGACGACACTATAAAAATTTGGTGTCCAGTTTTGATTTCCTTAATCATGACCGCAAGGACACGTGTCATGATTGCAATTCATTAGATAGAAAATCTTAGTGATTGCAGTGGGCTATGTCGTGATCACAATGAGTTACTTCAGGGTCAGGTAAGGTTCATTCTACATGATCGCAATGGTGGTTGCCGCGATCGTGAAGAGTAAAGTGGGGCGTTCGAAGTTTGGACTTTGCGGTCGCGAGGGAGGTCTCATGATTACAAAAAAGTCACTAGTCTAGTTTTTTATTATTTCCAAAACAATCTTAGATATTTCATTATCATATTTGGAGCTTGGGACCTCGCATTTGAGAGATTTTGGAAGGTTTTTTCAAGATTCTTTGCGGGGTAAGATTCTAACCTTTGTTTTATCGTCATAACTTAAGTTATTATCGAATTTCAGCATTAAAATCATGATTTGGAATTAAAAAGCCTTAGTTTGAAATTATAAATTTCTTCAAATTCAATGTCGAATTGACGTCGGAATGGAGTCATTTTTTTTATTTCATGTGTAACGACCCGTCCGATCATTTTTAGCTAAAGACCATTATTTTTTTGTTTGACCCTTTTTGTAGACTCTATGTAGAGTTTGTGAAAGCGGGAATGGGTGGAACGGATCTCGGGGTTCATTTATATTAGTTTCAGATGAAAACTCAAAAGCTAGAAACTTAGAGTTGGATAGTTTGACTCAAAGTTAACTTTTGGATAGATGAGTTTGTTTTCTAGTTCCATCACTTTGGGTAGCTCCGGAGGGTCAATTATGACTTAGTCAAGTCATTGGTTTGCATCATGAGGTAATCAGATATATTTTGTGGCCTTATTTGTAAAATTTGAATATTTGGTTTTCCCGAATGATTCTTTAGAAACGTATGTCTTAGCTCGATCAAATGAGAAATATGAGGGTACGAGTGAGTTCATAGCACTGTTTATCTTAGACGAGCATGTCTAGTTTATGTCCGGGGGTCTCAGGAGTGTTTTGGGTGTTTGATGGGAGTTTGGGCAATTTTTTTCATTGCTGGTGTATGGTGTCACCAGTGCTCGGTCCGACGTGTCTGCCTTAACGAGAGGTTGTCTTGCCAAAGTGGGAGGTCGAAAAATGTGGGCTTCCTCCTTGGTAGGGGGTCTGTCCGTAGGGGCGAGGCTGCCTCTGCGGAGTCGAGTTCGCCGTGGCATTGAGGCGATGTGTCAAGTGACACCGCCTCAGTGGGGGTTCTGTTCGCTACAGCGTGTCTACTCCAGCGAAGTCAGTTCCGCCGAGGCAGAATCACTGTATCAGGTGTCCTATAAAATCCCTTAGGTCAAAATTCTTTTCCCAATTAGAAACCTCGAAACTAGAGCCGCCATATAGCATTTTCAGAAGTCTAAGAGCATTTCACCCTTGGGGTAAGTGATTCTTCCTTTATGAATTAAGTTTATGCTTCTAAGTTCTTTAATAATTGTGATATAGCATGATTATAAGTTCTTTAATAATTGTGATATAGCACGATTATAAGTTGGGGGAAGATGAGTTATGCATTCTTGTGAGAATATGAGAGTTAAATCATTGTTTAATGAAGAGTTTATGGATTAGTTTACTTGAATTAATGTAAGTGATGGATATTATTAGATAATAATTTATAAGGCTTAATTTGGATATAGAAATCTATTCCAATTAGGAAAAATTTCTAGGGTTTCAATTTGGAGCTTTTATATATTGCCTAATCTAGTGTTCAAATGTGTATAGATTTTTAATTATCTTAAGGATATGACTACCTAGTATGTATTCATGACATTCGAGTATTAAAGATCGAGTCTTGGTAGCATGAGCCGGGGGTTGTAATTTAAGTCTTGCTTTGTGTTGTGTAAGCTTTATATTAACAATTATAATATACGTGATTAGACTTCGATTATCATGAGGCGCAGAGGAAGGGAAAGACTATCGTTGAGGCTTGATTGTGTAGCGCACCTATTTGGCCTAGAGGTAGGCTATGATTTAGTTTTTCGAGACTTCGATAGAAGTAGGTAATTAGTTCTAAATATTTATGGGTGTACTGATGTTGAACTGTGATAATGGGTGATTTGGGGAATTAGCCTTGTGCTAATTCAACTGCTTATTTGGTCTTGTCTCCATGTTTGCTATTGTTTGTTTACTTATCACCCATGCTTTCGATATGATATCTTGATTCTGACTTGGTTACTATATGTGTGTTATTGAATTTTAAAGCATGTGACATGTCATATCTATAATTGATTTCATCTCATTATATCATGATATCTTGCCTTGTATTATCATTTTCATACACTAATGGTTCTATGATATTGAGATGAGAATGGTATGGATATGTTGTGGGTCCAAGAGGCCGGAAAAGTAAGAATACTATGAGATTATGGCAACATTTAGATGATATTGATATGTGGGGAACGAAGTTGCACGCCTACAACATGATATTATTCAGACAAGAGTTGAGCTCCGATGAGATATTTCGAAGGGATATATGGACTTTGCGGATCCCCCATGGGTGTACGAATCATAATAAAACCTTGACGTACTATACCGGATTGAAAAAGGTACCTATCATATGCATTGCATTCATATCATACATATATATGCCATTACAATGACTAATCGTGGTGGAATTTGTATTGAAGTGATTGATGATGACTTGGTTGGATTGTTGAACATGAAATACTTGAACTTGCCAGTCCTCTGTCATTGAACTATTACAATTTGGTTACTTGAGTGATTATGAAATCCTATTAAAAAGGTGTTGTGAACTTCTATGTAATATTATGTGAACATTGTGACATTAATTGAACTGGTTGAAATATTTGTATAGGATTATTTGGTGTCAACTTGATATTTACCTCTAATTATGCATATTCTATTGTTGCCAGCCTATAATGTCTATGGGGGTATTTTGTATACTCATGCTACGCTTGCTGCATTATTTTGTATGCTAATTTAGTACCTTCCACCTCTGTAGTACCACGTGGCTGAGTTCGAGTAATGGATCTCCAGCATTCAGGGTGAGGATGCTATCTCCAACATACCCTTGGGTGTTATCTCTATTTGAGTCTTTTGTTGAACTTGAGAGATATGTCAGACTTCCTTAGACTATTTATGTTGGTTTTTCCCTGTGTGCCTATTCAGACATGTATCAGATTTATTTCGTCTATTGTATCTACAAACTAGATCTCTTGAGGATGTCTTAGTGTATCAGACTTATTTCTTTTTCTGCATTTATATTATGGGACAGCTTATGTAGTATTTGGTATCTTCCACTTTTATTTATATCATATCTTGAGAATGATTGGGAGCGGTTTGCCTACCAGTGAAATTATATAGGTGTCACCACGATTCATGAGAAGAGGCTGTGACAAAGTTGGTATCAGAGCCAGGTTAAACGGTCTTAAGTATAAGAGCAATGTTTGACCTTTATTTTATTCTGTCACAGATGGTGAGGACTCATGCCGATGCAGCGAGGGAGGATGCACTGACATCGACTTTGGTGGTGCGTGGTCGCAATAGAGGACGTGTTCAGGGTGGAGCACATAGGGCCATTCAGGCTCGTGCTAGATATATTTCCCTTAAGCCAATTATTGAGCCTCAAGATGCCAATTATTGAGCCTCAAGATGATATGCTAGAAGAAGATATAGGGCCAGCCTAGTATCATCTTGGATTTATTGCTACTTCAATTCTACAAGACTTACTGGTTAGGTTATTGAGTGTTCTTGATGGTTTTGCTCGGACGGGAATACATCCTACTACTCCCGGTGGTTCCCCGACTAGTGTAAGAAAGGGGCAGACTTATACCCTTGTGATTCATACTCCCGTAGTTCAGCCAGCGGTGATGTCAGTGTCTCGTATTGATGAGGTTCATGCTCCAAAGTTTGGTCCCCGTCCTATTGGAGGGACAACTATAGCAGAAGATTCGAAGAACTTTTCAAACATGAAGCTTCCGATATTTTATGGACAGCCTGATGAGGATGCATATGAGTTCATCGTGAGCAGCCATTAGAGGTTGCATACTCTAGGTATTGTTGAGTCTAATGGAGTTAGTTTCGTGGCCCTTCCGCTTTTGAGGGACGCAAAATAGTGGTGGAGGGTGTATGCTGATTGCTTATCCGCAGGGTTGCCTTCATTGACATGGGTTAGGTTCTATCAAGTGTTCCTTAAGAAGTATGTTCCCTTGAGCTTGCATCTGGGCAAGCGTGATGAGTTTCAAAAAATTGTGTAGGGCAATTCTATAGTTATATAGTATGATACTCGCTTCTATGCCTTATCCTATTATGCACCACATTTGTTACCTACTGAGGCGAAGCGAGTGAGATTTTTTGTTCGAGGATTGATTGTTCCACTCCAGTTGGCTACGTTGTAGTTGGTGGCTGCTGGAGCTTCTTGAGACTGTAGTTGATCATGCTAATATGGTAGAGCCCATAAGGGGCAAAATGTATAGATTTGAGCCCGATAAGAGGGCGAGGCGACAAGGAAAGTTCAGTGGTTCTACTTCACGTGTTAATGGCCATTATGGTAGATATCAACGGTCATAGCCTAGTCGACCGGTTCAGGCAGCTCTCCAGATTACTAATGTTGGGGGCCAGTCTTTGAGAGGTTCTTAGTCTTGATATTCAGACCATGGTGTTCGGGTTCTTCTATCTCCATTCAGCAGCCCTTAGCGGCCAGGACTTGTTATGGTTGTGGAAAGGTTGGACAGTTCCATAGAGATTGCCCATACCATTTTTGAGTTCCTTTTGTTCACCCAGGACCCTAACACAAACATCTAGAGGTGGTAATTAGACTAGCCATGAAAGATCTCAATCGAGCATGGTGGCCAGTAGTCTAGTCGTGGTGGATCCCAATCAGGGAGAGATAAAGCTCATTCAAGATGAAATGGCCAGTAGGGTACTCAATATGAGGTAGGACGCACTCATTTCTATGCATTAGGGTTGGGGCAGAGGCAACGAATGAAGTCATCACATGTTTCATCTTAGTCATTCATCGATCTGCTATTGTGTTATGTGATACGGGTCTATATTATCTTATGTGTCTGCCTACCTTTCTACTAAATTAGAGATGTGGTGTTTTATACTTGATGTTCCTATTCGTGTGTCTACACCAGTCGGTGATTCTGTGATTGTAGATACAGTTTATCACATGTGTGTAGTTACTTTCATGGGTTACAACACTTGGGTAGATCTAGTTATGGTGGATTTTGATGTTATTTTGGGTATGGGTTGGCTATCACCATTTCATGCGTTTCTGTACTGCTATTCTAAGACGTTCACGTTAGCTATGCCTGGTCTTTTAAGGTTAGATTAGAGGGGCGCTCCCAGCCCTGCACCTAGGAAAGTTATTTCTTATATCTGGGATAGGAAGTTAGTGGACCGGGGTTGTCTGACATATATTTCTCACATTCGGTATATTAGTGTAGAGACTCCTTCTCTTGAGTCAGTTCCGGTAGTTAGTGAGTTCGTCGAGGTCTTTCTTTCAGACTTACCGGGTATGTCACCAGATAGAGATATTGACTTATATATTGATCTTGAGCCGGGTACTCAACCCATTTCTATTCCTCTATACCATATGGCTCCAGTCGAATTGAGAGAGTTGAAGGAGAAGCTTCAGGATTTGTTGAGTAAGGGCTTCATTTGACCAGTGTATCTCCATGAGGTTCTCCTATTTTGTTTGTAAAGAAGAAAGATGGCATTATGCATATGTGCATTGGTTATAGACAGCTGAACAAGGTTACCATCAAAAATAAGTATCCGATTCCACATATTTGTAACCTGTTCGATCATTTTCAGGGTGCTTCGGTGTTTTCGAAGATTGACTTGAGATCTGGGAATCATCAGTTGAACATCCGTGCCGATGATGATCACAAGATGGCTTTTCGAACTCATTATAGGAATTATGAATTCTTAGTGATATCACTTTGGCGTACTAATGCCCCCGTAGCGTTCATGGACTTGATCAATGGGATATTCAAGCCGTATTTGGATTCTTTTGTGATTGTGTTCATTGATTATATGTTGATATATTCAATGAGTCGGGAGGACCATGAGTGTCATCTGAGATAGATTTTTGGTTTACTGAAGAAGAAGAGGTTATAAGCTAAGTTCTCGAAGTGAAAGTTTTGGTTTAGTTTTGTAGCATTCTTGGGACACGTGGTGTTCAAGGATGGGATCATGGTTGACCCAAGAAGATAGAGTCAATCAGGTAGTGGCCTAGACAGACTTCCGTGATGGATATTCAGAGTTTTATGGGTCTTGCTAGCTACTATTGTTGGTTCATCAGGGTTTCTTATCTATTGCTTCACATCTGATGCGTTTGACTCAGAAGGAGGTGCCTTTTCAGTGGTCCGATCAATGTAAGGAGAACTTTCAAAAGCTCAAGACACTTTTGACAACCGCCCAGATTTTGTCCCTTCCGGAGAAAGGGAAGGACTTTACCGTGTACTGTGATGCTTCTAGTATTGCGATGAGTTGTGTGTTGATGCATGAGGGTAAGATTATTGCTTATGCACCAAGGCAATTACAGGTGCATGAGAAGAATTACCATGTTCATGATTTGGAGTTAATTATTATTGTGTTTTCCATGAAGATTTGGATGCATTACTTGTATAACATTTATTGTGAGTTGTATACTGACCACTGCAATATTCAACACGTGTTTAATTAGATGGATTTGAATTCTAGGCAGTATCAGCGGATTGAGTTGTTGAAAGATTATGATATGACCATTTTGTACCATCTAGGCAAGGCCAATTTAGTAGCGGATGCCTTGAGCCGAAAGGCAGTCAGTATGGGGAGTTTAGCTCGATTGGTTGCTTCTGATCGTTCTTTGGCATTGGAGGTCCAATCTCTAGCCAACTATTTTAGGAGACCTGATATTTCGAATTCGGAGAGGATTCTGCCTTGTGTGGAGGCGAGGTCACACCTTTTGGATCAGATTCAGACTCTCCAGTATGATGATGTGAAGTTGTGAAAAATTATAGACAATAAATGGTGAGGCCAAGGAGGACATGATTGAAAGTGAGGGTGTTTTGAGGATCAAGGCTAGAGTATGTGTGCCTCGTGTGGGAGACTTGACCAGATTGATTTTGGAGTAGCCCCATTGCTTTACGTATTCGATTCATCTAGGTACTACTAAGATGTATCGTGATTTGATGCAACACTATTGATGGGGGAGGATGAAGAGAGACATTGTTGATTTTGTGTCTCGGTGTCAGAATTGTCAACAAGTCAAGTATGAGCACCAATGACCCGTTGGTATGTCTCAGAGGATGCCCATTATTGAGTGGAAGTGGGAGAGGATTTCCATGTACTTCATTGTTGGGCTGCCTAAGACTTTGGGTAAGTTTGATGCTATTTGGGTCATTATTGATAGGTTGACCAAGTTCGCGCATTTTATTCTAGTCCAGATGATGTATAATGCAGAGAAGTTGACCAAGATCTACATCCGTGAGATTATTCATCTTCATAGGGTTTCTATTTTCATCATCTCATATCGGGGTACTCAGTTTAACCTCACATTTCTCGAGGACTTTACAAAAGAAGATAGGTACTCATTTGGATCTCAGTACAACATTTCACCCTCAGACCGAAGATCAGTCCGAGTGGACTATTTAGGTATTGGAAGACTTGTTACCAGCCTACGTGATTGATTTTGGTAGTCATTGGGACCAGTTCTTACCTTTTGCAGAGTTCACATAAAATAATAGCTATCACGCAAGTATTGATATGACACCGTTCAAGGCTCTATATGGTAGGAGATGTTGATCTCTGATTGCTTGATTTGATGCATTTGATGTTCGGCCTTAGGGTACCAATTTTTTAAGAGATTCGTTAGAGAAGGTGAAGATAATTCAGGATAAGCCCCTACTAGCTCAGAGCAGAAAAAAAGAGTATGCAAACAGGAAGGTTCGAGATTTGGAGTTCATGGTTAGTGACAAAGTTCTTCTGAAGGTCTCACCCATGAAGGGTGTGATGAGTTAGAGAGGGAAGTTGAGTTTGAGGTATATTGAGCCTTTTGAGATCCTTTAGAGAGTTGAGGAGATGGTATATGAGTTGGCTCTCCCACCAGGTTTTTCAGGAGTTGATACAGTTTTTCATGTGTCTATGCTGAAGAAGTATCTTGCCGATGGTTCTTATATCATTCTGTGGTAGTCTGTGTTTCTTGATCAGAATTCGAAACTCAAGGAGGAGCCTGTAGCTATTTTGGACAGAAAGGTGAGAGAGTTGAGATCGAATGAGATAACTTATGTGAAGGTTCAGTGGAGGAATTATCCTGTTGAGGAGGCATCTTGGGAGACCGAGTCTGATATGCGGAGAAGATATCCTGGCTTGTTCACTACTTTCGATACGTTTCCTCTATTCGAGGATGAATGTTGTTTTAATTAGTGTATGATGTAACGATTCATCTGGTGGTTTTTAGATAAAGACCATTATTTATTGTTTGACCCTTCTTGTAAATTCTATATGGGTTTGTGATATGCGAGGATAGGTGGCATGAATCCCGAAGTTTATTTATATGTTTCGAATGAAAAAGCCCAAGAGATACAAACTTAGAGTTGGATAGTTTGACTCAAAATTGACTTTTGACTAGATGGATTCATTTTCGAGTTCAGTCGCTTCCGGTAGCTCCAGAAGGCCCATTATGACTTAGTCTAGTCATTGGTTTGCTTTTTGGGGCAATTGAATGTATTTTTGGCCTTATTTGTGAAATTTGGATATTTGTTTTTACCAGACGATTCTTTAGAAATGTATGTCTTAGCTTAGTTAAATTCGAAATATAAGGGTACGAGTGAGTTCGTAGCACTGTTAACCTTAGACGAGTATGTCTGGTGTTTGTCCGGAGGGTCTCGACAATATTTCGAGTGTTTAATAGGAGTTTAGGCAATTTTCCCATTTATGATGTTTGGTGTCCACCTCGGTGGAACCAGTGCTCGCTCCGATATGTCTTTCTCAGCAAGAGGTTGACTCGCTGAAGCAGGAGTTTGGAAAATATGGGTTTTCGCCTTGGCGGAAGGTATGGCTGCAGGGGCAAGTTCGCCTCTGAGAAGTCGAGTTTGTCATGGCGCTGAGGGGAGGTGTCAAGTGACACCGCCAAGTATGAGTTTTGTTTACTGTAGTGACCATCTCTAGCAGAGTCAATTTTTCCAAGGCGGAATCACTGTATCAGGTGTCCTATAAAAATTCTTAGGTCATAATTCTTTTTCCAAATTATAAAACCTTGAAACGAGAGTCGCCATATAGCATTTTCAGAAGTGTAAGAGAAATTTCACCCTTGGGGTAAGTAATTATTCCTTTGTGAATTACGTTTATGCTTCTAAGTTCTTTAATAATGGTGATATAGTATGATCATAAGTTGGGGGAAGATGAGTTATGCATTCTTGTGAGAATAGAGTTAAATCATTATTTAATGAAGAGTTTATGGATTAATTTACTTGAATTAATGTGAATTAGTGATGGATATGATTAGATGATCATGTTATAAGGCTTAATTTGGATATAGAAACCTATTCCAACTAGGAAAATATTCTAGGGTTTCAATTTGAGGCTTTTGTATAATGTCCAATTGAGGGTTCAAATGTGTATAGATTTTTAATTAACTTAAGGATGTGACTACCTAGTATATATTCTTGATATTTGAGTTTTAAAGTTTTGAGTCTTGGTAGTATAGGCCCGAAGATGGTAATTAAGTCTTCATTTATGTTATGTAAGCTTTATATTAACGATTATAATATGCATGATTAGACTTCGATTATCACGAGACGCAAAGGAAGGGCAACGCTATTGTCGAGGCTTGATCGTGTAGCGCTCTTGTTCGGCCCAGAGGTAGGCTACAGTTTAGTTTTTGAGATTTCGATAGAAGTGCGTAATTAGTTATAAATATTTAGGGGTATTGGGCGTGTTTAGGGGTCCCACACAGCCGGTTGTGATGAATATTTGTATTTAAGTGATTGATGATGACTTGATTGAATTGTGGAACATGAAATACATGAACTTGCTAGTTTAGACTAGGATCTCTGTCATTGAACTATTACAGTTGGGTTACTTGAGAGATTATGCATCCTATTAAAAAGGTGTTGTGAACTTCTATGTAATATTTTTTGAACATTGTGAGAGACTCCAACATTCAGGGTGAAGATGTTATCTTCAACATACCGTTGGGTGTTATCTCTATTTTAGTCTTTTATTGCGTTTGAGGGACATATCAGACTTTCTTGGACTATTTATGTTGGTTTTGGCCTGCGTGCCTATTCAGACTTATATCGGATTTATTAGTGCTCTTGTATCTATAGACTAGATCGCTTGGGGATGTCTTAGTGTATCAGACTTATTCCTTCTTCTGTATTTATTATGAGACAGCTTATGTAGTATATGATATCTTCTGATTTTATTTATATCATATCTTGTGAATTATTGGGAGTGGTTCGCTTACCGGTGGGATTATATAGGTGCCACCACGATTTCTAAAAAGGGTCGTGACAAAGTTGGTATCAGAGCCAGGTTAAATAGTCTTAAGTACAATTGCAATGTCTATTAGAATTTTATGAATCGGTGCGGAGACGTCCTTACTCATCTTCGAGAGGCTTATGAGACATTTAGGAAAATTTCACTTTATTCATTCCTTTCGTGCTAAGTTTGAATTAAATTGGTATCTGACCTTTATTTTTATTCTTTCACAGATTGTGAGGACTCGTGCCGACGCAGCGAGGGAGGACGTACCAACACCGGCTCTGGCAGTGCACGGTTGTAGTAGAGGATGTTCTTGGGGATGATGAAGAGCTAGAGTAGCAGCACCAGCTCAGGGCGGAGCACAATGGGCTAGTCAAGCTCGTGCTAGATCTGTTTCCTTTAAGTCGGTTATTGAGCCTTAAGATGATATGCTACAACAAGAGATGGGGCTAGCCCCAGATCATCCTGGATTTATTGCTAATATAGTTCAACAAGACTTACTGGTCAGGTTATTTAGTGTTCTTGATAGTTTTGCTCAGACGGGCATACATGCTACTACTCCCGGTGGTGCTCAGACCAGAGTGTGAGAGGGGGCAGACTTATACCCCTGTGTTTCGTACGCTCGAGGTTTAGCTAGCGGTGATGTTAGTGCCCCGTATTGATGAGTTTCATGCTCCAAAGTTTGGTGCTCAACCTATTGGAGGGAATACTATAACATGCGATGAGTAGAAGATTTAGGAGAACTTTTCTAACATGAAGCCTCCAATATTTTATGGACAGCCCGAGAAAGATGCGTAGGAATTCATCGTGAACAGCCACAAGAAAGCAAAAGTGATTCCCGTAGTAGCGGCGAGCGAAATGAGAGTAGCCTAAACCCTGAAAATAGGGTTGTGGGAGAGCAATACAAGCTTCGTGTTGCTAGGTGAAGCAGCCTGAATGCTGCACCCGAGCAATGCAAGCGTCATGCTGCTAGGCGAAGCAGCCTCGCCCGTAACCCAATAGATAAAGTTTCTTCTCCTTTTAGGACCGAATCAACTAATTTAGTTCTGATCTGAGTAGGCTCATAATAGGGAATACCCTATCCTTGGGAACCGGGGCTTGGCCATCCTTTATTTATGGTTGATGTTTCGTCTTTGTCCGTCGATAGCTGAATGTTTCGATTTGGTTCGATTCATTATCAAATCACTGGTTCAAAGCTTCAAAGTGTTTTTGCTTAACACATTCAAGTCGAGCAGTGATCCACTAACAAACACGCGTCAAAACCAAATGACTCAGGGCATCTAATCGGCAGTATTGGCAGACCTCCGGAGTTGACGTGTGGAGTTTGCTGGAGAAGTTCCTGCCCACCTAAAGCTCTTCCCGGATATCAGGTCTATTAAAAATCCCTGCTTTGGTAGCTCCTCGGAACCCAAACCCTTCTTCAACTTGTCCGTATAGTACCTTTTTGGTTTGCTAGTATAGTGAGTCAGTTGTTTATTTATTTATTTTGGAAAATGATTGTTAGAGTACGTGTGCCCCGCTAGGGATACTGGCTACTGGCTTCGTGCCCTGCGCACCTTACCGTAAGTGGTGTTGGGAAGTTTCAGTTCTCTAGTTGGATTCTTATTCTTTCTTCTTTCTTATATATTAACTTGGATACAACTTTGGAGTTTGAGTCTCATGGAGTTGTGGCCCATAAGCTTTTGAGGGACGCGAAACAGTTGTGGAGGTTGTATGTTGATTGCTTACTCGTGGGGTTGCCTCCAATGACGTGGGTTAGGTTCTATCGAGTGATCCTTGAGAAGTATTTTCCTTTTAACTTGCGTCTAGAAAAATGTGATGACTTTCAAAATATTGCGTAAGAAAATTCTACAGTTGCACAGTATGAGACTCGCTTTCATTCCTTATCCCGTTATGCATCACCTTTGTTACCTACTGAGGCAAAGCGAGTAAGATGTTTTGTTCGAGGATTGATTATTCCACTCCAGTTGGCTACGTTGCAGTTGGTGGCTGCTGGAGCTTCTTTCAGACTATAGATGAGCATGCTAATATGGTAGAGTCTATAAGGGGCAAGATGTATAGACATAAGCTCGATAAGAAGGCGAAGTGACATAGAAAGTTCAGTGGTTCTACTTTCCGTGGTTATGGGCATTAGGGTAGATATCAATAGTCAAAGCCTAGTCGACCGGTTCAGGTAGCTCTCTACATTACTGATAGTGGGGGCCAGTCTTCGAGGGGTTCTCAGTCTAGATATTCAGACCAAGGTGTTCGGGTTTTTCTATCTCCATTCAGCAGCCCTTAGCGGTCAGGACTTTTTATGGTTGTGAAGAGGTTGGGCACTTCAAGAAAGATTGCCCCAGACAGTTTTTGAGTGCCTCTCGTGCACCTAGGACCCCAACACAAACATCTACAGGTGGTAATCAGACTAGCCAGAGATGATCTCAATCAAGCGTGGTTGCTATTAGTCTAGTCGTGGTGGATCCTATTCGGGGAGAGATGGAGCTCGTTCAAGCCGAAGTGGTCAGTAGGGTACTCAGTCCGAGGTAGGACACACTCATTGCACTGCATTCCTCAGTAGGGTTGAGGAGGCATCAGACGCAGTCATCATCGATATCATCTCAGTCGATCATCGATCTGCTACTATGTTATTTGATTAGGGGTTTATATTTTCTTATGTGTCTGCCTACTTTCTGCTAAATTAGAGGTGTGGTGTGATATACTTGATGTTCCTATTCATTTGTTTACACCAGTCGGTGATTTTGTAATTATAGATATAGTTTATCGCATGTGTGTGGTTAGTTTCATGGGTTAAGACACTTGGTTAGGTCTGGTTATCGTAGATATGGTGGATTTTGATGTTATTTTAGGTATGGGTTGGATATCACCATATCATGTGATTTTGGATTGCTATTCCAAGATGATCACGTTAGCTATACCTAGTCTTCCGAGGTTGGAGTGGAGGGGCACTCCCAGCCCTGCTCCTAGAAAGGCTATTACTTACATTCGGGCTAGGAAGTTAGTAGACTGGGGTTGTCTGGCATATCTTGATCACATTCGGGTTACTAGTGAGGAGACTCCTTCTCTTGAGTCAGTTCTGGTAGTTAGTGAGTTCGTTGAGGTATTTAGTTCAGACTTACCGGGTATGCCGCCAGACAGAGACATTGACTTTTGTATTGATCTTAAGATGGGTACTCGACCCAGTTTTATTCCTCTGTACTGTATGGCTCCAGCTGTGTTGAGAGAGTTGAAGGAGCAGCTTCAGAATATGTTGAGTAAGGGCTTCATTCGATCGAGTGTATCTACATAGGGTGCTCCTGTATTATTTGTGAAGAATAAATATAGCATTATGCGTATGTGCATTGATTATAGAGAGTTGAACAAGGTCACTATCAGAAACAAGTATCCAGTTCCGCGTATTGATGACCTGTTCTATCAGCTTCAGGTTGCTTCGGTGTTTTCAAAAATTTTCTTGAGGTCTGGGTATCATCAGCTGAAGATCCGGGCCGAGGATGTCCCCAATACTGCTTTTCGGACTCGTTATATGCATTATGTGTTCTTGCTAATATCATTTGGGCTTACAATGCTCCCGCAGCGTTCATGGACTTTATGAATAGGATATTCAAGTCATGTTTGGATTCTTTCATGATTGTGTTCATTGATGACATCTTGATATATTTGAAGTGTCTGGAGGACCGGGCGTCATCTTAGAGTGGGTTTTGGTTTATTGAAAGAGAAGAAGCTATACGCTAAGTTCTTAAAGTGTGAGTTTTGGTTGAGTTCTGTAGCATTCTTGGGACACGTGGTGTCCAATGATGGGATCATGGTTGACCCCAAGAAGATAGAGGTAGTCATGGACTAGACTAGACCGACTTTTATGTCGGATATTTGGAGTTTTATGGGTCTTGCTAGCTACTATTGCTGGTTTGTGAAGGGGTTCTCTTATATCGCATCACATATAACGCGTTTGACTCAGAAAAAGGTGTCTTTTTAGTGGTCTGATCAGTATGAAGAGAGCTTTCAAAAGCTCAACTCTCTTTTGACCATAGCTAGGGTTTGGCCCTTTCGGTGGGGGGGGAGGGAAGGATTTTACCATGTACTATGATACTTGTAGAATTGGGTTGGGATATGTGTTGATGCAGGAGGGTAAGGTTATTTCTTATGCATCGAGGCAGTTGAAGGCGCATGAGAAAAATTACCATATTCATGATTTTGAGTTGGCTGCTGTTGTGTTTTCTTTGAAGATTTGGAGGTATTACTTGTATGACGTTAATTGCGAGGTGTATACTGACCACCATAGTCTTCAGCATGTGTTTAATCAGAGGGATTTGAATTTTAGGCAGCGTCGGTAGATGGATTTGTTGAAATATTATTACATGACCACTTTGTACCATCATGCAAGAAATGTGGTGACGGATGCCTTGAGTTGAAAGGCAGTCAGCATAGGGAGTTTCGCTCGATTGGTTGCTTCTGAGCGTCCTTTAACATTGGAGGTCCAGTCTCTAGCCATCCATTTTGTGAGACGTGATATTTTGAATTAGGGGAGGATTCTAGCTTCTGTGGAGGCGAGGTCATCCCTTCTGGATCAGATTCGAACTCACCAGTATGATGATGTGAAGTTGTGCAAAATCAGAGACACGGTGATGAGTGGTGAGGCTAAGGAGGGCATGATTGATAGTGAGGGTGTTATGAGGATCAAGGGTAGACTATGTGTGCCTCGTGTGGGAGACTTGACCAGACTGATTATGGATGAGGCCCACAACTGTAGGTATTCAATTCATCCAGGTGCTACTAAAATATATCGTGATTTGAGAAAGCACTATAGGTGGGGTAGGATGAAGGAAGACAATGTTGATTTTGTGTCTCGGTGTCAGGATTGTCAGCAAGTCAAGTATGAGCACCAGTGATCCAGTGGTGTGTCTAAGAGGATGCCCATTCCCGAGTGAAAGTGGGAGAAGATTGCCATGGACTTTGTTGTTGGGTTGCGTAAGACTTTGGGTATGTTTGATGATATTTGGGTCATTGTTGATAGATTGATCAAGTCCATGCATTTCATTCCTGTTCGGATGACATATAATGCAGAGAACATAGCCAAGATCTACATCCGTTAATTGTTCATCTTTATGGGGTTTCTATTTCTATCATGTTGCATTGGGGTACTTAGTTTACCTCACATTTCAGAATGACTTTACAAAAGAATATAGGTACTCAATTGGATCTCAGTACAATATTTCACCCTCAGATCGAAGGTTAGTCTGAGAGGACTATTCAGGTATTGAAGGACATGTTACGAGCCTGTGTGATTGATTTTGGTGGTCATTGGGATAATTTCTTACCTTTGGTAGAGTTTGCGTACAACAACAACTATCACTCAAGTATTTATATGGCACTGTTCAAGGCTTTAAATGGTAGGAGATGTCGATATCTGATTGATTGGTTTGATGCATTCGAGGTTCGGCCTTGGGGTACCAATCCAGGATATGCTCCTACCGACGGTCAGTCCGAGTGGACTATTCAGGTATTGGAGGACATGTTACGAGCATGCATGATTGATTTTGGTGTTAATTGGTACAAGTTCTTACCTTTGGCATAGTTTTCATACAACAACAACTATCACTCCAGTATTGATATGGCACCATTCGTGGATTTGTATGGTAGGAGATGCCGATCTCCGATTGGTTGGTTTGATGCATTCGAGGTTCGGGCTTGTGTTACCAATTTATTGAGAGATTCCTTGGAGAAGGTTAAGCTGATACAGGATAAGCGCCTGGTAGCTCAGAGCAAGAAATAAGAGTATACAAACTGGAAGGTCCAAGATTTGGAATTCATGTTCGGTGACAGAGTTCTTCTAAATGTCTCACCCATGAAGGGTGTGATGAGGTTCGACAAGAGAGAAAAGTTGAGTCCGAGGTATATTAGGCCTTTCGAGATTCTTTAGTTGGGGAGGTGGCATATGAGTTGGCTCTGCCACCGGATCTTTCCGGTATCCATCTAGTTTTTCATGTGTCAATGTTGAAATAGTAACATGCCGATGGTTCTTATATCATTCGATGGGACTCCGTGTTGCTTGATCAAAATTTGAAGTTAGAGGAACTCAGCTTGTGGCTATTTTGGACAGGCATGTGAGAAGGCTGAGATCGAAGGAGATAACTTAGATGAAGGTTCAGTAGAGGCATCGTCTTGTTGAGGAGGCGACTTGGGAGACTGAGTCTGATATGCAGAGCAGATATCCTTGCTTGTTCACTATTTTCGGTACGTTTCCTCTATTTGTTTCTTAGTATTTGATTTAACAACTTGACCGGTTATTTTTAGCTAAAACCCTTATTTACTCGTTCGACCCTTCTCGTAGACTCTTTGTGGGGTTTGTGATGCGCGTAGATGGATGCATGGATCCCGAGATCCATTTATATGAATTTTAGATGAAAAAACCCAAAAGGTAGAAACTTAGAGTTGAAATGTTTGACTCAAAGTTGACTTTCGGCTAAATAGGTGCGTTTTCAGGTTTTATCACTTCCGAACGTTTTAGAGGGTCATTTATGACTTAGCCGAGTCATTGGGTCGCATTTGTTTTGTGGCTTTATTTGTTAAGTTAGGATATTTGGATTTCCTGGACGATTCTTTAGAAAAGTATGCCTTTGCTAGATCAAATGGGAAATCCGAGGGTACGAGCGAGTTCGTAGCACTATTTACCTTAGGCGAGCATGTCTGGTTTGTGTCCGCATGGTATATATATATACGTATGATATGAATGCAATGCATATGCTAGGTACCTTTTCCAACCGATATACAGTACGTCAAGATTTTATTATGATTCGTACACCTATGAGGGGACCCGCAAAGTCCATATACCCCTAAGAAATGTCCCATCAGAGCCCAGCTCATAGCGGAATAATATCATGTTGCACACATGCAACTTTGTTCCCCGCCTATCAATATAATCTCAATGTTTCCATAATTTCATAGTATTTTACCTTTCCGGCCTCTTGGACCTATATATTATCCAAGTCAGAATCAAGATATCATATCGAAAGCATGAGAGATGAGTAAAAAAACAATAGCAAACATGCCGACAAGCCCACATATGGCGACAAGCCCAAATAAGCACCAGTCGGAACCAACATAAGGCTTATTCTCCAAATCACCTATCATCACAGTTCAATACCGGTACCCACTCAAATGTTCATCATAACAGGCTCAGTGGTACCCCAAAAATGTTGAATACCCCTCAATATTTATAACTAATTACTCACTTCTATTGAAGTCTCGAAAAACTAAATTGTAGCCTACCTCTAGATTGAACCGGAGCGCTACACGATCAATCCTTGACGATAGCCTTGCCATTCCTCTGCGACTCATGATAATCGAAGTCTAATCACGCATATTATAATCGTTAATATAAAGCTTACACAACATAAAACAAGAATGAAATACCATCCCCGGGCCCACGCTACCATGACTCAAACTTTAAAACATAAATATCAAGAATACATACTAGGTAGTCACATCCTTAAGTTAATTAAAAGTCTATACACATTTGAACACTCAATTAGACAATATACAAAAGCCCTAAATTGAAACTCTAGAAATTTTCCCCAATTGGAACAACTTTCTATATCCAAATTAAGTGTTATAACATGATCATCTAATCATATCCATCACTAATTAACATTAATTCAAGTAAACTAATTCATAAACCCTTCATTAAGCAATAATTTAACTCTCTTACTCTCACAAGAATGCATAACTTATCTTTCCCAACTTATAATCATACTATATCACCATTATTAAAGAATTTAGAAGCATAAACTTAATTCACAAATGAAAGAATCACTTACCGCAAGGGTGAAATTTCTCTTATTTTGAAAATGCTCAATGACTGCATGTCTCGAGGTTTTTTAATTTGGGAAAAGAATTCTGACCTAAGAAATTTATAGGACACCTGATACAGTGATTCTGCCCTAGCAGAATCGATTGCGCTAGAGCGGACCCACTGCAGTGAATGTAAGCCCCGCTGAGGCGGTGTCACTTGACACCTCGCCTCAACGCTATGACGAACTCGACTCCACAGAGACGGAAACCCACATTTTCCAAACTCCCACTTTGGCGAGCCAACCTCTCACCAATACGGACATGTCGGAGTGAGCATTGATGCCGCCAAGGCTGACACCAGACACCCGCAATAGGAAAAACCGTCCAAACTCCTATCAAACATCTGAAACACTCCTGATACTCCTTGGATACAAACCAGACATGCTTGTCTAAGGTGAACAGCGCTATGAACTCGCTTATACCCTCAGATTTTCCATTTGACCTAGCTAAGGAATACCTTTTTAAAGAATCGTCCGGAAAAACAAAATATCCAAAAATCACAAATAAGGCCACAAAATACATTCAAGCGCCTCAGAAAGCAAACTAATGACTCGACCAAATCATAATTGATGCTCAGGGGCTACCGGAAGTGACAGAACCCGAAAATAAACCATCTAGCCAAAAGTCAACTTTGAATCAAACTATCCAACTCTAAGTTTGTAGCTTTTGGGTTTTTCATCCGCAACTCATATAAATGAACCCCTATATCCATGCCACCCATTCCCGCATTCACAAACCCCACATAGAGTCTACATGAAGGTTCAAACAAGAAAATAAGAGTCTTTAGCTGAAATGACTGGATGGATCATTACATCAGATACCAATTAAAATAACGTTCGTCCTCAAATAGAGAGAAAAAAATAGAGAAAACATAGCAGAAGTAGTGAACAAGTCAGGATATCTGCTCCATCAGACTCGGTTTCCCAAGTCGCCTCCTCAACAGGATGATGCCTATGAGCTGACTAAGCCCACTATCCTACAGGGCCCCTCTTGTGTCCGGTTAAGGCTCCACCTCTTACATAAGCTATCTCCTTGAATCTAAACTTTCTCACTTGCCTGCCCAAAATAGCCACAGGGTCCTCGAACTCCAAATTCTGATCAAGCAACACGGAGTCCCACTGAATGATATAAGAACCATCGGCATGATACTTCTTCGGCATACACATGGAAAATTGGAGGAACGCCTAAAAGACATGGTGGTAGAGCCAACTTATATGTCACCTCCTAAACTCTCTAAAGGATCTCAAAAGGCCTAATATACCTCGAACTCAACTTCCCTCTCTTGTCGAACCTCATCACACCCTTCATGGATGAGACCTTCAAAAAAACTCTGTCACCAACTATGAACACCAAATTTTGGACCTTTCGGACCGCATACTCCTTCTGTCTTTTCTGAGCTGCTAGGAGCTTATCCTGGATTATCTTCACCTTCTCCAAGGAATCTCTCAATCAATTGATACCCCAAGATCGAACCTCGAATGCATCAAACCAACCAATCGGAAATCGACATCTACTACCATAAAAAGCCTCGAACGGTGCCATATCAATACTGAGGTGATAACAATTGTTGTATGAAAACTCTGCCAAAGGTAAGAACTAGTACCAATGACCACCAAAATCAATCATGCAGGCTCGTAACATGTCCTCCAATAACTGAATAAAAGGTAAGAACTAGTACCAATGACCACCAAAATCAATCATGCAGGCTCGTAACATGTCCTTCAATAACTGAATAATCCACTCAGACTGATCGTCGGTCTAAGGGTGAAACGCTGTACTGAGATCCAAACAAGTACCTATCTCCTTTTGCATAGTCCGCTAGAAATGCGAAGTAAAATTAGTACCCCGATATGAGATGATAGAAATACGAACCCCAAGAAGATGAACAATCTCACGAATGTAGATCTTGGCGAACTTCGTTGCATTATACGTCATCTGGACCGAAATGAAATGCACGAAATTGGTTAATCTATCAACAATGACCCAAATATGATCAAACATGGCCAAAATTTTGGGAAATCCAACAACGAAATCTATGACCATCCTCTCCCACTTTCACTTGGGAATGGGCATTCTCTGAGACACACCACCGGGTCACTGGTGCTAGTACTTGACCTGCTGACAATTCTGATACCGAGACACAAAATCAATAATGTCTTTATTTATCCTACCCCACTAATAGTGTTGCCTCAAATCATGGTACATCTTAGTAGCACCTGGATGAATCGAATACCTAAAGTTGTGAGCCTCCTCCATAATCAATCTGGTCAAGTCTGCCACACGAGGCACACATACTCTACCCTTGAGCTTCAGAACACCCTCACTATCAATTATGGCCTCCTTAGCCTCACCACTCATTACCTTATCTCTGATTTTGCAAAACTTCACATCCTCATACTGGTGAGTCTGAATCTTATCCAAAAGAGACGACCTCGCCTCCACACAAGCCAAAATCCTACCTGGATTTGGACGATCAAGTCTCACAAAATAGTTGGCTAGAGACTGGACCATCAATGCCAAAGGACGGTCAGAAGCAATCAATAAAGAGAAACTCTTTATGTTGACTGCCTTTTGGCTCAAGGCATCCGCCACCATATTGGCCTTGCCTGGATGGTACAAAATTGTCATGTCATAATCTTTCAACAACTCCATCCACCAATGCTGCCTGGAGTTCAAATCCCTCCGATTAATGACATACTAAAGACTGCGGTGGTTAGTATACACCACACAATGAACGCCATACAAGTAATGCATTCAAATCTTCAAGGCAAACACAACACTAGCCAACTCTAAATCATAAACATGGTAATTCTTATCATGCACCTTCAACTGCCTCGATGCATAAGCAATAATCTTACAATCCTGCATCATCACACAACCCAACATAATCCTAGAAGCATCACAGTACACAATAAAGTCCTTCCCATCCACCAGAAGGGACAAAATTAGGGTTTTGGTCAAAAGAGTCTTGAGCTTTTAAAGATCTCCTCACACAGATCGAAAAACTGAAAAGTCACCTTCTTTAGAGTAAAACCTATCAGATTCAAAGCGATAAAAGAGAAACCCTTGATGAACCGGTGATAGTAGCTAGCAAGACCCATAAAACTCTGAATATCCATCACAGAAGTCTATCTAGGCCAGTCCCTGACTGCCTCTATCTTCTGAAGGTAAACCCTAATCCCATCCTTGGACACCACATGTCCCAAGAATGCCACAAAACTCAACCAAAACTCACACTTTAAGAATTTTGTGTACAACTTTTTCTCCTTTAATAAACTAATAACCACTCTTAGATGACGCTCATGGTCTTCATAACTCTTCGAATATTCCAGGATGTCATCAATTAGCACAATCACAAAAGAATCCAAATATGACTTGAATATCCCATTCATCAAGTCCATGAACGTTGCGAAGGCATTGGTAATCCTGAATGACATCACCAAGAACTCATGATGCCTATAAAGAGTCAATCTTAGGAACATCTTCAACTCGAATCATCAGCTGATGATACACATACCTCAAGTCAATCTTTGAAAACACCAAAGCACAGTGAAGTTAATCGAACAGGTCATCAATACGCGTAATCAGATACTTATTTCTGATTGTGACCTTGTTCAATTTTCTGTAACCAATGCACATACTCATAGTGACATCTTTCTTCTTCACAAATAAGACAGGAGCACCTCATGGGGATATACTTGGTCGAATGAAGCCCTTACTCAACAAATCCTAAAGTTTCTCCTTCAATTGTCTCAACTCGACTGGAGTCATATTGTACATAGGAATAGAAATAGGTCTAGTACCCACCTCAAGATTAATACAGAAGTCAATATCTCTGTCTGGAGGCATACCCGATAAGTTTGAAGGAAAGACCTCAGCGAACTCACTAACTACCAAAACTGACTCAAGAGAAGGAGTATCTGCGCTAGTATCCCGAATGTGAGCAATATATACCAGAAAACCCCGATCTATTAAATTCATAGACTGAATGTAATAAATGACCTTCCTAGCTAACGTGATCATCCTAGAATAGAGGTCTAGAATTGCATGATATGGTGATAGCCATTCCATATAAAAAATAAAGTCGAAATCCACCATATCTAAGATAACCAAATCTAACCAAGTGTCGTAACCCATGAAAGTAACTACACACATGCGATAAACTCTATCTACAATCACAGAATCACCGACTAGTGTAGACACACGAATAGAAACATCAAGCATATCACACCATATCACTAGCTCTATGTGACTCAACAATACCCATGGTAGGAAACCTCTGATGGACGTTCAAGATGAACTCATACGCATCCTCGGGCTATTCATAAAATACCGGAGGTTTCATGTTCGAAAAGTGCTCCCAAATCTTCCGCTCATCGTGGGTCATATGTCCATCCAATAGGCCAGGGACCAAACCTTGGAGCATGAACCTCATCAATATGGGGCGCTGACATCGTCGTTGGCTGAACCTCGAGAGTATAAAACTCAAAGGTATGAGTCTGCCCCTCTCCCACATAGGTTTGAGAACCACCTGGAGTAGTAGGATGTACGCTTGTCTGAGCAAAGACATCAAAAACACTCAATAACCTAACTAGTATGTCCTATAGAACTAGAGTAGCAATAAATCCAGCTGATCCTGGGCTGACCCCATCTCTTCCTCTAACATATCATCATGAGGCTCAATAACTAGCTCAGGGAAACAGATCTAGCATAAGTCTGACCGGCCCTCTGTGCTAGGCCTCGAGCTGGTGTCGCTGCTCTAACTCTACCTCAGCCATGAGCACGTCCTCTACTATGACCGTGCACCGCCGAAGCTAGTATCAGTGCATCCTCCCTTAATGTATCGGCACGAGTCCTTACCATCTGTGACAGAATAGAAACAAAGGTCAGATACCAATTTAATTCAACTTAGAACGAAAGGAATGAAGAAAATGAAATTTACTAGATGTCTCATAGCCTCTCAAACATAAGTACGAACATCTCTGCACCCATCCACACGACTTTACTAGACATTGCTCTTGTATTTAAGACCGTTAATCTAAGGCTCTGATACTAAATTTGTCATGACCTCTTTTTAGGAATCGTAGAGGCACTTACATAATCCCACTAGTAGGCAAACCACTCTCAATCATTCACCAGTTATGATATAGGTAAAAGAAGAAAATAACAATTAGTACATAAGCTCTCATAATATAAATGCGAAATAAGTAGTAAGTCTGATACACCATAAAATCCCCCAAGTGATCTAGTATGTAGATACAAGAGCACTAGCAAATCCGATACAAGTCTGTATACACGCATGGAAAAACTAAATAATAGTCTAAGAAAGTCTGTCATGTCTCTCAAATGCAACAAAAGACTGAAATAGAGATAAACACCCAAGGGTATGCTGGAGATAGCATCCTCACCCTGAATGCTAGAGGTCCACTACTCGAACTCAGCCATATGGTCCTGCGGAGGTGAAAAATATTGAATCTACATTTAAAAAGGAATACAGTAAGCGTAGCATGAGTACACAATGTACTCCCATAGACATCATCGGCAGACAAAGATGGAAGATACATAATCAGAGATAAATACCAACTTGACACCAAATAATCCTACCCTAACAACTCAACTAGTCCAATTAATGCCACAAGTTCACCGAATATTACATAGAAGTTCACAACACCTTTTCAGTAGGATTTCATAATCACTCAAGCAACCCAATTCTAATAGTTCAATGACAGAGATCCTAGTCTCATCAAGTCTTTCATGTTCAACAATCTAGTCAAGTCATTATCAATCATTTCAATACAAGGTCAACCACAATTAATTAATGTTATGGAATATATATATGTATGATATTAATGTAATGCTTATGCCAGGTACATTTTCCAATTCGATATATAATACATCAATATGTTATTATGATCCGTACACCCATAGGGGACCTTGAAAGTACATATACGCCTTCAGAATGTCTCATCGGAGCCCAACTCTTTGCTGAATAATATTATGTTGTAGGCATGTAACTCTGTTCCTCGTGTATCAATATCATCTCAATGTTACCATAATCTCATACTATTCTTACTTTTCTGTCCTCTTGAACCCACATCATATACATACCTCATACCAATATCATAGAACCATGAGTGTATGAATGCAAATGACAATACAAGGAAAGATATCATGTTATGATGAGATGCAATCAAATATAGAGATAACATGTCACATGCTTTAAAGATTCAATAACACGTATATAATTTAAGTCAGAATCATCAAATATATCTATGATGAGTAAACACACAATAGCAAATATGGCGATAAGCCCACATATGGTGACAAGACCAAATAAGCAGCAGTCAGAACTAGCACATGGTTGATTCCCCAAATCACACATCATCACGGTTCAACACTGATACCCACTCAAACATTCATCACAACCAGCTGAGTGGGATCCCCAAACACGTCCAATACCCCTCAATATTTATAACTAATTACGCGCTTTTATCGAAGCCTCAAAAAACTAAACCATAGCCTACATCTAGTCTGAACAAGCGTGCTACACGACCAAGCCATGATGATAGCCTTGTGTGATGACCCACCATATCATCATGCCACATAAGTGCCACTTGGCATATATTTTATCCATGTGGATGCTTACATAGGAAATATGCTAGCATATCTGAGAAGATTTTAGAGCCATGGAGAGTTTCCTTGGGAAGACTTTCTTGGAAGACCCTAGAATTCCATGGATTTGTATGGAAAGTCCTTCAAATACTTTAGTTGTGTAAATATTTCTAGTATAGGGACTTACTTGTAAATATGTTGGGACTTGTACAATAATTCTTATTTACATATTAGTCCTAGGTTAGTAGTATAAATAGAAGAGTCATTCATTTGTAAATCTTCAAGAAAACAATTAAAGTTCTCTACAATATAAAAGCTTTCTTTTAGCAAATTTCTCTTGTCTTCATAATCTTCCATTTCTTTAGCGATCTTGAGAGTAGTAAACTAGGTTGACTTGGCATAAAAAGATCATGAACAAATTGTGCAAGAACGTGAAGGAGTTGTCAAGTGACGCACGTGTGCTTAGTTGAAGACTAAGGATGTGACAACATGGTATTAGAGCGAAGGTTGATACTAACGAAATGGAAAACAACAGAGAAATCAACATTGCTAACACCCAAGACGTCACTTAGGTTGCTGTTGGCATGAAGGGCCATACCAAAAATAGAATTGCCGCCAGCAAAAGCCAGGAAGTGCCACCAGAGGTTGTGCCAAACTAAGGGCTTACATCCCAAGAACCTTCTGATAAGAGCGAGGATGATGTGGAGGTTCTGCCTGAGGATATTTTTCTTGGTAAAGAGTGGATTATTAAGGTTAATGTATGGATGGACGCCATTGATATCTTTGGCCAATGTCTAGGGAAGGTGGAGGGCACCCTTAGCGTTCTTTAGGGGCACACTCTTGAAGAGATTGGCATCTGAAATGACTTGGAGGGGCATATGCAGGCCGAGATTGAGGTAAAACAAACCATCACTACCCTAGAGTGCAGACTCATGGAAGCATCGAGTACTATCGATGCCATGAAGGTAAAGATAGTGGCACTCGAAGAGCAAGTCGACAATGGCATGACTGAGGCAGCCAACAATATTGTTGTAACAAGAAAGGCTAAGATCGAGGCTCCCAAAACACTAGTGTTCAAAGGGGTTCGTGATGCACAAAAAGTTGAGAAATTTCTTTTGTACTTGGAGAACTATTTCAGGCATGGAAAAGTGAGTGACGATGAGGCCAAGATCAGCACTGCTATGTTTTACTTATTAGAGATTGCCCTTCCATGGTATAGAAGGAAGGTGGCCGATGTTGAGAGAGATATGTGCGCCATTAGCACGTGGGTCAAATTCAAGGTCTAGTTCAAGCGTCAATTCTTCCCAAATAATGTCTTAGACGAGGCAAGACGTAAGTTTAGGGAATTGAAGAAGACACGAAATATACGCAACTACGTGAAGGAGTTCACCACCCTGATGCTTAAAAATTCCCAACCTGACCAGTGATAACTTTTTTTTCCATTTCATGGACGGATTGCAGAATTGGGATAAGTAGGAGTTGTAATGCAATCAAGTCGCAGACATAGACCAAGCCATAGTGGAGAATGAGTATTTGATAGATTTCAATAATGACAAGCACGACAAAAGCAATGTAATGAGTCAAGATGTAGAAATGCCAAAGGTGGGGGAGACTGTGGTAGAGGAAAAGAGATGCACCAATAATACTTTAACACTCAAGATGACAGCAAGTTTGATGGTAAGAAGTCAAATGGCCATTCGGGCTATGCTGAGAAGAAGGCGCAAGCCGAGAAGAATGGATGTTATATATGCGGAGAGACGCATAGCTTTAGGAACTATCGTGACTTAAAGAGCCTCAGTACTACGGTGCTTGACTAGAAGGATCAAACACAAGGACAATGTTCGAGAAGTGCATAGTTAGGGACGATCAGACTATGTAGCACTTTCAATAAGCAACCTAGCCAGCTTGACAATAATAGAAACCAGTAGATAGATCTCACCATCAACAATAAGCTTTCTCTCGCATTGGTGGACACTGGAGAAACTCATAATTTTGTGACCGAGGCTGCATCTAGGAGACTAGAGTTGAAGCTCGCTCCAATAATGCATGTATCAAGACCATGAATGCTGAGCCAAAAAATGCTCGTAGTGTAGCCAATGGCGTTGGTGTAAAATTAGGTGATTGGAAAGGTACGATAAACTTTACCGCCACAACTATGGTTATCTTTAACATTGTTCTAGTGCAAGAATTCATCAGGAAATTCCACACAATGATCGACCCTAACCTCCAACGTCTCAGTCTTGGAGCAAAGAGGAGCTTGCATGGTGCGTACAATGACTATACCACATAGATAAGGCCAAGCACAACTATCGAATATGTATCTTGTCAAGGGGCTCAAGAAGAGGGAACCGACGTTCATTGCAACCATTGCAAGTTTGGAGAGAGATCGATATTCCCAACGAACATTGTCTCCTTGCATATAGAAGTTTCTCAAGGAGCTACCTAAGCACCTTCCTCCTAGACATGAGGTGTATCACAAGATAGAGTTGGAGAAAATAAGATGAAGATGTTTGTTGATCGTAAGCGTCTTCCCATAAATTATAAGATTGGAGATATGGTTTAGGTGAAGTTTAATCTAAGGCAATTTAAGGCAGTACGGGACGCGCACTAAAACTTGGTGCGGAGATATAAGGGGCCATTTAGGATCGTCTCCAAGGTGGGAAAGATCTCATACAAGTTAGAGTTACCACCTCATCCCAAGATTCATCCCATTTTCATTGCCAGCGTGCTCAAGCCATACCATGGCAAAGATTACCATCGTGCATGATCAGGAGATTGAGGCCATCATTGATTACTAGGCCAGACAAAGACAAGAAAAGAAAGCCACCGCCATGTTCCTCGTCCATCGGAAGGGGAACTCACTTGAGGCACACATATGAGCGATATGAAGACTTTTGGAAATTCAAAGATAAGATCTGAGATTTTATGCAACAATAATGCGTCGTGGTCATCGTAACATTGGGTTGGGGAGAGTGTGATGACCCACCACATCATCATGCCACATAGGTGACTATTGTCACTTATTTTATCCATGTGGATGCTTACATATGAAAGATGCTAGCATGTGTGGAAAGATTCTGGAGCCGTGGAGAGCTTCCTTGGGAAGACTTTCTTGGAAAACCCTAGAATCTATAGATTTGTATGAAAAGTCCTTATAATAATGTAGTTGTGTAGAGATTTCTACAATAAGGGCTTATTTGTAAATATGTAGGGACTTATAATTCTTATTTACATACTAGTCCCCGGTTGAGTAGAATAAATAGGACAGTTATTCATTTATAAATCATTAAGGAAATAATTCAATTTCTCTACAATATAAAAGCTTTCTTTTAGCAAATTTCTCTTGTCTTCCTAATCTGCCATTTCCTTAGCGATCTTGAGAGTAGTAAACTAGGATGAATTGGCATAGCAAGATCATGAGCAAATTGTGCAAGAACGTGAGCGATTTGTCAAGTGTCGCGCGTGCGCTTTGTTAAAGACTAAGGATGTAACACTTTCCCTTCCTCTGCACCTCATGATAATTGAAGATAGTGGAACTCAAAGAGCAGGTCGATGTTGGCGTGACTGAGGCAACCAAAAATATTGTTGTAACGAGGGAGGCAAATATCAACGCTCCCAAGCCACCAGTGTTCAAAAGGGTTCATGATGCACAATAAGTGGAGAACTTTCTTTGGCACTTGGAGAACTATTTCAGGCATGGAAAAGTGAGGGACGATGAGGCCAAGATTAAAACTGTTGTGTTGTACCTATCATAGGTTTTCATGCTATGGTGGAGAAGGAAGGTGGCCAATATTGAGGTATGTGTGCTATTAGCACGTATGACCAGTTCAAGGCTGAGTTCAAGCGTCAATTCTTTCAAAACAATATCTTATATGAGGCAAGGAGTAAGTTTAGAGAATTGAAGTAGACATGAAGTATACGCAACTATGTCATGGATTTCACCACCCTGATGCTTCAAATTCCCAGCCTAACCAGTGATGACTTACTTTTTCACATCATAGACAGATTGCAGAATTGGGCTAAGCAGGAGTTGCAACATTGTCAAGTTGCAAACATAGACCAAGCCATAGTAGAGGCCAAGTCTTTGAGATATTTCAGGCATGACAAGAACGATAAATGCAAAGGTAATGAGTCAAGGAGTAGTAATTCCAAAGGTGGGGGAGACTGTAGCAGAGGAAAAGAGATGCACCAACAATACCCTAAGACTCAAGATGCCAGCAAGTTTGATGGTAAGAAGTCAAATGGTCGTTAAGGATACGTTAAAAAGAAGGTGCAAGCCGATAATAAGGAATTCTACATATGCGGAGGGTCGTATTGCTATAGGAACTGTCCCATCTTAAATAGCCTCAATTTTATGGTTCGTTACATGAAGGATCAAGCGCAATGACAAATTTTGGGAAATTCACAATTAGGGACAATCAGACTATGTGGCGTTGTCAAGAAGCAACCTATCCAACCTGACGAGAATAGAAACCAGTATGTGGATCTCACTATCAACACCAAGCTCGCTTGCGCATTAGTAGACACTGGAGCAAGTCACAATTTTGTGACCGAGGCTGCAGCTAGGAGACTAGAGTTGAAGCTCCAATTAATGCCCACATCAAGATCATGAATACTGAGCCATAAAATGCTCATAGTGTAGCCAATGAAATTGGTGTAAAATTAGGCGATTAGAAAGGTACGACAAACTTTACCGCCACTACTATGGATATCTTTGACACTGTTCTGTGGCAAGAATTCTTCAGGCATTGCCACGCGATGATCGACCCCTACCTCCAACGTCTCATAGTCTTGGAGCGAGACGGAGCATGCATGGTGCCTATAGTGACTATGCCGTATGGATAGAGCCAAGCACAACTCTCGTCTATGCAGCTTGGCAAGGGGCTCAAAAAGGGAGAACTAACGTTCACTGCAACCATTGCATGTTTTTAGGGAGACCGGAATTCACAAGAGTCACTGTTTCCTTACATAGAGAATTTGCTCAATGAGAACATGGATGTTATGCTCGATGAGCCACCTAACCACCTGCCTCATATATGTGAGGTGGATCACAAGATTGAGTTAGATCCAGGGGCTAAACCACCCACATTCGCCCCTTATCGCATGGAATTGCCTGAGTTTGAGGAGCTTAGAAAGCAACTGAAGGAGCTACTAGATGTCGGTCATATTAGCCCATCAAAGACACCCTTTGGCAGTGTTGTTCCAAAAGAAGAAGGATGGATCATTATTCTTATGCATAGACTACCTGGCACTTAATAAGGTCACAGTGAATAATAAATACCCAATCTCACTCATTGTTGATTTATTTTACAAACTTGGGCAAGCCAAGTACTTTACCAAGGTGAACTTTCGCAAAGGTTACTACCAAGTTCGTATAGCAGAAGGGGATGAGCCAAAGACAACATGTGTGATGAGGTACACAGCCTTTGAGTGGTTGGTGATGCCCTTTGCCTTAACCAACGCACCCCCAACATTTTGCACTCTCATGAATGAGATTTTTTATCTACCTTTATCAGTTCGTGGTGGTTTACTTGGATGACATAGTCCTCTACAACAACACCTTGAAGGAGCATGTTTAGCACTTAAGAAAGGTTTTCCAAGTATTGCGGGAGAACGAGCTATACATCAAGAGGGAGAAGTGCGAGTTCGCACAGTCAAAGGTGCACTTCTTGGTACATGTCATTAGCAATGGCTAGCTACGCGTGGACGAGGGTAAGGTACATGCTATCTAAGCGTGGGAGGCGCCTACTAAGGTAACCGAATTGAGATCGTTTCTCGACCTTGTTAACTACTATCGACGGTTCATTAGCAGTTATTCAAGCAAGTCAGCACCATTGGCCAAGTTGCTAAAGAACAACAAGTCATGGATTTGGACGGAGCACTACCTAAAAGCATTTGAAGACCTTAAGAAAGCTGTAATAGTGTTCTCGCATTGCCTGACTTTACCAAGACATTCGAGGTGCATACAGATGACTCTGACTTTGCGATTGGGGGTGTCCTGATAGAAAGACATCCCATAGCGTTTGAGAGCCGCAAGTTGGACACGACGGAGTGACATTATACCATGTAAGACAGGGAGATGACTGTTATTGTGTGTTGCCTTCGCACATGGTGACATTACTTGCTCTGGTCAAGGTTCTTGGTCAATACAGACAACGTGCAAGGGTAATGTCTACTTCTAGAGACAAAAGAAGCTCAAACCAAAGTAGGCTAGATGGAAAGACTTTTTGGCCGAGTTCAATTATGTACTAGAGTGTAAATCGGTTAAGGGTAATGTCGTGGCCGATGCATTAAGATGAAAGGCTGAGCTTGAAGCCATCACTTCAACAAGTTGGAGCATTCGAGAGGCTATTAAAGAGTGCATACAACATGACCCAGCAGCCAAGAAACTCATGGAGTTAGCCACCCAAGGAAAAATAAGATGTTTTTGGGTGGAAGATGGTCTATTGCTTACCACCTCATCTCAAGATCCTCTCATTTTCCATGCCAGCGTGCTCAAGCCATACCATGAAGACAAGGATGATCCAAGTAGAGGCCAGCCAAGTCACGCGCCTATTACTATCACCACCTCGCATGATCGTGAGATTGAGGCTATCATTGATTACTATGCCAGGTTATGATAAGGGCAGCAAGACACCACCATGTTCCTCGTCCATTGGAAGGGGCAATCACCAGAGGAGGCCACATGGGAATGATATGAAGACTTATGGCAATTCAAATACAAGATCCGATATTTTATGCAACAACAATATGTCGCGGTCATCGCAACATTGGGTGGGGGAGAGTATGATGACCCACCACATCATCATGCTACATAGGTTCCACTTGGCACATATTTTATCAATGTAGATGCTTACATAGGAAAGATGCTAGCATATGTTGGAAGATTCTAGAGCCATGGAGACCTTCCTTAGGAAGACTTTCTTGGAAGATCCTAGAATTCCATGGATTTGTATGGAAAGTCCTTAGAATACTCTAGTTGTGTAGAGAATTCTAGAATAGGGACTTTTTGTAAATATGTAGGGACTTGTAAAATAATTCTTATTTACATACTAGTCACTAGGTGAGTAGTATAAGTAGGAGAGTCATTCATTTGTACATCATCAAGAAAATAATTTATGTTCTCTACAATATAAAAGCTTCATTTTAGCAAATTTCTCTTGTATTCCTAATCTACCATTTCCTTAGCGATCTTGAGAGTAGTAAACTAGGCTGACTTGTCATAGCAAGATCGTGAGAAAATTGTGCAAGAATGTGAGAGAGCATGTGCGCTTAGTTGAAGTCTAAGGACGTGACACTTTCCCTCCTCTACGCCTCGTGATAATCGAAGTCTAATCACACATATTATATTCATTAATATAAAGCATACACAACATAAAACGTGACTTAAATACTAACCCCGGGCCCACGCTACCAAGACTCGAACTTTAATACTCGAATATGAAGAATACATATTAGGTAGTCACATCCTTACGGTAATTGAAAATCTACACACATTTGAATCCTCAATTGAACAATATGCAAAAGCCCTAAATTGAAACCCTAGAAATTTCCCCCAATTGGAATAGGTTTCTATGTCAAAATTAAGCGTTATAACATGATCATCTAATCATATCCATTACTAATTCACATTATTTCAAGTAAAATAATTCATAAACCCTTCATTAAGCAATAACTTAACTCTCTTATTCTTACAAGAATGCATGACTCATCTTCCCCAACTTATAATCATACTATATAACCATTAATAAAGAATTTGAAGCATAAAATTAATTCACAATGGAAATAATCACTTACCCTAAGGATGAAATTGCTCTTAGACTTCAGAAAATGCCGCCATCTGAAATTGCTCTTAGACTTCAAAAAATGCTCTATAGCGGCTTTTGTTTCGTTGTATTTTAATTTGGAAAAGCAAAATCTGACCTAAGAAATTTATAAGGCACATGATATAGTGATTCCTCCCCGATGGAATCGACCCCGTTGGATCAGACCCGTTGCCGCTAACAGAACCCCCACTGAGGTAGTGTCACATGATACCTAACCTCAGCGCCATGACAAATATGACTCCGTAGAGGTGGACTTTTCCCTGCGGACAGACCCTCTACCAAAGAGGAAATCTATGTATACCAAAATCTTTCTTTGGCGAGCCAACCTCTCACTGAGGCATACACGTCATAGCATGCACTGGGAGACTGGGAGACATCAAGACTGGCTTAAGAAAGGTGAATAGTCGGCCGAAACTACTCACCAAGGCACTCCAAAATCAAGAAGCTTCCACACGTGCTCCAAGGAAATGATTCATGAACTAACTAGTTCATGCATTGCTATACAATGAAGATACAAAGGAAAGGCCTAGAGAACTTCAAGGGGTGGTCGAATTCCCCTTCCCATTCGGTTAACACACAAGAGTGGTCTAGGAAGCATGCATCATTGGTCCCCATGTTAACCCCAACCCTTTTACACTTGTCCACACTTGGTCGAGAAGTTCAAGTAGTTTTTGTCCTGTAATTTGTCTTCTACAAAAGTCCATGTATTACTATAAATAGGACCCATAAGATGTTGTAAAAAGGCAGAGTTTATTTATGAAAATTAGTGAGTTTTACTCATTTGCTAAGTTATTCAACTTGTGTGTTGTTTATCTTAGTTGGTCTTTGTGTGGGCCTTCGGTTCTTGTGTGAGCCAACCCCTTAGTGTAAGTTGAAGCTAGGACTTGTGTGACCTAGTTAAACCCAAGCTAAGGTCCTTTCGGTGTCAGTTTGGTTAGGACTTGTGGGACCTAAATAAGCCAAAGCTTAAGGAAACCCCTTAGTGTGAGTGAACGTTGGAACTTGTGTGATCTAACCAAACCCAAGCCTAGGGTCTATCTTAAGGTTACCGGCCACCCTCACTTGGTTAGTAATCGATCTTGTACTTAGCAACCTCGGTGTAGTCCTTGTCCAATTGGCCAAACTCATCTTGGTGTCGACTTGAGCATTAAAACCTCGTGTCTCTATCCTTGTTTTTTTACCGTCCATTGCTTGGTTTGTACTCGAGTTCGTACCTAGCATCCCATGTTCATTCCTTGACCAAACCACTTCATTATTTCCACCACCACATCCCACAATACGTCCCTAACATCCATATAAAAGGTCACCACCCAAAACATCCCACAAATAACCGTGTCACCTCGATAACACCAAACAGTCTATAACATACCATTTATCGAGAACCTCAATGTTCCTATCTGCTACCACCACCTTGCCACTATCAAACCGCCAAACCTCGATCCTCAACATACCCAAAACACCTCCATAAAACGTTTTAACCCAACTCTTTCTAAATCTACCCGACCAACCTCACAATACCACACTGTCCGGTAGAAACATCCTACCTGACAGCCCACTTTCGGTCTAATTTTTGGGTCAACCCATATACAACCAAAATCCAACCCACTTACACCCCTCCTTACTTGCATCAGATTGGTATCAGTGTAAGGCCATCCCATCCTACGCTTTGACGCTATGGCTCACATAAACAAAAAAGAAAAACTAAGGAGGATCATCAGTGACATTCTTACGGAACGTGCGCAAGCCTTGATAAAGGAACTTGCAGAGCATGCTGTGAGGAATAACGCTGAATCCAGGGTTGTGCAAAGAAGCCCACATGAAAGGGAAATCGAAATCGAGGAGATCCTAGAGGAAAAACAAAGTCGTACCCTTTTCACTAATCCATTGTATCATGTTGAAGAAAATGGCAATACCTCCTTTGAAAAATGTGGGGGAAGGTAATGATCTTACGGAGGTGTGTGAAAATTTAGTGCTCCAACATATGATGAGTGTTCAACTTGAAGAACATGAGGAGACACAAAGTGAAGAATTCTTTTACACCTGACGCAAAGTAAAAGACAAAGTGTGCAACATGATCATTGACGGAAGAAGTTATATCAACGCGGCTTCCGTAGAGATGGTAAAAAAATTGGACCTACCTTCCCTCAACCATCATATACCGTATACTCTCCAACAACTAAACCAACACGAAAGGCTAAGAGTAGGAAAACAAACTCTTGTTAGCTTTCGGATTAGAAAGTATGAAGATAAAATATGGTGTGACATCCTCCATATGGATGTGTGTCATATTTTATTGGGACGACCTTGGCAACTTGATTGGAAGGTGCAACTTAATAAAGAAAATAATACATATTCTTTTCGATAGGATGACAACAAAATCTGATTGGTGTCATTGTCACCGAGTAAAGTGAAAGAAATAAAAATCTGAAGTACCGAGAAGCGCAAGACCGAGGCTCTCTTACTTAATGCATAAAAGATAGAATAATAATTTAATAAGGGGAGTCCTCTAGTTCCATTGGTGCGCAAGGAAAGCCTCGTAGAGAACACGGTTAGAAATGTCGGCCTTAAGGAACCCATAAAGAAACTTGAAGATAAATTTCCCGGTGATATTACAACCAAGTCTCTGTCGATTAAGGGTATTGTACATGCTCTTAGTTTATTTCCAAGAATTTCATTCCCTAACCACCATTCCTATAGACACCATCCAAAAAGGGAGATATCATCCACCTTGTTAGTGCAAAATGGAAATGAGGCGTGGCACACATGTGTTCTCATCCAAGCGATCGCCAAAAACATGAAATGCAACATTTCTATGCCGAGGTGGAAAATTTCTTTTGAGGAATCAAGTGGAGCCAAATGGTTCTACAAGATAGTCTCAAGGAGAGGATACCATCAAAGGGGAACCCGAGAATGAGATACTTGGGGGATCGCTACCAAGGTCAAGCATGATATGTACGAAGAGCGTGTGATGTCATTTAGAGAAAGTAACGCTCAGAGTTCTCCCAAAAGTTTCATGCATGAGATAACACAACAATCCATAGGTTACATGGCATTAACCGAAGGCATGCATGAGAGCCCCTCCACGGTAGGAACTGCCTGGAGTTGTTCCAAGAATGTAAATGGAAGTGTGGTAGGAAACTTCCATGGCTTGCCTTTTTTATCGGTGTTTCATCCGAGATAATGGTTCCCTTATTGCTCATATTCCGACCATGGAGTTATTAATTGAAGTTGAGCATGATGCTAGAGGAATCGATGTTGGTCCTGTCTTAATTCAAGACCAAAGGTCCATTGCTTTCTCTAGTACATTGCTTTCATATAAGTAATTTTGCATCAAGGGACCCTTGGTATATTGGAAACGTTTAACTTGGCTTATGTTCGGATCATTGGGCTTGACTACACTTAAGGAAGAAAGGGACAATCAAATGCCAAGGACGGATGGACCTTGCAAGATATTGGCCTTCAAGGTTGAGCATGATTTGTACGAAATGGGTGCAATGCCATTGGAACTATGTGACGCCCCAAGATCTTCCATACACGAGGAATTACGACCCTTCTTGGGATACTTAACATCATCCGAGGATATTCATAACAATCCATCCAAGGAAGGAGCCACCCAATGTTGGCCCGAATATGCCATTGTCTTACATGACTTGGCTTCCTTTTGTCATCATTTCATTCTAGGTTATAACACCCTTGCTGCCCATAGTCCGAATGATGAGGTGTTTTTGGAGGTTAAGCGTGAGGTTGGTGAAATTGGTTCCATCTTAACTCAAGATAAGGACCCCTCTAGTGAGGAATTTGGTAGCGCACAACTCACTTCTTCTACTTATAATTCCTTACTCCAGTGGGAAAATTATTTAAAGTGTGGGCCCTTTAATATATTGGATAGGTTCCGAGAAAGATCATACAAGGAAGGACTTCCGGACGATGATGGGAGCTCAACATTGCATATTGGAAAGCATGTTTATTTTTTGCCTTCTTGTTGGTCTTGGCCGAGACCGTGTTGTTTTCTTTTAGCTTAGTTTAATTCCTAGTTTAGTTAATAGTTTCCTTAGGACACAATAAACTATGTAATAACCCCTAGTTCCCCTTAGGACACAATCATTGCATCATGTAAGAGAAAGGGTGACAAGGCCGAGAGCTTCCTCCAAAGGTGACTTGACTGAGAATGGATAAGGTGACAAGGATGAGGAATCATCTAGAAAGTGTGGCTTCCAAAAGGACAAATCGTTCATGAACTTGGCTACTTAGGAGACATCAAGATTAGCTTAGGGAAGGTGAATAGTTGGCCGAAACTACTCACCAAGGCACTCCAAAATCAAGAAGCTTCCACACGTTCTCTAAGGAAATGATTCATGAACTAACTAGTTCACGCATTGCTATACAATGAAGATACAAAGGAAATGCCTAGAGAACATCAAGGGGTGGTCGAACTCTCATTCCCATTCGGTCAACACACAAGAGCGGTCTAGGAAGCATGCATCCCTGGTCCCCAAGTTAACCAAAACCCTTTACCACTTGTCCACACTTGGCTGAGAGGTTCAAGTAGTTTTTGTCCTTTAAATTATCATCTAGAAAGGTCCATGTATTACTATAAATAGGACCCTTATGATATTGTAAAAAGGCAGAGTCGATTTGTGAAAATTAGTGTGTTTTACTCATTTGCTAAGTTATTCAACTTGTGTGTTGTTTATCTTAGTTGGTCCTTCTATGGGCCTTCAGTTCTTATGTGAGCCAACCCCTTAGTGTAAGTTGAATCTAGGACTTGTGTGACCTAGTTAAACTCAAGCTAAGGTCCCTTCGGTGTAAGTTTGGTTAGGACTTGTGGGACCTAGCTAAGCCAAGCATAAGGAACCCCTTAGTGTGAGTGGACGTTGGAACTTGTGTGATCTAACCAAACCCAAGCCTAGGGTCTATCTTAAGGTTATTGACACCCTCACTTGGTTAGTAATCGAGCTTGTACTTAGCAACCTCGGTGTAGTCCTTGTTCAATTGTCCAAACTCATCTTGGTGTCGACTAGAGCATTAAAACCCTCGTGTCTCTATCCTGGTTATATCGATCGTCCATCACTTAGTTTGTACTCGAGTTTGCACCTAGCATCCCGTGTTCATTCCTTGACCAAACCACTTCATTCTTTCCACCAACACATCCTACAATACGTCCCTAACCTCCATATAAAAGCTCATCAATAGAAATAGCCCACAAATACCCTTCACCTCAACAACACCAAATAGTCTACAACACATCATTTACCGAGAACTCACTATTCCAGTCTGTTACCACCACCTTGCCACTATCAAACCACCAAACCCCGATCATCAATATCACCATCAACATACCCAAAACACCCTCATAAAATGTCTTTACCTAACTCTTCCTAAATCTACCCGACCAAGCCTCACAACACCACAATGTCCGGTCAAAACATCTCACCCGACAGCCCACTTTCGGTCCCATTTTTGGGTTGACCAGTACACAACCAAACTCCGACCCACTTACCCACTGCATCACTACTTGAACAATTCATGGACATAGAGATGAAATTTGTGATTATTGGCGGTATAGTTATATCGAACTAATAGCAGTTAAGTGTGGAAGTTATATCTGGAAGACTAACCCTCATCTCCATTTTAGCTAGGGTCGGTCGATAATGTTGTTGAGTACACGATATTTGCCCGTACTCTCACTACACTTACTGCACCATTTTGTGTGCAGATTCTATTCCTAGCATGAGTAGATCCAAGACAACACCGTTTCGTTGAAGAGACCATCCGGAGGATTCAGGGTGAGCTACTAGCATGATTTGGGGCACTAGATTCTTCATAATATTCAATTATGTCATTTCTATTCCTAGATAGCTTATGTATTTGGGTTGTATTCCAAACTAGATTAGGTTCTGGAGGAGGAGCTAGTTCAGGCAAACACAATTGTACCCACCCCGGCACTAGAGGGATTTATTGCTACTCCTCTTCTTCAGAAAACTTTAGTGCATATTCTGAGCATCTTTGAGGGTATGGCCTAGAGGGGCACAATACTGATTACTCCAGAGGGTTCTCATGCTAGAGTTGGAGGTCAGACTCCATATCAAATGGTTGTGGCAGGGTATAGGACTCTAGGGGCACAACCAGCTATTGTGGCTCCTTAGTTTTTGGGTCTTCAAGCATAGGGTGTTTCTATTCGACCAGCTCTTCACCCACTATAACTGTAGAGGAGCATAAGTGGTGGGATAAGTTTGGGATAATAAAGCTACCATAGATTGATGGGCATCTTGACGATGATTCTTATGCATTTTTGGTGAGTTGCCATGAGAGGTTGCATAATTTTGTGTTGCTTGAGTTCAACGGTGTTGATTTCACTATTTTTCAGATAATTGGTCCTTCCAAGTAGTGGTAGAGGGTCTTTGTTGAGACTAGGCCACATAGGCCACCTCCGTATACTTGGGTCGAGTTTACTCTAGTTCTTTTAGAGAAGCGAGTTTCCCGTAGCTTAAGGAATAAGAGGTGTGAGTTGTTTGATACCCTGGAGTAGGTTGGGATGTATGTGACTTAGTACGAGATGATGTTTCACTCCTTGTCTTGCCATGCTTTTACTATTTTTCTAGTTGAGGCGGAGAGGATCAAGAAGTTTGTTAGGGGTCTTTGGAGTAATCAAGAAGTATGGCCCTCTAGGCCATACCCTCAAAGATACTGATCAAGAAGTATGGCCTAGAGGGGCACAATACTGATCAAGATGCTCTCATATTCTGAGCATCTTTGAGGGTATGGCCTAGAGGGGCACAATACTGATTACTCCAGAGGGTTCTCATCTTTGAGGGTATGGCCTAGAGGGGCACAATACTGATCAAGAAGTATGGCCTAGAGGGGCACAATACCTAAAAAGTACCTTCAGAAGATGCCACATGTATGAGCATCTTCTGAAGGTACTTTTTAGGTAGTGGTGCATGTCGCTAAAAGTGTTAAGTCTATTTGGAGCCAGGAGTTTGAGGATAGGTTGGAAAAGAAACCTCATTTCTCAAGCAGTTATAGAGGTACCTCATCTGAAGCCAGAGGTAATCATAGTAGGGGTCTTCAGCCCTCTTTCAGCAGGTCAGTTCAGGAAATAATACAGACATCGATCGGTAGTTTGAGACAGGGTTACCAGGTCTAGAGGTCGAGGAGGTTATTTTTTTCTATTTTAGTTGTTCTCAATAGTAGATGTCTTATTGTGGGTGTTATGAATGTGGCGATGTGGCACACTTTGTGAGGGACTACCCTGACATTAGGTAGAGTGGTCAACATTCTAGTTCTAATCATGGTTCTAATACTATAGTAATAGCACAGCCAGCTAGAGGCAGTGCACAGAGTGGTAGAGGTGGTTCACACTAAGTAGATGTAGTTCTCATATAGGACGTTGTGATGGTCACGGAGGTTTTTAGGCCGAGGGTAGTTGTGCTCAATGCTATGCATTTCTAGGTAGACCAGCAGTAGAAGCTTCTAATACAGTGGTTACAAGTACAATTTCAATTTGTCGTCGTCTATATATATAATTATTTGATTGAGGCTCTACATACTCTTATGTGTCTATGTATTTTTCTTCAGGTCTGGGTATGATGTGTGAGTCACTTGATTTCCCTATTAGTGTTTCTACTCCTATTTGGGATTATGTAGAGGTGGATCTAGTGTATCAATCTTGTGTTATGACTTTGATGGGGTATGACACTTTGGCTAATTTGATGATCCTAGGCATGGTAGATTTCAACATTATTTTAGGTATGAATTGGTTTTCTTCTTATCATGAAGTCATGGACTTTCGTGCCATAACATTTACGTTAGCTATGATAGGAATTCCTAAGTTGGAGTTAAAGGGTGCTACTAGTCATGCACTGGAGAGAGTGGTATCTTACCTTAAGTCTAGACGAATGGTTGAAAAGGGATGTCTGGCTTATTTGTCATATGTTCGGGATAGGAGCGATGATACTCCCTCTCTTGAGTCCATGCCAGTAGTGAGGGAGTTTCCCGAGGTGTTTTCAATAGATTTATCGGGTATTCCACCAGATTGTGATATGGATGTCTATATTGATTTGGAATAAGTTACCAAGCCCATTTCTATTCCATTGCATCAGATGGTGCCAGCAGAGTTGAATGAGCTGAAGGAGCAAGTGCATGTTATGTTGAGCAAAGGGTTCATCAGACCTAGTGTTTTTCCTTGGGGTGCTATAGTGTTGCTATGTGTATCGACTACCAATAATTGAACAAGATTACGATCAAGAATAAGTATCTTATTTCTCACATTGATGACCTAATTAATCATCTTTAGGGTGCATCAATCTTCTCTAAGATTGATTTGAGGTCCGGTTATCACCTATTGAAGATTAGGGAGGAGGATATCCCTAAACAACTTTTAGGACCCGTTATGGTTATTATGAGTTCTTGATCATGTCTTTCGGGCTAACTAATGCCCAACAGATTTCATGAATTTGACGAACGATGTCTTCAGAACTTATTTTGATTCCTTTGTTATTGTTTTCATCGATGATATTATGATATACTCTCTTAGTAGAGAAGGTCACGAGTAGCATTTTAAAGATCGTGCTTGGAATTCTGAAGGAGAGGGAACTCTATGCTATGTTTTTGAAGTGTGAGTTTTGGCTCAGTTATATAGAATTTTTGGGCCATGTGGTGACCAAGAAAGGTATTATGGTGGATCCCAAAAAGATGAGGCAGTTCTTAATTAGGTTAGACCTACTTTTGTTGCAGAGATTCGGAGTATTGTTGGCCTCGTTAGTTACTATCGACATTTTGTGGAGGGTTTTCATCTATTCCATCTCCCTTTGCTAGATTGACTCAAAATAATGCACTTTTCCTATGGTCGAATGTGTGCAAGGAGAGCATTCAAAAACTCAGACTTCAAACCCAAAATTGACTCTTATCACGGAGGGAGAGGACTTTACTGTATATTGTGATGATTCATGGCTTGGCCTTGGTTGTGTTCAGATGTATAAAGGAAAAGTGATATCCTATACTTCGAGGCAATTGAAGTTGCACAAAAATAACGACCCCACTCATGACTTGGAGTTGGCGGTGGTAGTATTGCATTGAAGATTTGGAGGCATTACCTCTATGGTGTGCATGGGTAGCCTGATCATTATAGTCTCCAACACATTTTCAATTAGTGGGATCTCAATTTGAGGAAAATGATATGGTTAAAGATGCTCATGGATTATGGCATGACTATTTTTTATCACCCGAGAAAGGCCAACATAGTGGCGGTTGCTTTGAGTCGTAAGGCGATGAGTATGGGTAGCCTAGCAGCATTGCGGATCGGGGAGCAACCTTTTGGCTATGGATATTCAGTATTTGGCAAATAGGATGGTGATACTTGATATTTCTGAACCTAGTAAGGTTCTAACTTGTGTAGAGGAGCAATCTTCTTTATTAAAGTAAATAAGGGCTCAACAATTTAATAATGTCAAGTTGTGCAAGAGAAGCAATTCTTGATGATGAGGGAGTTTTGAGGATCAAGGGTCGTATATGTGCTCCCCAAGTGGGGGATTTGACTAGATTGATCATGAAAGAGGCTTATAGTTCAAGATACTATATTATCTGGGGGGCTATAATGATGTATTGGGATTTGAAATAGCATTATTGGTGGTATAATATGAAGAGGGACATTGCAGAATTTGTACTCGGTGTTTGAATTGCCAGCAAGTGAAGTATGAGTACCAAATTGTTGGTCAAATTACTCAGAAAATGCATATACCTGAGTGTAAATGAGAGCGGATCACTATGGATTTTGTGGTAGGGTTACAACGGACTCTGACAAAGTTTGATGCTATTTGGGTGATTGTGGATCAGTTGATGAAGTAGGCTCACTTTGTACCGGTTCAGACTACTTACAATTCAGAAAAATTGGTCAGGATCTACATCTGAGAGATAGTTTGATTGCATGAAGTTCCCATTCCTATCATTTCAGATCGAGGCATGCAGTTTACATCCCACTTCTGGAGATTTATGCATAAGAAGTTGGGTACTCAGGTTGAGCTTAGTATAACATTTCACCCTCAGACGGATGGTCAATTCGGGCAGACTATCAAGGTCCTTGAGGACATATTCTGGGCCTGTGTGATTGATTTAATGTTCACTGGGATCCGTTCTTTTTTTTGGCTGAGTTTTCTTTGAACAAAAGTTATTATTCGAGCATTGAGATAGTGTCGTTAGAGGCACTATATGATAGGAAGTGTCATTCTCCAGTTAGTTGGTTCGATGCATTTGAGGTTACGACTTGGGGATTCATTGGACAAGGTCAAGTTGATTAAGGAGAGACATGTCACACCTCAGAGTAGGCAAAAGAGTTATGCGGATCGAAAAGTTTGAGACTTGAAATTCATGGTTGGTAAGTAGATTATATTGAAGGTTTCACCTAGGAAGGGTGTGAGGAGGTTCAGAAAGAAGGGTAAGTTGAGCCTTAGGTATATAGGCCCATTTGAGATTATTCACCGTATTGGTGAGGTATCCTATGATTAGGCTTTGCCTCCTAGTTTATCGGGTGTTCACCCCGTATTTCATATTTCTGTGCTCAAAAGTACTATGTGAATGGTTTTCATGTGATTTAGTGAGATACGGTGTTGCTTGATCAGAAATTAACTTTTGAGGAATAGCCAGTTGTTATTTTTGTTAGAAAGATTTGGAAGTTGAGACTCAAGGAGATTTCTAGGATTCCGGATGAAGGAATAGAAAGGTAGTTCAAAGGTAAAGTTCAGTATGAGTTCACCACGGTCTTATCAGAACTGCCACCCAGATAACTGACAGATTTATAAGATTGACCCAATTCACATCGGAATGAGCTATTCGCACAGCCAAGGATCATACAAGTAAAAATATAGAAGAAGACTGTATAATTTCAGGACATTCCAATATCCATTATCTTAGATATAGGAGATCAATTATAGTGAACTTCTAGAGATTTACCTCAGAAAGGTTGGGAACATCAGAAGATCCTATTATGATTTTATCTTGGATAAGTGACCAGGCCAAAAGCATGATATAGACGTTTGACGATATATTGCAGGTGGGTATGCTAGGTTTAAAAGGAGAGTGGGAAGATCGCTTACCCCACAAGGAATTTGTATCATAGCAGTTATGATCTTGACAATTAGATGGATCCTTAGGAGACCTTGTATGGTTTGGAATACAGACCTTTTATTGATTGATTCGACACGAGAAAATAGGAGTAAATGTTAATAATCCAAGATTACCAAGAATCACCTGCCGATATGCGGCACTGAGACTTAAATAATACCTTTCATGATTGAGTATTCTTGAAAAAAAATTCCCCTAAAAGATGTAACAAGATTCAACCAGGAGAGCTAGCTTAACCCTAGATATATTGCATCGTATACGATTACATAGAGATTTGGCTAAGTAGCTCGTGATTCGACATCCGGGAGTTAAAGGAAGTTTAATCAATTTTCCATATATCGATGTTACGGAAGTATATTAGAGATTTATTTCATATATATAACTAGTCAAGGGTGTTCAGGGTACAGAGAATTTGTTTTATGAAGATATCTCAATTACTATTCTATATCGTCGAGTCCACAAGTTGCGGAACTGAAAAGATAGTCCCCGATTGGGGTGTTGTAAAGGAAGCACTAGGTAAAAGAGATGATTTGAGAAGTGAAAAAGGACATGATGTCTAGGCACCCTTGTTAATTCTAGCTAAAAGGGTAGAATGACACTCGTGCTATACGATTTCTCTAATCCTATCTTATCTATCAAGCTTATCTTATATACCTTGTATAGGCAATGTGGTTGATACAAAGTTGACATACATTTGACATTTGAGGTGAGTAATGGTATACCTTCTTGATTTCTGGATAGATAGATGGTCCTGTGAGGCCAATACTGTTGTACCATGCTATTGTATAGCCTTGTGTGGCATTGAATATGTTTTCTGGCTGCTTGACAGATTTTGGATAGTCATGTTTATAGAGAAAATTCTGCCAATTTTTTTAAGAATCCTAACGGTTAGAATTCTAAGTTATGCTACCTCCACATTTGAGCACGAATATTCCTAAGGGGGAAGGATGTTACACCCCGTGTTTTTATATATCGTCATCATTGTAATGCTAGACGACATAGGATTGGAGATGGTAAGATCCCTCGAAGGGAATAATAAAAGTTTACGGATGTGTTGAGTAAATTTTTGAAAGGTTTAAGACTAATCAAATCGACCGAAGTAATATTTGACAAGAGTTTTAAAAAATATCATAGCTCGGAGTGATCTGCGAATCGCAGAGCATGATATGCGAATCACAGAGCATGATTACGAATCGCAGACCATGTCTGCGAACCACAGATAGAGACTCAAAGTGTGACAGCCATTTTTGGAAGTCTTGGCATGGTCTGCGACATGAAATGTGATTCGTAGGCAACATATGTGAACCGCAGACTGAGCCGCAGGTTTGAGGTGATGGCCGACCTTCTTCATTTTAAATACGATCAAAACCCTATTTTTCACTTATTTTCGACCCCATACAACCTCCAAATAAGCGCCCTAACAGTTCCATAAGGCACAAGAACATAACCAAAGAGGTTTGAGCAAGAACTAACTCCAAAAGGTTGTGCAACTGAAGAAAAGAAGTTATATGGTGTTGGCTTGATGTTGAGGGCAGTTGTAAGCTTAAAGAAGGTGTTGGTGAAGGTCCTCCAAGTTACATAAGGTATGTTTAGCTCCTCTTTACTTGTGCTTTAGTTAATTCTTGTATTGGATGAGTTGTAGAAGTGAAAAGCTACAAGGTATATACTTGGAAGTTGTTTGAAGTGGTGTTACCATATTGAGGTTGTTTTGAGTTATTTCTAAGACATGTTAGGGCTGGGAATTGTAGAAGTTAACATGGATATGATGTTATGATGCTTATTTTTATGTCACATGTTGGGATTGTTGTTGCTATTAGGAATTGAAGAAGAGAAGGAAAGAATAGAGTTTAACTCTAAATCGAACTTGTCGATATATGTGCACACCACTATTGTTTGGTACAATATTATCGAGTTCTATTATGGTCGGGTACGATAACACCGAGCCCTATCATGGTCGGGTACGATATGATGACAGTATTGCCCAATGAAAGGCATATATATATATATATATATATATATATATATATATATATATATATATATGTTTTAAAACGAAAGCATGCATATCATCCTCCCCAAGTGGCATTCAGAGTTACAAATTGTCTTTTTATTTTCCTTCGCTCTGGTTACTGTCTTCATTTATGTTTATCTGTCTTATATACATATTCAGTGCATTCATTCATACTGATGTCTCTTGCATCTCTTGCTGGGGCACTGCGTTTCATGCCCGCATGTACAAATAGACAGTCAGACGCTCCCCCGTGGTAGGTGACTTGATCCAGCAGTTGATTGTCACACTCCTTCTTTCGGAGAAATCTAGTGTGTTGGTAGGTAATGGTTGATGTACATATATCTATTTTGGATATGGCGGGGTCCTGCTCCGACTGTATCTACTCGATGTGTTTAGAGGCTTGTAGACTGTAGTCTTGTGTTTAGTCGTTTCATATGGCCTTGCAGGCCTTTCAGAGGGTCTATTGCACTTATGACGGCCTTGTCGGTCTTAGTATATATATATATATATATATATATATATGTTGAATCTCTTGCAGGTTGTGTCATATTATCGTACAACTATTGATTAGAGGCCTTGTCGGCCCAGATCGTGTTATGTATGTTTCAGGTGTCACGACCTGTACGCTCGCGCCGTAAGGCACCGGGTGCCGGCCACACCCCAAGGTTGAGGTGTGACCAAAATAAACACAGCTAAAAGAGAAGAAACAACAGGTAAAAAACTGCAGAAACTGCAGCTTTAACCGCAAAAAACAGCGGCTAAAAATAGTCAAAAACTGCAGCTGAAAGACGTCAAAACAGCAGTTAAAAACTACCATCTCCAAAGAAGAAAAACTTGCCAAGACCGTGTTTTTTCATGTGGATTTTCATCTGAGTATCCACTTTGGTAAGTTTGTCCTCCCCGCCTATCACTCTATGTAATCTCAATTATCTTCACAAAATGAAAGAAAACCCAGCAAATTTAGGTAAACATTCGTATTACTCGTTGGACTTTATTGAGAAAAAAATAGTGAGAAGACCGTAAGATTGTCAATGTTGTCCTGTTTAATGCAGCGAGAGAGCACTACTTAAGTGCGATGTTGTCCCATTAATGCAGCGAGAAAGCACTACCTAAATGTGAGTCGAAAATAATGCAAGTAATTAGGTAAGTCTGTAATAAAGCCATTACTACTAAAAAAGGGTACATTGCACCTGTATAAATACTCTGACTCCCCCATAGTTTCCACAGATAATTTGAAGCTTTTCATGAGAATGGTAAACTTGGCACCACTCTCTTGACAACCAAGCTTTATAAAAGATAGGGCTGCTATGGGTTGATGTATCACAGGTTTTTTTTCTGTACAATATGAGCCTTAGTTGAATTACAGGTATATAATATATAATATCCAAAGAATAGGAAATGCTACGCACCTGAAGAACATTACAAGCACCCTTTAATTCGTCAAATGTTATGCATCTTCAAGCACATTACGCACATTATTCTTATTCCAAGAATAGCTTAGCAGGAAAAGTCATGCAATACCTTTCAAAACCAAGTAAACACCAATAGTACAAGACATAGCAACTAAACCAAGTAATACGACAGTAACTGAAAAGGAAAAATTATCATTAACTTGAAAAGAAAGGGGTTGTAAAAGTTGGACACAGTGAGTTACTATTTGGTCTCAGTAATCAAGTTATTTGATTTATTAACAAAAGTATAAAATAAGAAAAGAGAAGCAAACTGATAACTCAGTAGCCGCTATTGTGAGAATATGTACCGTAAGAATGAATTTTGGGCCTAACTCAAACTCAAAAGCTAGCTTGTAGGGTGAGAATTGTTCAAATACATACCAGGAATCCATGTTCCTATTTCATTACTCTTAACAAAACGACGAAAAATGAGTTGGACTTAAAGGTTGTTACAATATACTATTAGGCATCTCAATAACTTTACAATATACTATTAGGCATCTCAATAACTTTACAATATACTATTAGGCATCTCAATAACTCTCAAAAAATTTAATCCTGAATATCCCATCTTATTCCATCAAACTTGATGTAACTTTATTTCACCTCCAAGATGAGATAAATTAGTCCCAGCTATAACCCCGGGAGAACTTAGTCCGCAAACCAACAAAGTTCATTAGGCTTCTTATTAGTTGGAAGACTTCCAATCGTTCTATCATTCTCAGTCGCAGAAGTCAAACCCCTTAAGGTCTATGTCAAGGTGATTAGTTTTGAAGCAAAACTCCAATTTTTTCCTCATTAACTAGTCTAGCCTTATGGTTACACATCTTACTACTGCTTGTCCTATTTCCTAGTATAACAATTAGTCAAATTCATATATAAAATTTACATGAGAAACTTTCAATTAAAAAGAATAAAATGCAACAACATAGTTTTGTCGAAGCGATATGAAGTTATAAAGCTTTTCCTCCACAGGTTCCTGTGAATGCTCGAATTATTGAGGAATTTTACAAATCACCTACAGGAAAAGGCTCAAGCGGAAGAACAGATATTAAATATAGCAAGGGAGAAGAGCACATAGAAGCAAAATCAAATAAAAGGAGTCTCAAAATTGCTACAATCCCAAATTATAAGTGTTACTCATATATCAACATGATGAGGGTTGTGTAACTGGTTTGGAGCAAACCTACTTATAGTTTCATCTAAAACTTTGTTTAACTATGGAAAATTATATATTAGATTCACAAGTTTCTCAAATACCTTAGGGCAGAAGCATGCAAAATAGAGGAACACAGAGAAGAATAAACAGAGTATTGGATTTAGAAGAGAAAGAAGGCGGTCACTTAATAGCTGTAAAAAATTGGACTCCACGTGTATATATTACATTCAACGTGTATTTGAGAACATCAACTGAAGTGGGAATCGGAGGGTTTTCCATCAATTCCTGTTGACCGGAAGCTCCTCTATTCCCTCTTATTCATAGTAGTAATATATCTCACTTGATATTATAATTTGATTTAATAAAATAAAAGGATTAAAATATATTTATAGAATATGTGGAAAAAAATTAAAGCCATTAAATAACTTCTCATTGTTATGGAGTGTGAGAAATTAAGTATTAAAACCACTTTATATGAATAACTGTTTTATCATTTATTTACTGCGCTGCCAAGGGATTTACCATGTAGAATGATAAATGCTTACACATGTCTTTCATATATAACTAATAGTTGTAATTGAAAATGAGTCATAATTAGAAAGGATGCCAAAGAGAAATAAGGCCTATAAAGAGGTCTCTCTTCATGCTTTCAGTAAGTGAACATTTGCTCTCCGTCAGCTTTGTTCCGTTAAATATACACACAATATACATGTGTATATTGTGTATATTTATACTCGGATTTGCTCCTATTTAGACTCTCGGAATTGATTGTTTAGTCAATGTAATTTATGGTAAATATTTAGTATCCTAATTTAGGTAATGTTGTAATATAATTAGTAGTATATTACCATAATTAGTGTATTACCATAAATGTATAGAATAAGCTTTTAGGAATAGAATAGGAATAAGATTCTCCTATTATGGAAATATGTAACTTGTATATATAGCCTTTCAATTAATGAAAATATTCAAGAGATCATTTATTTCATGTTATCAAGAGTCTAGGTTTATTTTCTCTCCCAAATTCTCCCAAATTCCGTCGAAATCCCTAGCCAAAATCTGAGACCTTGCTCTCGGGTTTCGTGCTGACGAAAACCTCCTTCTTCCAAAAATTTTCTCCCTAATCCCTCAATCACATATTGTTCTATCAATATGTCTACATCCCGGAACATGTTTCATCCGGCCCTTACAGTTTCTAACATCATGAATAACATCCCTCTCGTTCTTAAAATAGAAAACGTCCAATATGCGATGTGGGCCAAACTGTTCAAAATTCACGCACGATCACATCAAGTCATCCATCACATAATCTCCGCGGCTCCTGAGGATACGGAGGTACCAAAACGCGAGGATGATCCTAAGTTGTGGACGACCATTGATGCTACTGTCGTTCAGTGGATATATTTTACCATATCTACCGACCTTTTGCAAACAATTATTGAGCCTGACGCTACGGCACAGGCGACTTGGGATAGACTGCGTGATATATTCCAAGATAATCAAAATTCTAAAGCTGTTACCCTTGAGCAGGATTTCTCCCACGTCAATATGGAAGATTTCCCTAATGTTTCAGCTTATTGCAAAAGATTAAAGGAATTGGCGGACCACCTTCGCAACGTTGGCGCGCCGATTTCGAATGATCGTTTGATCCTCCAAATGGTTTCTGGCCTCTCCGAGGCCTATAGTGGTGTGGGAACGCTTCTTCAACAAAGAATCTGCTTTCGCAATTTTATCAGGCGCGTTCTATGCTTACACTAGAAGAAGTAGGCATGGCAAAACGGACGGCTACCGGTACTAGTCCCGTAGTCATGATGACCGAGTCCGCGGTGTATTGTACCATTTCGAACAACTCAGGTCAAAACCACAACAACGGTGGCGGCAAAAAGGGTGGAAATAAGAAAAATGGCAAAAACTGCAGCGACAACAACGGCGGCAGCCGACAGAATGGTGGTGGCGGTGGGGGTTCTCGCGATGGTCAACAGTAGCAACAACAGTTATGGGGCCTACAGTGGGCCCCTATGCAGTGGCAGTGGGCCCCACAATAGTAGTTTGGGCCCAGCCAGTTTACCTCCCAGCGGCAGTGGCCAGCCCAGCAGGAGTCCAGGCCCAATTCGGCCTGGTCTAGTTACAGCTAGCAGCAGTCTGGGCCGAGACCGCAAACAGGAGTGCTTGGGCCTCAGCCCCCGCAAGCCCATCACGCAGCGGCACCAACACATACCGACATCGAAGTTGCAATGCACACGCTTGGTTTAAATCCACCGGACCAAAATTGGTATATGGACACCGGGGCCACTACCCACATGACATTCGATTCAGGTACGCTCTCGTCTTATTCTAATTTGAGCAACCCTCGCGGTATAATTGTTAGTAATGGTAATTCTATTCCAATTCGTGGGTATGGTCATAAAACGTTGTCTCCCCCCCCCATCCACCCCTTATCTTGAAAATACCATTCATGTTCCCAAATTGATTAAAAATTTAGTGTTTGTCCGTAAATTCACTACTGACAATTTTGTTTCTATTGAATTTGATCCATTTGGTTTCTCTATGAAGGATTTCAAGACTGGGAGTCCTCTCATGAGGTGTGATAGTAGGGGTGATCTTTATCCTATCACACCCAGTTTCAGTCCATCGAGTCAAACCCTGCCGTCAACTTTTGCAGCCATTTTTCCTTCCTTGTGGGATGCTCGTCTTGGTCATCCGGGGTCCTTTATTTTGTCATCTTTAGATAAAAATAGTTTTATTTCATGTAAGGGTAAGAGTCGTACTCCAATTTGTCAATCTTGTTCTTTAGGAAAAATTGTTAAGTTGTCGTTTGTAGACTCAAAATCTCATACTTTAATGCCATTTGATATTATTCATAGCGACTTATGGACGTCTCCTGTTCCTAGTTATGTGAGTCATCGGTATTATGTTCTATTTTTGGATGATTATTCTAAATTTCTATGGACGTTTCCAATAGCGAAGAAATCTCAAGTTTTTTCCGTCTTCCTAGAATTTAGAGCATTTATCAGAACCCAATTCGATCATGAAATCAAAAATATTCAGTGTGATAATGGAAAAGAGTATGACAATGGGGTGTTTCGGGAATTCTGTACTACTAATGGGATAAAATTTCGTTTCTCTTATGGTCATACATCTTCACAAAATGGGAAAGTCGAACGTAAAATTCATTCCATAAATAACATTATCCGCACTCTATTAATTTATGCTTCCGTACCCCCATATTTTTGGCATCATGCTCTTCAAATGGCTACATATCTACTTAACATAACTCCTTCCAAAGGTTTGACATATTCTTCCCCTATTCAAATTTTATATATTAAAATTCCTTCATATTCACATCTTCGGGTTTTGGGGTGTTTGTGTTATCCGTTATTCCCGTCCACCACAATTAACAAACTTCAGGCCCAATCGACTCCGTTTGTTTTTTGGGTTTTCCATCTAATCATCATGGCTACAAATGCTTTCATTTATCCTTCAATAAAATCATCATTAATCGCCATGTAATTTTTGATGAATCCCAATTTCCATTTGCTAAAAGTCATTCTCCCGTGCCTAGTTCGTATAATTTTTTGGATGAACAAATATCCCCATATATTATTCAGCATTTTTCGGACATCTCCCGCACCCAAAATTCTCTAGCGGGCCCACTGCCCGCTGGTCCCACTGGCCCGTCACAGTCCTCTCGGCCCAGTTTTATTACTGGCCCAGTTTCAGCAATTGGGCCAGTCCAGCCCAACACTGGAACTGGTCCAGTTTCTAGTTCCAACAATGGTACTACTTCCCGAGTTGGACCAGCAGGCCCACTGCCTACTGGCCAATCCGTCCCGAGCCCAGCAAATTCCCAAAATCCACTCAATTCTTTCTCGAGTCATAGACCGGTCATTCGGAGTCAGTGGGGTATTGTTACACCTAAAAGACATTTTAATTTACATTCTAATGTCTCTAAATCCCCTTTGCCCTGTAATCCTGTGACTGCCTTAAACGACCCGAATTGGAAAATTGCTATGATTGATGAATATACTGCTCTTATTGATAATAAGACGTGGGAGTTGGTGCCCCGTCCATCTGGTATTAATGTTATCGGGTCTATGTGGATTTTTGCCCATAAAGTGAATTCAGATGGTTCATTTGCTCGACATAAGGCGCGGCTTGTGGGTGATGGTAAGACTCAACAGGTTGGTATAGATTGTGGGGAGACGTTTAGCCCGGTGGTCAAGCCGGTTACCATTCGCATTGTGCTTAGCTTGGCTCTTTCGACGGCATGGCCGATTCATCAGTTGGATGTCAAGAATGCCTTCATACATGGTGATCTTAAGGAAACAGTCTATATGCATCAGCCGATGGGATTCTGGGATCCCAACCATCCTCATCATGTTTGTTTGTTGAAGAAGTCCTTATATGGGCTTAAGCAGTCTCCACGGGACTGGTATACAAGGGTTGCTGACTATGTTTCAACTATTGGGTTCACTCACAGCAGGTCGGATAATTCATTGTTCATCTACCGTTGTGGTTTGTCCGTAGCCTACATTCTGTTATATGTGGACGATATTATCTTGAATGCCTCTTCTGATGCCTTGCGCCAGTCATGACCATGCTCAGCTCCGAGTTTGCTATGAAAGACTTGGGGCCCTTGAGTTATTTTTTGGGGATTGCTGGCACTCGTCATTCCGATGGATTGTTCTTGTCCCAACGGAAGTATGCAGCCGAGATCATTGAGAGGGCTGGGATGTCATCCTGTAAGTCCACTTCCACTCCAGTTGATACCAAGCCCAAGCTTGGTACCGCGGCCGGCGTCCCTTACGAGGATCCGACCCGCTATCGCAGTCTTGCAGAGGCCCTTCAGTAACTTATCTTTACCAGACCGGATATTACGTATGTTGTCCAGCAGGTGTGTTTATTCATGCATGATCCCCCGAATTGAGCACATGAATGTACTCAAACGCTTCATTCGGTATATTCAGGGTACACTGGACTATGATTTGCATTTGTATCCTTCATCGATATCCACACTTGTCTCATACACAGATGTTGATTGGGGTGGGTGTCCAGACACCAGACGGTCTACGTCTGGCTACTGTATGTTCTTTGGTAACAACTTGGCCTCCTGATCTGCGAAGCGTCAGGCGACTCTCTCCCGCTCAAGTGCCGAGGCTGAATATCGAGGGGTAGCCAATGTGGTCTCAGAATCATGTTGGTTACGTAATTTGCTTTTAGAGCTTCATTGTACAATTCAAAAAGGCAACATTGGTTTATTGCGATAATATTAGTGCCATTTACCTTTCTGGTAATCCGGTTCAGCACTAACGCACTAAACATATCGAGATGGACATTCACTTTGTCCGTGAAAAGGTTGCTCGGGGTCAGGTACATGTCCGTCATGTCCCGTCAAGATATCAGATTGCAGACATCTTTATGAAGGGTCTTCCCTCGATCCTTTTTGAAGATGTTAGGGACAGTCTCAGCGTTCGAAGACCGCCCGCTATGACTGCGGGGGTGTGTTAAATATACACAATATACATGTGTATATTGTGTATAATTGTTCTCAGATTTGCTCTTATTCAGACTCTCGGAATTGGCTGTTTAGTCAATGTAATTTATGGTAAATATTTAGTATTCTAGTTTAGGTAATGTTGTAATATAATTAGTAGTGTATTACCATAATTAGTGTATTACCATAAATGTATAAAATAAGGTTTTAGGAATAAAATATGAATAAGATTCTTTTATTATGAAAATATGTAACTTGTATATATAGCCTTTCAATTAATGAAAATAATCAAGGATTATTTCTTTCATGTTCATTAAGAAAAGAAAGTCAAGTAAGCGAAGGTGCTCTGTGTTCTGACAAATTCAGACAAAAATTAATTGTAAAATATCATGAATTCATGTATATCTTCTTATTTAAAATACTATTTATGAATATATATATATATATAATCATTAAATTACTGATAGGATTTAATATTTAGATTGTTTTGTTCACAATCTATAATTGGATAAATTCCTTACATATGGTATCAGAACTAAGATATAGAAACGAATGATCATTAAAGTTCCACAATCCTAAATTGCTAATGGGATTTAATATTTATGTTGTTTTGTTCAATCTATAATTGAATAAATTCCTTACATGTGGTATCAGAATTAAGATATAGGCACTAATGATTTTCTTATTAAGATCAACTCTTGTCTAATTTTATGAAATATAATTAAATATGGATTTGCAATTACTGTCCTACGATATTACCAACTGCACAAGATAAGCAAATAGAAACACTGATATTTTAAAGTTCTTTTATGGGTTAATGATTACATCTTATGCTTGAAATAAACTCTTTAACGCCATTTGAGTCTAGCTTTAACATGCATAATGTTAAAGTAATGATTTTAATTTAGATGTTCAGTGATTGATGATTTCATTTGGAATCATCGGAATAATAATTCTCTATTTTCCATACATATCCGTGCTTCACTGTTTTGGAATCTCATTATGAATAAATCACATTGACTTTTAATTTATTAAAGTAATGGTAGTAATTTCAAAGAAGTTAAAGCTTTCAAAAAGTTTCAAGGACATTGGTTTGTACATGTGAATGTCTTAGTAATTGTTCGTCCGGACTGTTTCAAGTTATACTTACTGTAAGTATTTTGTAAGACTCGCCCGGTCGTTGAAAGGCTATCCTTTGCATGCGTATTATAATACTTTTTAACATAAAATCTATATGTTAGACTACGATCGTTTAGAGGTGCTTCGCAAAGGCAAGGCCTTAGCTGAAGAGTAGGGGTTTGTGGCACCTGTTCTTCTCCGAGGTAGGCTACGATTTGGCTTTCTAAACTTCGATAGAAGCATGTAGTGTATATTATTATTGAGGATATTGGGCATAGGGGTCCTACATTAGCAGCTGTGATGAGCGCTTGAGTGGGTACCGGTGTTGAACTGTTTTGATGGGTGTTTGGATAATCATTCTTAGGGTTGATTTCGACTATTGTTATTTGGGCTTGTCTCCATTAAGTGGGATTGTCGACACTCATTGATACTTCTTATTTTTACTCATCACATATGCTTCTGATATGAAAGATTAATTATGTGGAATTATGTGGTGTTGATAATTCTGAGGCATGTGTTATTCATCTCTTAGACTTGATTGCATCTCATACTGCATGAATACTTACCTTATTAATATTGCATTCATACACTCATGAAGTGGTATGGAATGATGTGGGTCCAATGAGAGAGGAAAAGAAAGATAATGATGCTATTATGAGATGGCTTGGAAACACTAAGATGTTGATGATGATTTGATATGACTCGACAAATGAGTCTAGGGCTCTATTCAGAGTGAGGTATTTTCGGTTGGTTATGAGAGGTAAATAGACGTCGCGGGTCCCGCATGGGTCACTTTCATATGGCAAAGACCTATAGAGTATGTATATCGGTTGATGGAAAGGTACCTTGCATTCATTCATAAACGTTGTATTCATAAGAATTTTACTTGTTTGAAATTGTTATCATGATAAAATGATTTTTACTGGATGTACCCCGTGATTCTGAGTTGCTTAAGTGTTGAACCAACTATGTGATTGAAGGTGAATTGTGTGTATATCAAACTATGTTGTGTTAGAATCATTTGTGTCAACTTGATATATTTGTCCATTACATGTATTTTATTATTTTCGGTCTATGATGCTTACGCGGATACATTGTGTACTCATACTACACTTGTTGCATTCTTTTTGGATGCAGATTCATCGCTGTCGATCATTACTGGACCACGTAGTTGAGTGTGAGCTTGGTAGACTTGAGTATTCGGGGTAAGACTGCATCTCCTCGGCATGCCCTGGATGCTTCTTCTCTATTTCCCATCTTTATTTGCATTATGAGACAGTTCCAGACTTATTCAGACATTTCTCTTATTTCGCTTTAGTGGCTCTTATACTGATAGAGTAGATTTTGGGGAAAATGTAATAATTAGATAATCAGTTTGGATTACTTTATTTATATTATGGCAAGATAGTTTTATTAACTATCTCTTCTATTTCTGTTTAAATATCATTTATGTTATTGGTTTTGGGTAGTGGTTTGCTTACATGTGGGAAAAGTGTATGTACCACCATAATGCCTGAAAGGGTCTTGATAAAGTTGGTATCAGAGCTCTAGGTTAAACGGCCTCACAAGTACAAGAGCAATGTCTAGTAGTGTATTGCGTATCGGTGCGGAGACGTCTATACTTATCTTCGAGAGGCAATGGGACATTTAGAATACTTCATTTCTTTTGTGCTAAGTTTGAACAAATTGGTATCTGTTATTGTTTCCTAATCTCTCATGGATGGTGAGAACTCATGCGCACGCGGCGAGAGATGAGGAATCGACACTAGCCCCTATGGTGTTCGGTCGTGGTAGAGGAGGACGGGCTAAAGGTAGACCCCGAGCGGCAACACCGGCGAGGGATGGAGCATAGGGAATCTTCCAAACTCGTGTTAGGTCTTTATACCCCAAGCCGAAGATGGTGCATCAAGATGATCAGTATGAAGAGGAGTTGGGGTCAGCCCATGCTCAGCTGGAGGTTATAGCTACACCTGTTCTACAAGATACTCTGGCATGCATTTTGAATTTGCTTGATGGATTTTCTCAGGCTGGTGTTCTCCTAGTGACTCCAGATGTGTCACAGGGCAGAGGCGGAGGTCAGACCCAGATCAGTTACATAGTCCAAGGGCGCAACCTGTTGTTGCTATGGCACCCCGTATTGATGAGATTCTAGTGCCGGAGTTTGATCTCGGGCCAGTGACTGGAGTTGTTATGACCTGCGAGGAGCGTAAGATTTTTGAGCATTTCTCCAACATGAAGCCTCTTACTTTCCATGGTCAGCCTGAGGAGGATGCTTATGAGTTCATCGTGAGTATCCATGAAAGAATCCATACTTTAGGTATTGTTGAGTCACATGAAGGCAATTTTGTTTCTCTTCAGCTAGTGGATGATACGAAACAGTGGTGGAGGTCATTTATTGAGTGTCGGCTAGTAGGATCGCCTCTTTTATATTGGACTAGGTTCTATCAGATCTTCCTTGAGAAGTATGTTCCCTTCAACTTGCGAGTGAGCAAGAGGGATGAGTTCTCCAGATTAGAGCAGATGGGGATGTCAGTTGGTGAGTATGAGGCTTGTTTCCAAGATTTATGGCGTTATGCAGCGCCAATACTTTCTATTGAGACAGAGCGGATTAGGTGTTTCGTTAGAGGATTTTCTGCTCCACTCAAGCTGGCGACATTGCAGTTGGTAGCCTCTAGGGCTTCATTTCAGTCGGTGTTAGACCATGCCAGGATGGTAGAGTCGATGAGAGGTGGGCTCTATAAGAATGAGTCTGAGCAGAGAGCTCACATGTATGGCTACTACAATGGGTCTTTTTTATGAGGTTATGTGCAGCTAGGTAAACCCAGCATTCTCACTTAGTCGTCTGGTACAGTCAGCTATTCTGGTTTTAGATGGTTGTTCTGCTAGGCAGAGTTGTTATAGCACAGGGCAAACTTCCACGGGTTCTTACTCCTAATTCTCATATCGCAGAGGTCAGTCAAGTTCTTTTGTGTCCATTCAGCAGCCTGGGTCAGTCAAGGCTTGTTATAACTGTGGTGATCTTGGGCTCTTGAAGAGGGATTGTCCTAGATGTAGATCAGGTGGAGCTCGGCAGGTTTTCAGAGCTCAGACACCTAGGACTTCAGTGCAGGCATCTAGAGGTGGTGGACAGCCTGGCAGAGGGGGTTCCCAGTCGAGTCGTGGTAGTTGTCTGACCGGTAGAGGTAGATCTCAGACAGGTAGAGACAGGGCTCATTTGGGTTGCGGCTTTTATCAGGGCACTCAGTCCGAGGGTGGACGTGCTCACTTCTATACTTTTCCTGGTAGGCCAAAGGCTGAGCATCAGATGCAGTTATTACATGTATCATATCAGTCTGCCATTAGTCTATCTCGGTATTATTTGATCCGAGTTCTACGTTCTCCTATATGTCTACATATTTCTCTATTGACCTAGATATGTGTGTGATATACTTGATGTCCCTATTCGTGTGTCTACCCAGTGATTCTGTGATAGTAGATCGAGTCTATTGGTCCTGTATGGATACTTACATTGCTTATGATACTTGAGTAGACTTGGTTACATTGGATATGGTATATTTTGATATCATTCTAGGTATGTTTTGGCTATCACTGTACTATGAGATTTTGGATTGTCACTCCAAGATAGTCACCCTAGAGATGCCAAGTATTTCAAAATTGGAATAGGAAAGTGTCACGCTCCAAACTTGGGGAGGCATAGCTGGTACCCGGTGCCTCACTAGGCCTGAGCGTAGGAATATATAGCTTGCATAACTTGAATCTCAATGTATAGCTTAGGACAATGAAACAAATCTATAAGTGTGGTATCATAACATGGGCCGACAAGGGCATACGCTAAACTGTTTGTAAACAACAATCAACTTAACCAAAGCGGGATCCTCCCACCATATATAAAATAAGTATCGCTCTATGGGCTAACAAGGCCACCATGCTGATAATACTGGACATACAGAATACGTCTACAAGCCTCTAAGGAGTGACAATTGTACTATGGTCGGGACAGGGCCCTGACCTACCCATCAAAACTATAAACTACTCAAAAGTACTCATACTCTAGACCTGGCAACTCCAAAAGACATGGAGTTCACCAATCAGCTGAACTCTGAAATGCCTACTGTGGAGGCCTATCTAGCCGTCTCTCTGAACATGCACGCATGAAATACAGCGTCCACAACCAAAAAGATGCTAGTATGAAATAATGTAACAAGTCTGTAAAGCGGATAAATAACTGAAACAGTAACATAAGTCTGCTGAACAAGATAAGGTCAGAAGTAACTTGGAATGTACTCGTCTGTCTCTACTCAACTTATCTACATAATATACTTCTCACGTCTATCCGGCCACATGTAGGGCTCGGTGTGTATCTATCCGGCCATATGTAGGGCTCGGTGTGTATCTACCCGGCCATAGAGGCTCGATGTCATCTACTCGACCATATAGGCTCGGTGTCGCTCTCAAGAACTACCCAATAGCTATCAACAATAGACATATAAAACTATCAACAATTCTACTACGCAATAATTACCTCTAAATACTGAAAGTACTTTCGACAATTGATAAACAATATCATCTCAATGATGTCTAAATAAGAGGCCCAAGCTCATTTCTGAATACATCTTTTATACTTTTCTATCGATACCATTTTAGGTACAGAATAATGCTATAGAAAAAAGGATAGTCATTACATACCTGTGTTGAGTTTCCTAACAATACAATCCACACAGCTCGTCTATCGCTTCATTCTTATATGTCAAGAACTCATCTTCTTCCACCTTGCTTCACTTCGAAGAATGCCCGAATTCAACAACACGACAAAATAGGACAATGAGATCAAAATGGTGTGCAAAACCCATAGACGTTGTTGTTAACATAACATCACGTTGCTGCTCATGATTTGCTTCTATATATATGTATATATGCTGCCTCCGTTTTGTCTAAACAATATAACTCATTTTAATGACTTAGTGAATTGAACTCTTTACAGAAAGTTAAGCAAGTCTCCACTAAATGCTAAATCCTTATATATATATATTAATCCTTACTCTATCTATATATATATATATATATAGTAAGGATTAGTTAGAATTTAGTAGAGACTTGCCTAACTTTCTTTAAAGGTTCAATTCATTAAGTCATTAAAATGAGTTATATTTTTTAGACAAAACGGGGCAGCATATATACATATATATAGAAGCAAATCATGAGCAGAAACGTGATGTTATGTTACCAGCAACATCATTCGATATTTGCATCTATATATATATGTATATATGCTGCCTCCGTTTTGTCTAAAGAATATAACTCATTTTAATGACTTATTGAATTGAACTCTCTAAACAAAGTTAGGCAAGTCTCCACTAAATGCTAACTAATCCTTACTCTACGTACAAGTATTATATATATATATATATATATATATATATATATATATATATATATATATATATATATAAAACCTTCCATTCATTCTCAAACTATATACATGTTGTCCTTTACACATGTTCTTATTTGGTCCTTCCGTAACCCCTTATGCTTGGTTAATTGTCACCTCCGCCTTATATAATTACTAAATACTAATTAACTTGTTATGTGTCATGTGGAAGTTATCCACCTCATTAGTTATCCATATACATACTAATTAATACCATAAATAATTCCTTACTCTCCCACTTTATTCCAACAGTCAATCAATTACCCACATAATAAATTCTTACTCCCAAATCATTTAAATAATAAATTAATTTTAACACACTTCACATACTCGTTATCATGATCATGTGATATAGCACTAGTCCATAGCCTCTTGCGGCACACATAAATTATTATTCTCAATCACCATCGTCACACTAATTATGTTCTAACATATTTCAGAACTTCATCCTTTTATTACAAACGTCGACGGAACTTATTTTCTCCAGTTCGTTTAACCTCTAATCCCATGTAACCTCCTAAAAATGTTATAAACCTTCTATAATCTTACGAATGACCTTAATCCCTTCAAGTTGATATGAATTTTACTACAACACATCCTAATGCTAAAGTACATAGTGTAACACATTCCCGAGCTTACGTCTGCTAACTTACTTACGAAAATAAGGCATGTAAGAAAAATTACTCCAAGACTTGCACCGAAGAAAATTATTTCTTTCCTTCAACCTAGGAAGTTGATAGATATGGGTTGTTTGGCATACTTGGTGCATATTCGGAATACGAGTGTGGGTACTCCTCCACTTGAGTCTTTCCTATGGTGTGTGAGTTTTCAAAGGTCTTTCGAATGGATTTGCCAGGCATGCCGCCGGATATATATTAATTTATGCATTAATTTAAAGTCGGGTACTCGTCCCATTTCTATTCCACCGTACCAGATGGCTCCGGCGTAGTTGAGCTGAAGGAGCAGTTACAAGATTTTTTGAGCAAAGGTTTCATACGGCCAAGTGTGTCTCCTTACGGTGCTCATGTACTATTTGTGAAAAAGAAGGATGGTACCATGCGAATGTTTATCAAATATCGGCAATTGAACAAAGTCACCATAAAAAACAAGTATCCAATATATTGCATAGATTATTTGTCCGATCAGCTTCAGGGTTCTTTAGTGTTTTCGAAGATTCATTTGAGGTTTGGATATTATTAGTTGAAGATGAGGGTGGAGGATATTCCCAAGACGACCTTCATGACTTGATATGACCAGTATGTGTTTTTAGTGATATCTTTCAGACTTACTAATGCCCCCGCATCCTTCATAGATTTGATGAATAGGATATTCAAGCATTTTTTATCGTCTTTATTGATGACATTCTAGTTTATTCGAACAGTAATGAGGTGTAATGACCTGATCGATCATTTTGAGAACTAATTTTCTATTTTGCATATCGTCTACTCCACAAGATCTGTAGTAATTATTTTGACATGCTTGCTAAAACGGATGTCATTTTGTAACTTTGGGAGAAGGTTTCATTATGAAAATTACGGCATTCAATTATTTGGATAAATTATTTATTTGGGGAAAACGTGCTCTGATTAGCGATTTGAAGATTCTGTTAGATTTGAAATATTATTTAAGACCTGTAGAAATTGACGGAGCTAATTTTAGAGTTTGTTTGGTTGGTTTTTGATAATTAAATCAGTTTTAGCATTAAATATGCCTATTTATGGTGAAAAGATGGTCACGAGAAGAAATAAGACCCATATTCAAAATTTATTGTTTCTGTTAGATTTAACTCAATATTTATGACTTAGTCGAGTCGTTGGTTATCTTCCCAAGAGGTTCATGTGTGATTAAGGTGGTTGGTTAAGAAACGGCTTTTGAGATGGTTTGGAGTTGACCGCGGTCAACATCGGGTCAAGACAGATCCATTTGGGTGTTTTGAGAGTTTGAGCAACTTCGTATGATCATTTGTGACTTGTAGGGACTTTTGGAGTTGGATGTGGACTTCGTTTGGTCAAGTTTAGGTGTTTGAGTGGTTGACATAAGTCACGATCTTCGATGCTTCAATGAACCATTATATTCATTTGATATTGGAATCGTGTTTTTATTGTTTGAATAGATGTGTATCAAAATTTGTGTGTCGTAGCAACTTGAATTGTCGAATTTTGATATCGTATGAGAAAATTATGGTCATTTTAGTGCAGACAACTATTACTGTTCTGGTATGGCCACTGTGGCAGATTTCTAGGCACTATAGCGGATTTTGGTCTGGGGTAGCGAAAATCTTTGTGTATGAAAAATAAGACTGTGTTCATTAGGATTAGTTGGAGTTTGAAAGTTCATTTGCAGTACGAAGCAACAAAAGGTGAGTTCTATCACTCGTAAATCTTAGTATAATCCCTTATTTTTAAGTTACATTACATATTAGAATATGATCCGGATGTTGAAAGAATGATCATGAAATTATTGTTAGTAGGTTATTTGATAACTAGTTTGGGTCATGAAATTTACAATCTACTTCGTTGAGTTATGTTTGTTATAATTAGATGAAGTTTTACAGGATTGTACATATCTCCTTCATGATCATATTGACCCCAAGCGGGGCTAAAACCAACATACGGTTTGAGAGTTATCGTAGTTCAAAGTTTCTGCCTCAGATCGAATGAAATTCGGAGGGCTGAACGTATAACGGAATAACTGTACATATTGGTGAGGAATCTGAAACGTCGTGCTGAATAAAAGTTCTAGATTTCTCTGTTATAGACAGTTTGAAACTTTACAGAGAATAATCCGACTTACGGATAAAACGTTATGACTGTTTTAAGATTCTGTCTCGATATACAAAAAATCTGGTGAAATAGTTTTCTGAGAGTTGTTAAATAACAGAATTGAATGTTTCGGTGAGGAATCGTAATCGTTGTGCTGAATAAAAGATCTATATTTCTATGTTCTCGACAGTTTGAGACTTTACAGAGATTAATCCGACTTACGGATAAAAAGTTATGACTATCTTAAGATTTTAACCTTTTTACAAAAAAAATCCTGGCGAGACAATTTTCATAGGTTCTTGCGTGAATTTGTACTAGTTACACTAAGTATTTCCAGAGGGAACTTGGGATAGTGATAAACCCTCACAAGTGGGAAGAACAAAAAGTTGAAAAACAGGAACATTATTTGAATTTTCTGAAATATGACAATTTTTATATATATGTGTGTGTGTGTGTGTGTGTGTGTGTGTGTGAGTGAGTGTATATAAGTTTAGTCATACATTCGAGATGATAGAAATCTTGATAAGGTAAATAGTTTTGCTATCACCTATGGGGCTATTCAAATATACTTGCTTTCGGGGCTATTCAAATATACTTGCCTTCGGGGCTATTCAAATATACTTGTCTTTGGGGCTATTCAAATATACTTACCTTCGGGGCTATTCAAATACATTTGCCTTCGAGACTATTCAAACACACTTGCCTTCAGGGCTATAATTGAAATGCATTGGATCGGGTTGCACATATCGCAACAAATATTTATAATATGTGATATGAGATAAGGTAGGTGACTGGTTAACTAAGTATTTCCTAGGACGAGTTGGGAGGAGATTTTGTGTGTGTGAGTATGTATGGGCTTGTACACCGACAGTGTTGAAACCTATTTTCATGAAATGCTTATTATGTTCATAATATGAATGTACTTAAAATATTGTGAGGTTGCTTTGAATTGTAGGGTGAGGTTATCACTCAGCCTTGGGTGGTAGGGCTGACTCTTTTATTTAACACTGTTTCAGGAAAGCACGATAGAGGAAAAGCTCTGCAACAGGGCTAGCGATCGTCCCGCAGCCTTATTGTCCCACCAATCCACTACTTCGGATTTGGTGAAAGTTGTTCTAGATTAAGTAGGTTTGGAACTTCCATCGAGTCTAGAAATTTGGAGATGCTCGAGTATGGGCTCGTGCTTTCATTAAAGAAGTATATTATTATATTATTTCCACACCTAGATATATGTATAATTTAGGACGAAAAGAAAGAAAATGGTTCATCTGGAAAGGGATGGTCGTCCAGGTGCCATCACACCCTAAGGGAAGACTTGAGAAAAGTCGGGGTATGACAGATATTTGCTCAGGATGACTTTTGGATTAGGAGTTCATTGCTCCTACTCGGCTACCAGGTAGGTTACAGCTTAGACTTCGGCTAGCAAAACATATGTAGAGTTAGTGATTGTTGGAGAAATCATGTTACGCCTTTGGGTATGAAGTTAGAATGGAGTACTTAGGTTGGTATTTTTGCTTGATTGTGGTTGTTTCCTTACTTGATCTAGTGTCTTGTCGCCATGTGTATGATATTAGACTTAACCGCATATAGGGGAAGGATTGATTCCTTCATGTCATGATGGCACGATTGGCTTGATATATTCTCATTGGCATTAATATCATTCATACATTTGGATTGGGTTGTGCGCCGCAACATATATATATATATATATATATTGGACTGGGTTGCATCTTCCGCACCATATATGCATATATTAAATTGGGTTAAACACATTCCACAACATATATACATATATTGGATCGGGTTGCACATTCCGCAACATATACATATATTGGACCGTGTTGCATGTTTCACAACATATACTTATATTAGATCAGGTTGTGCGTTGCAGCAGGTACATGGACTTTGTGGGTCCCCTATGGGTCATGACTATCTAGGCGTAGAGGTATTTCACCTGAAGCGTGTGTTTATCATTTCATTGTATATGAATCCATATTCATATATTCATATTTATTGGATTCGGACTTGGTATTTGTAGTTGTGGTGCTATTCTTGGACTGTGTAATCTTTATAGCTGATTGTGAGCATGCCTATCTTTCAGTCTCTTACTTTATATATGTTAACTAACTGTTGTCGGCCTATGATACTTATATGTACATAGTGTTTGTACTGATACTACCTTATTGCATTATTTTATGAGTGTAGAGTATGTGACAATGTCTACCTTCTCTCGACATGACTGATTCCCGTGGCTTTGCTGATGAGCATCTAGGGTGAGCACATGGATGGATCCGCAACCCAGATGTCTCTTTTTAGTTACTTGTCTTTTTCTGCTATTCCGAGATAGTATTCTACTTTTTAGACTATGTATTCATATTCAGACTTGTAGTTATATAGTAGTGGCTCTTGTACGGCCTTAGACTAAATTCCTTGGGATTGTTGTATTTCTTCCTCACTATTTCCTTATCTATCGTAGACTTATTATGTATATTTGTTAGTTGGGTTCTGTTTTGTCATTGATTGAGTTGTGATTAAGGGATGGGTTTGCCTTCTAGGTGGAAAAGGGGTTGCCCATGTGTTCCTTTATTTGGGATGTGAAAAGTTGGTATCAAAGCCCTAGGTTACCGGGTCTATAAGTATAATAGCAATGTCTAGTAAAGTCCTACTTATAGGTATGTTGTGCCCACACATATAATTGAGAGGTTATAAGACATCTACAAAAATAATGTTCGTTCATTCCTTTTGTACTACTTCATTCAAATTAGTATCTGGTCGATTCCAATTGGTATCTAAAACTTCTTCACCTTTTCTATCCTGTTGCAAGTAGTCAAATTTGTAGTGTATTGGGTGTGAGAGGAAGGGATGCTGCTATTGATGGTACTTAGTGGATGCATACTTTTTATCGCTTTTGTCCGTCAAGTTTGAAAAAGAGGCATCATATCAGGAATTGGAAAAGACTACTTGAGAAAGCATCGATCATCTATTCCCAAGTGGTTTGTTCGATACAGCGTAGGTGCTTTCTACAATCAATAAGAATAGAGCAGGTGAGAGGAATCCTCTGAGGTCAGCTGAACAGGCTGACAGTCGGCAGAAAATGTTGAGCAAAGCTGTTGGCCTGCCTGATCTGAATCCCCACCCAATCGCCCTGGCGTATGTTTCCGAATTAGAAAAGAAAGATCCCAAGCTTATGCTGAATTAAGAGTGGACTTGCCTTGGTCTTCTGTGAGTTCCAGAGATTCAGATCAAGGAGGGAGATTGTATGATCGGCATGTCTTCAATGGTTGATTCTCAGAAGTGGGGAAAGTGTAATTATTGCTTAACAATAAGGGTTACTCGAGGTGTACTTGGAGCGGGAAGGTTTCAGCATCATCAAGGTTTAGTATTATAGTTTTGTGGCACAAGTGTATCAATGGCAAGTCAATAATTCAGCAATGGAAGAGTATATATGTTGATATCTGAAGACAAGTGTAAACTTGGAAAAGATCATTTGATTTGACAAAGAGGATAGTGATCGTGCTAAGACTGCGAAGAGAAGTTGGGAATATGGACTTGAAGGTGACCTCTTGGTAATAAGGTGTGAGGAAGTAAGACTTCTTGTGGCCGAATGGTAGGAGTACCTATTTTTCCTATAGGACGGAGGCGTAAAGAAGATAATTTGGATGGATCTATCTCTGCTATAGAAAGGAAATAATTGGTATCTGAAGTGTTTTTTGGAATAAGTTGCAAGGTGTACACGAGTGGATGACGTATAGGCTATGAAATGTTGAGTTGGCTTTGATTTGACAGTATTGTGATAGCATAGTAGAATTAGTGGTTGTGATTTCTTTCAGGAAATGGTTTTTGATTTAAATCAGGTGGCAATGTTAATCGTGATGAGTGAATCTTAGTGGAATAGACAGTCGCGTTTCTTCACCTAAAAAGTGTGTTTGTGGGTTTACTTCGCATTTTTTAGGTTATTGATGATAGGGGATTGTTGAAACCAAGAGATTGTTGATTTGTGAGTATTTCACAGTTGTTTAGTGTTGAGTGGGTGTGAAAGTCGTATATGCGTTGGTATGTTATACTCGTCGTAGGCTAATAGGAGCCACGGATTAACTAATAGGAATAACTCTTGTGCTAGTTTTTGGATATGATTTGTGGGCATTGGTCTGTAAAGGTTAATAATTGAGAAGTTCTATAATTACTGGTATAATGACTTTGGAGTTAACCGAAGGATAAGGAAAATTTGCACGGTTAGTTGGATGTGTATGGATCGGCAAAATAAGGTAAGGGTTTGTTCTTCGCATATGAGCATCATTTAAGAACTATCGAATAAGGTGTTGGTCAATTGGGGTTATTTACAGTAACATATTGATGACAGTGTGACTGATGCTAGGGGTGAAGCTTTTCAGATATCGATGATCAGGTTAGTGAACTTATATAACCAATATAGAAGAAGGATTATTTCGGTTAGGTAATTTTGGCAAAGGTACTTCGATGAAATAATATGAGAATGTTAGCAGGTTTTAGCAGTGATCGGTCATTAGTGGTGGTTATGATATGAATGAAAGGTGTGAATTGAGAAATTAAGATAAGTTGGAATGAGTAAGGTATCTCTTTGGGTGAAATTGTTAGTATGCTCGGAGGAGTAGGTCTATGGTAATTAATTAAGTGGTATGATGAATATTCCATGGGGTTGTGATTGGCGACTGGTGGAAGACTATATTGAAGCATTGTTGATTATTAGCATGGGGGAGTATTTCAGGTAGTAAAAACATAGAGGTAACTGCGTAAGGTAAGCTGCATGGATCGTATAGTAGATGCATTAGGATTTTGTCAAGCGCGAGGGTTGCAGGATTTGATGCCTTCTGGATGATAAAGGATAGTGAGGTCTTATTATTTACAGACTCGATGGGTGAAGGTGTAGTAAATGAAGCCGCAGGCTTTGCATTGAGATGTTTGAAGTTGTTGGCTAGTTAAGAGAAAGTAAAAGGAGGATTTTATGTATTTAGAGTTCGTGGGGTCGTATTAGAGTATGTATCAGGTGGAAGTTGAGAAATATAAAAGTTACAATCAAAGGTACAGGTCTTCGGTACTAAGTTAATGACTAGGATAGAATCCACCCTTTGGAGTCGTGGGTGATGGCACATGATTGATTACTCGTGAGAAAGATTATGGAATAGGTCACCGCATGCTAATAGGAAGCCTATCAGTTATGTATGGAATCAATTCAGATGACTATCGATGATTTAGAGTTCAACATTTTATTCAGAGTTAGATTTGTTCATTTAGGCTAGGTGGCCTGTGTTTATATTTCCTGAAGGACTTATAGTATTCTAATAAACCATCGATAGGGGTTTGATGGATTTTATTTCAAAATGAAGGTATGACAGTGTTACCGGTTCTCATTGAAGTTTGCAAGTAGGATTCATGATATTTTTTGGATGGCAATGATTCGGATAGTTCTAATGGTTTACACAAGTACTTGGAGATGTATTGAAGAGGTACAAATGGTTATGGGAAGTATGTAGAGTGATCAGTTGATTTTTCTACGGATCTGGCTCGGTAAGGTAATCAGTAGGTATGCTTATAGTGTGGTAATTTTGAGATTCGAGGAAAATTGGACTTGTGACGTGTGTGTTTGCATTTCTAAGGGATTATTTGCAATGAGAACCTTGATGGTTGAGAAAGAAGGCCAGTAGAATCAGACCATGTTATCAGGAACATGTTGGATTTTGGTTGTGACTACAACTAAAGGATGATGGTGATTATATTGATAATTGCAGATTCAATTGGACGCGTAAAGAGGTCAAGTGGTGATCAAATCAAAGAATTCGAGTAGAGACATTTCATATATATAGGAATCAACGGTTGATGAAATTTCGAGTATGGAAAGGTGGAAATTTGAGTCATTGAATTAAGTTAGAGGAAGTTGCGACTGATAACGTAAACAAGCTATACTATCGGCTTATTTCTTTCCCGTGAAGGCTTTCATGAGGTTTATAATAGATATTCCTTAGTTTTCATCAGCGTTCGTACTCTTCTTTATCATTCGAGGACGAACGATGGTTTAATTGGTATCTGATGTAATAATCCGATGGGTACCTAGTATTTGTACTGATACTACCTTGCTACATTTTTTTATGAGTGCAGAGTATGTGATAGGATCTAATTCCTCTCCTCGTGACTAATTCCCAGGGGTTTGCTGACGAGCATCTAGGGTGAGCACGTGGATGGATCCGCATCCCGGATGTCTCTCTTTATCTACTTGTCTTATTTTGCTATTTTGAGACAGTATTCTACTTTTCAGATTATGTATACATATTCATACTTATAGTTATGTAGTAGTGGCTCATGTACGACCTTACACTAGATTTCTTGGGATTGTTGTATTTCTTCTGCACTATTTCATTATCTATCCTAGACTTATTGTGTATATTTGTTGGTTTGTTTTGTCATTAATTGAGTTATGATTAAGGGATGGGTTGGACTACCATGTGGAAAAAGGGTAGGTGCATACGCATTCCTCGATTTGGTATGTGACATGAGGACCACGAAAAGCATTTGAGGATGGTTCTTAGTTTATTGAAGGAGAAAGAGTTGTATGTCAAGTTTTCAAAATGTGAATTTTGGTTTAGTTATGTGGCATTTCTGGGGCCAGTGGTGTCGAATGAGGGTATTGTCGTAGATCCGAAGAAGATAGAGGCATTCATAGATTGGTCTAGGCCTACTTTGGTATCCGAGATTCAGAGTTTCATGGGTTTCTTGAGTTATTATTATCTGTTCGTCAAAGGGTTCTCGTCTATTGCTTCTCATTTAACTTAGTTGACTCAGAAAGATATACCTTTTTAGTGGTCGATGAACATGAGGAGAGCTTCCAAAAGCTAAAGTCAATTTTTACCTCAGCCTCGATTTTGGCCCTACCTATAGACGGAGAGGACTTCACTATCTATTGTGATGCTTCGAGGATCAACTTGGGTTGTATGTTGACGCAAGAGGACAAATTAATGGCATATGCATCGAGGCAATTAAAGGTCCACGAGAAGAACTACCCCACTCATGACTTAGAGTTGGCAATGGTGTTCTTTACATTAAAGATTTAGAGGCACTATCTATATGGAGTTGATTATGAGGTATTCACCTATCACTGCGGCCTTCGGCATGTGTACAGTCAGTGGGATTTGAATTGTAGACAGCGCAGGTAGTTGGAGTTGCTCAAAGATTATGATATTACTATTTTGTACCATCCAGGAAAGACCAATGTGGTTACGGATGCCTTGAGATGAAAGGAAATGAGTATGGGGAGCTTGGCGCGTTTGATTGTTGATGAGTTTCCTTTGGCATTAAAGGTTCAGTCCTTAATCGACAACTTTGTGAGACTTGATATTTTAAATCCGGGTAGGATTTTGGCTTATGTAGAGGCGAGGTCGTCTCTATTAGAGCAAATCAAGGCCCAATAGTTTGATGATGAGAAATTATGTAAGATCATGGATAAGGTGTTGCCAGGGAAAGCCAAGTAGGTTATGCTTGATAGTGACGGAGTGTTGAGGATCAAGGGGAGAGTGTGTGTCCTTGTGTTGGAGGTTTGATGAGATTGATGATGGAGGAGGCTTACAATTCTAGGTATTCTATTCATCTAGGTGCAGCAAAGATGTATCGTGATTTGAAGCAGAACTATTGGTGGGGTAAGAGGAAGAGAGACATCATTGAGTTTGTGTCTCAGTGTTTGAATTGCTAGCAGGTTAAGTATGAGCATAAAAAACTAGGTGGTTTGACTCAAATGATGCTTATACCCGAGTAGAAATGGGATAGGATAGCTGTGGATTTTATAGTTGGGTGATGGAAGACTTTGGGCAAGTTTGATGTCATTTGGATCATTGTGGATAGGTTTACCGAGTCTTCACACTTCATTCCGATCTAGACAAACTACAATTCTGAGAAATTGGCCAAGATTTATATTAGACATATTGTTTGACTATATGAGGTGCTTATTTTTATTATTTCGGACCGAGGTACTTATTTTACTTCTCATTTCTGGAGAATGATGCAAAAGGAGTTGTGTACTCGATTAGATCTCAACACTGCATTTCACCCTCAGATGGATGGTCAGCTCGAGTAGACAATTCAAATTTGGAGGATATGCTACGGGATTGCGTGATTGATTTTGATAGTCTTTGGGATCAATTCTTACCCTTGGCAGATTTTGCTTACAACAATTATCACTCTAGCATTAAAATGGTACCATTTGTGGCTTTATCTGGTAGGAGATGTCATTCTCCGATTGGGTGGTTTGATGCATTTGAGATGAGCCCATGGCGTACCGATTTGTTGAGAACTACTTAGAGAAAGTGAAAATGATCCGGATAAGTTCCTAGCGGCTCAGAGTAGACAAAGGGAGTATACGGACCGAAAGGGTTGAGATATCGAGTTCATGGTTGGTGACAGAGTTTTATTGAATGTCTCGTCTATGAAAGGCATGATGAGATTTGTCTAGAGAGAAAAGTTGAGTCCGAGGTATATCGGGCCACTTAAGATTCATCAGAGGGTTAGAGAGGTGGTATATGAGTTGGCTTTGCCACCAGGCTTTTCAGGTGTTCATACGGTATTTTATGTTTCCATGTTGAAGTACCATGTTGATGGGTCCTTCATTATTCAATGGGACTCCGTGTTGCTTGATTAGAATTTAATGTTCGAAGAAAATCCTATGGCCATTCTGGACAAGCCGAATAGAAAATTGAGATCAAAGACATTACTTCTTTGAAGGTGCAATAGGGGCACCGCCCTGTTGAGGAGGCTACGTAGAAGACCAGGATGATATGCTGAGTAGATGCCCCCACTTGATAACTGATTCTGGTATGTTTCCTCTTCTGTTTCTCTCCGTTCAAGGATGAACATTTGTTTAATTAGTATATCATCTAATGACTAGTCCGGTTGTTTTTAGCTACATACCTTTATTTGACAAAATTACACTTCCCGTAGACTCTATGTGGGGTTTATGACTTGTGGGGATGGGTTGCACGATTCTCGAGGTGCTTGTAGATATACTTCAGAAGAACAACCTAAGTTTGATAAATTTGAAATGAACTAGTTGACCCGCAGTTGACTTTTGAGTATATGGGTCCGTTTTTGAGTTCCATCATTTCTGGTAGGTCTAGAACATCATTTATGGCTTTGTCGAGTCTTTGGCTCGCTTCCCGAGGTATTCGGATGCGTTTGTAGCATCATTTACACTTGGGTAGCATGTTTTGTTTTTATCCGGGAGGTCTCGGGTAAGTTTTGGGTGTTTGGTGGAAGTTTAGAGATTTTGTGTAGTTGCTGGTTTTGGGTGTGCCGCACCAGTGAACCAGTGGTTGCTTTTGCGAAGCCGTTTTTGCGGAAGTTCGTCCGCAAATGCGAGGCTTTGAAGGAATTGGGAAGTTTGCGTTTGCGGCACTTAGGGCTCAGATGTGATCCGCCTCTGCGGAATTTTACCTGCTTTGGCGAGTTTCGGGAATTTTACCTGCTTCTGCGAAAAAATGCTTTTGCGTCAGTATTTTGGCAGAAGCGAGCCACTTCTGTGAGGTCGGTTCCGCAGAAGCAAAATCACAACATTAGACCTAGAGTTAAAAGCCCCATTTCAAAGTCACTTTCATGATTCGATCTTTTGAGACTTAAGCTCGGTTGGGAGGAGATTCTTGGAGGATTTCATCATTATTCACCTTCGGTAAGACTCTAACCCATTCTTATTACCTTATCATGTTTATGTCTTAAATTCTAGGTTTTATTCCTTGTTTTGGATAGAATGAACCTAGGATCATGTTTGAGAATAAGAGACCTAAAATAATGAAATTGTAGGTTAAGATTGAATCTTTTTTATATGATAATGTAGATATGGGTTGGGTGATGATAGTATGACCTACTACAATATTCAATTGTTGATTTGAATTCATAAATTGTCGGGGAAATTCTAGTGTGTTAGCCTAATTTGGCAAGTAAAAGACAATTGAAGGCCTAAAAGTGATTAGATTCATAATTAACATTAGATTATGGCTTATTAGATCGCTATTATGATTCTAAAAAAAATCTAATTTTACCCTTATGGGCTCGGGGTCAATTTAGGAGTCGGGTATTAGGTTGCTTGGAAAGGCTATGCCTTTGTATGTGTATTAGAATATTTTGTTAACATAGAATCTATATGTTAGATTACGATCATTCAGAGGCGCTTCGCAAAGGCAAGGGATTCGCTGAGGATTAGGGGTTTGTGGTAGTTGTTCTGCTCCGAGATAGGCTATAATTTTACTTTTCTAGACTTCAATAGAGGCGTGTAGTGTTTAAAAATATTCAGGGGTATTGGACGTGTTGGTGGTCCTACCTTAGCTGTCGTGATGAGCACTTGGGTGATTATCGATGTTGAACTATTTTGATGTTTGATTGGGGAATCATTCTTAGGGTTGATTCTGACTACTGTTATGTGGGCTTGTCGCCATTACATGGGATTATCGCCATTGATTTAATACTTATTGTGTTTACTCATCGCATATGCTTCTGATATGAAATATTTATTATGTGGTATTGATAATTCTGAGGCATATGTTATTCATCTCTTGGATTTGATTGCATCTCATACTGTATGAATACTCACCTTATTATTGTTTCATTCATACACTCATGATTATTCTGATATTGAGATGGAGTGGTATGGAATGTTGTGGGTCCAACGAGATCGAAAAAAGAAAAATAATTATACTATTATGAGATGGCTTGTAAATACTAAGATGTTAATGATGATTTGATATGGTTCAACAAATGAGTCTAGGGCTGTAGCAAGATCGAGGTATTTTCGGCTGGTTGTGAGCGGTTTATGGACGTTGCGCGTCCCCCGTGGATCACTTTTATACAGTAAAGACCTATAGAGTGTGTACACCGATTAATGGAAAGGTATCTTGCATTTATTCATTCAATCATACACATTGTATTCATGAGAATTGTACTTGATTTTGAATTGTTATCATGATAAGATGATTTGTATTGGTTGTACCCCATGATTCTGAGTTGCGTAAGTGTTGAACTATCTATGTGATTGAAGGTGACTTATATGGTATATCAAATTGTGTAGTGTTAGAATCATCTATGTGTCAACTTGATATGTTTGTCCATTACATGTATTCCGTCATTGTCGGTCTATGAATCTTATGTGAGTACGTTGTGTACTCATACTATACTTGTTGCATTCTTTTTGGATTATGAGTATTCGGGTGAGACTACATCTCCTCAACATGCCATAGATGCTTCTTCTCTAATTCCTATCTTTATTTGCATTATGAGACAGTTTCAGACTTAGTCATACATTTTTTATCCCGCTTTACTGGCTCTTGTACTGATAGACTAGATTTTGGAAAGAATGTAATAATTAGAAATTCGGTTTGGATTACTTTATTTATATTATGGAAAGATAGTCTTATTGACTATCTCTTCCGTTTCCGCTTAAGTATCTTTTTGTTATTGGTTTTGGGTAGTGGTTCGCCTACCGGTGGGAAAAATGTATTTGCCATCACGACGCCCGGAAGAGGTTTTGACATATTAGAAGTCTTAATACTTATATAATTTATTTGGAATTGATTGTGTATGATCTGTTAATTACCAAAGTAATCGGATCTTTATGAATAATTAACTATATTCAACTTCTTATAAATTATGATGATTATAATTGTTTATTTATGAGTAATTTATGTTTATGAGTATAAGACATTTTTTAATCTCCCAAAATTGATTACTTATTCTTATAATCATTAAATAATTAAGTTTATAATTTAAATGTGTCCTTAATTTAGTTTATTTATCCAAAAATAGTAAATATTACTAATTGGTACATCAAAATTATCAAATTATGTCAAAGAAAAAAATTGATTAAGCATCATTGTATTTAAAGTTGAATCTTGATGTTTCGTCGAAAGGAGAACATCAATATACATCTGAGAGTACTAAGACCATTTTGAATCTGATAATATTTTCAAGTTTTCAATCCAAAGCATTGACAAATGAGTGTATTTTTTTATTTGCAACAGTTGTTCTTCATTCTCATTCTGCTTCTGTTGCGACATTTAGTGTACTTAACTTTTCGAATTGGTGCAAATAGATCAAATTCTATCTAGGAGTTTTAGATCTTGATGCTTCCCTATATACTGAGAATCTAGCTGCTATTATCGAAACTAAAGTGCTCAACAAAAGTCCAATTATAAGAATTGGGATCGGTCTAACAGATTAAGTCTAATGTTTGTGCGAATGAATATTGCAAGCAATATTAAGACTACGCTTCCCAACACTGAAAGTACTAACGAATTTCTGAAACTTGTGGAAGAATGCTCTTAAATTGCTGATAAATATTTTGTTCGGACACTACTGGGTACTTTAACCACATGCAATTTGATGGTTCACGTACCATGCATGAGCATCTCATTCAAATGACAAATATAGCAGCAAGACTTAAAACCTTGGGAATGGAAGTGGATGATAATTTTCTTGTACAATTCATCATCAAATCATTAATGTCTGAGTATGGACCTTTCCAAATGAACTATAATACCATAAAAGAGAAATAGAATGTGCATGAGCTGCACGGAATGCTTGTTGAGGAGGAACTAAGGCTAAAGAATGGACGAAATCACTCCATTAACCTTGTAATCAACTAAGGAGCTAGAAATCAAAGATCACCTCTTGGATGGCCAAGAGTCTATCCTATGCTGAAAGACTCCAACTCATTAAGGTTGTGTTGTTTGGGGTGCAAGCTTACTGGACTCAGCTGTTTTTAATGTCAAAGAAGGTGATGAAATTAATTGAAGCTATTTGTAGGAGTTACTTGTGGTCAGGAGAGGCAACAGTTACAAATAAAGCATTGATGGCATGGTATAAAGTGTGCTTACGTAGAAGTGCAATAGGACTGAATATCATTAATTTGAGATTATAGAACCAGGCTGCTATATGCAAGTTATTATGGGCATTGAGCTTACAGAAGGAAAAACTTTGGATCACCTGGGTGCATACTTACTATATAAAGAGACAGGACCTGTTCACTATGGCCATACCTAAGCAAGCTGCATGGATGATTAGAAAAATACTAACTATGAGAAAGTACTGGATAGATCTGGGTGATATTAATAGCTTGGTTGTCAATGGAAAGTTCCATTTAGCTACTGCTTAAAGAAGATTGAGAGGAGAACAACCAAATGTTGCTTGGAACAAATTGATCTTTCAAAATGTAGCTTCTCCAAAGCAAAACTTCATATTCTGGTTGAGCCTGCATGGGATACTTAGAACCATGGATCAGCTACTGAAGTGGGGAACGGAGGTAAATGAGACCTGTGTACTGTGCAATAATGAGCCAGAAAACTTGAATCATCTATTCTTTGAATGTAGCTTTTCTAAGTTTATCTAGTAAGCACTACAAAGGTGGAAGCACTGCCATAGGGGCATTCAGAATTGGAGGGTGGAATGGGAGTGGGTACAAGAACAAGCTAGATGTAAACAAGCCAAAGGGGTTATATTAAAGGCTAGTCTTACGACAGTGGTATATGTTATTTGGATTGAGAGGAACAAGAGGATCTTTCAGAGCACAGCATCTACCCATGAAGAAGTTATCCATCAGATGAAGCTCTCCCTATGTACTAGGGTGCGACATAATTAGAGGCTTTTTAGTTATATTTGTTATTTACGAAATACAGTAAGGGATAGGATGACAATAAGTTTGTATAGAAGGGTTTTTTCTGGTAGGGTAGAGAGGTTTATTTGAGAAGGGTGAATTGACTGGCTCCCTTGGTTTTGTAAAGTTTCACTGGTAGTTAATAAGTCTTTTAATTACCAAAAAAAAAGGAGCTGGAAATAGAAGAAAAGTGGCAAAGGTAAATAGAGGCAACATAATGTTAATGAGTCTTCTTTTCATGTAGGTAAGAAGGAACACAATAAAAATAAGTATCGTTTTTGTTAAAAACATGGACACTTTTAGAAAGATTGCCTGAAACGTAAGTCATGGTTCGAGAAGAAAGGTAAGTCTGTGTCTCGAATCAAATTTAACTATTAACTAAGTTACTTATAAAACTTGGTGGATTGACTCAGATTCTATTGTTCATGTTTCTAATATGATTCAATGATTCCGTACAACCAAACTATAAACCAGAATGAAAGATTTGTCTATATGGAAAATAGATTGAAGGCTCCAGTTTAAGCTATCGAGACTTACCATTTAATCCTGAATATTGGGTATCATTTAGACTTGTTTGGATCTTACTATGTACCTTCTGTTTCAAGAAATTTAATTTTCATGTCTAAGTTATAAGTATCTTGATATTTTTGTTGTCTTATTTTCCTTACAATCCTGCATCGTCTTGAGCAAAGTATCTGCCGGAAATAGTCTCTCTATCCCACAAAGGTAGAGAGGTAACGTCTGCATACATCATATCCTCCTCAAACACTACTTTTTGAGATTACACTGGTTATGTTGTTGTTGTTGTTGTTGTCTAAGATAGATAAAGTTGGATACTCTTTTAATTCGACAATGGATGTTTCAATTTATTTAAACGTCATCGTCTTATTGATTATGGTGTTTTTCTATGATTTATACAAACTGAATCTTAATAATCTAGTCGCCGAAACCATTTTGACTCTGCATCATATTATTAGCCAAACAAAGTTTGGTGAATGAACAATCAGCTTACTTGTGACATACACATTTAGGTAACGTATCCAAAGAAAGACTGGAAAGATTAGTTAATAATGAAATACTATCATATTTGGATTTTACATAGCTTAATATTTGTGTGGATTGTATCAAAGGAAAATAAATAAGACACACAATTAAAGGAGCCACAAGAAGCACACAGCTTCTTGAAATTATACACACTAATATATATGGTTCTTTTGATGTCACATCTTTCAGTACAGAAAAATTCTTTATCACTTTTTTTTATGGTTATTCACGTTATACGTATATCTAATTGTTGTATGAAAAATCTCAAGCAGTAAATGCCTTAGAGATATTTATTAATGAGGTAGAAATACAACTAGATAAAAATGTGAAAATAATCAGGTCAGATATAGGCGGTGAATATTATGAAAGATATGATGATAGTGGACAACATCCCGATCCATTTGCTAAATTTCTTAAAAAGCGTGATATATGTGCTCAATACACAATGTCTGGCACACCACATAAAATGATGTGGCAGAAAGGCGTAATCGTACAATAATGGATATGGCTAGGAGTAAGTTAAGTAATTCGTCTATACCCATTTTGTTGTGAATATATGATTTAGAGACTGTCATTACTTGCTAAATATTCCTAGTATTTCAATTCAAAAGACACATTTTGAACTGTCGAATGGTAAAAAATATAGTTTTAGTTATCTATATGTTTGGGGTTTCCGACAGAAGTTAGATTTTATAATCCATAAGAAAAGAAACTGAATTCAAGAACAATCAGTGATTTTTTCATTGGTTATCCAGAAAAATAAAAAGGGTATAGATTTTACTATCATAATCACAATACAAGAATAGTTGAAACCGAAAATATTAGATTCATTGAGAATGGTGAAGTTAGTGTGAGTGAAGAATCATGTTATGTGAAAGATAAAGAAGTCAAGGTGCAATTCCTTTGCCCTGCACTTCTTCTAAAATTGTTGTTCCTGAAGTTATTGTATAACCTAATAATCAAAAAGAACATATAAATTATCATGTTATTCATAATGAAGCCATAATTTATGAACATGCAATAGATGAACTACAAGAAGTAGCATTAAGAAGGTTTCAAAAACAAAGAAGACCTGCAACTTCTGATGATTATTTTGTATATCTACATGAGTCAGAAATTAACTTGAAAACTGGTAATAATTCAGTTTCATTTTCACAAGCTATTGAAAGTAACAACCAAGTTATCAATTAACAACCCAACACTTAGCTCATCTACCATTACCTAAGTAAGACAGGGTGACCGTAGAACCCAACATCCTATCACAGTCGTTTGCACGGGGAGTCACAATTAGTCTAATCATAATAATATTAGCTTCTTATTTCACCTAACTCCTGGCCTGATTACGGAATCATACAAGTAAGGGCAGGACACATGTGATACACGCAACATCCACAGTATAATCTATGTAGGAGTCTACGCCTTTTAGCCTTGATTAGAGGAGGGAATTACACACACCAAATAATCACGTCATTAACTACTACTACAACAACCCTCCAACTAATTCTTTCTAGACTCTTTATCAAATAATATTATCAATTATCAAGCAACAAGACTTATCCAGTGCTATAAGATTAACATGCTAGCTCTGTCAATAAAATCCATTGACCACCATATTATCCCATAACAAGTACTTCAACTCATAAAGATGTAACCGTACGAATCTAATATACAGAGACAAGCCTAATCATGGCCATCAATCCGATTAATTAGAATCAATCAAGTATTTACAAATACAAGCCCAATCATGACAATCAACCCGATTTAATAGAATCAATCCAGATTCCAATAAACAAATAATTCATGCAATGTGGTGTGTATGTATGTGTATGATATGAATGTAAACATATGCAAGGTACCTTTCTCAACCTGGTATACAGTACGTCATGGTTTTATTATAATTCGTACACCCATGGGGACCCACAAAGTTCATATACCGCTCCTAGCCAGCCGTAATTCCACACACAAATCTGACTAGAGCCCAAGACTCATTGTCGAGCCTTATCATGTTGCATGCATGCAACTCCACTCCCCGCGTATCAATATCATCTCAATATGCTATAATATCATAGTATTCTTACATTTAGTGCCACTTGGACCCACAACTTATCCATACCACTCTCATATCAATATCATAGAATCATGAGTGTATGAATGCAAATGATAATATAAGCCAAGATATCATGATATAATGAGATGCAATCAAGTATAGAGATGACATGTCACATGCTTTCACGATTCAACAACACATTTATATAATCCAAGTCAGAATCAAGATTTCATAGCGAAAGCATGTGTGATGAGTAAACAAACAATAGCAAATATGGAGATGAGCCCACATATGGCGACAGTCCCAAATAAGCAGCAATCGAAATCAGCGCAAGGCTGATTCTCCAAATCACCCATTATCACAATTCAACACTGGTACCCACTCAACCGTTAATCACAACTGAGTTGGACCTCCAAACATGCCTAATACCCCTCAATATTTATAACTAATTACGCATTTCTATCAAAATATCAAAAACTAAATTGTAGCCTACCTCTAGGCCGAATAGGAGCATTACATGATCAAGCCTCAGTGATAGCCTTGCCCTTTCGTTGCGCCTCGTGATAATCGAAGTCTATCCACATAGATTTTATTCATTACTATAATGCTTACACATCAAAAAGCAAGACAAATACCAAATTCGGGCCTACGCTACCAAGACTCGAACATTGATACTCAAATACCAAGAACATATGCTAGGTAGTCATATCCTTAAATTAATTGGAAATCTTTACACATTAAACAATAATCAAAAAGCCTCAATTTGAAACCCTAGAAATGTCACCCAATTGGAATAGGTTTCTATAACCTAATTAAGCCTAAAAACATGATCCTCTAACCACATCCATCACTAATTCATAATAATACAAGTAAACAAATCCATAAGCCTTCATTAATCAATAACATATCTTTCTTATTCTCACAAGAATGCATAACTCATATTCCCCAACTTATAATCATGTTATATCACCATTATTAAGGAAGTTAGAATTATAAACTTAATTCACAAAGGAAGAATCACTTACCTAAAGGATTATATTGCTCTTAAACCTCTGGAAATGCTCTACGACGGCTCTAAGTTCGAGACTTGCTATTTGGGGAAAGGAATTCTGACCTAATGGAATAAATAGGACATCTGAATAGTGATTCCGCCCCAGTAGAGTCGACTTTGCTGGAGCGGAATTGCTCTGGAGAACAAAACCCGTTGAGGCGATGTCACTTGACACATCGCCTCAGTGCCACACTCACCTTGGAAGACAAACCCTCCGCCATGGAAAAACCTCACCATATCTCAACTCCCGCTTTAGCAAGCCAACCTCTTGCAAAGGGATAACCACCGGAGCAGACACTGGTGTCTCCAGGGCAAACACCAACAATGGGAAAATAGCCCCAAACTCTTATCCAGCTCTTGAAACACTCCTGAGGCCCCTCGGACACAAATTGAACATGCTTGTCTAAGGTAAACAGTGCTATGAACTCATTCGTACCCTCAAATTTCCCATTTAGCTGAGCTAAGTCATACTTCTCTAAAGAATTATTCAAGAAAATCAAATATCTGAATTTCACAAATAAACAAATACATTTGATTGCCTCAAAAAATGAATTAATGACTTGACTAAGTCATAAATGACCCTCCAAAGTTGTCGGTAGCAACGAAATTCGGAAATGAAAACATTTAGACAAAAATCAACTTTGAGTCAAACTATCCAACTCTAAGTTTCTAGTTTTGGATTTTTTATCTGAAATGCATATAAATGGACCTTAGGATCCATGCCACCCATACCCGCACATCACAAACCACACATAGAGTCTACGGGAAGGGTCAAACCAGCAAATAAAGGTCTTTAGCTAAAAATAATTGGACAGGTCGCTATATCAGATACCAATTAAATAAATGTTCCTCCTCGAATGGAGAGAAGAAGGCAGAAAGTTGACGAGTAATTAAGGAATCTCCGTCATAACCTCATAAAATCCCCAACCGGCAAATATAAAAAGATAGCATTGCCTGCTCACTTAATCAGTTAAGACTCACTATTAATTTACGTCATCACCATAATCTCTATTTCTTCACAACTGAAATTTCTTTCACAACTGAGTCTTACATATTAGAACTGACTCTACTTGAAATCCCTTATTTGATCACAACCATACCTCTTTACACGTTCGATTGAATCCACGAATTATCACAATAATCGCCATAATCCTTTACTTGTAGCCACAATCATAGTCCAATTTGTGTCGATAACATAGTCTGATTCTACTAGTCTTTCTTCTCAACTATCAATGTCGTCCTTCGCACCAAGATCGTTTAGAAACACAAGAACTCACGTCACAAGCCCAATTTTCCTTAAATCTCCAAATCATCATACTATAAGCACAACTACTGATTACCTTGTTATGGATGATCCCTAGAAAATCAACTGATCACACCCAAGACTTTCCACAACCGTTTGCACCTCCTCAATACATATCAAGTACCCGTGAAAACTACTACGACTATCTGAATCGCTATCATCAATCTTATTTGCAAATTCAATGAAAACCAGTAACACTGTCATACCTCCATTTCGAATTGAAATCCATCAAACCAGTGTCCGTGGTTTTATAGAATACTATAAGTCCTCCAGGTAATATAACATGGACCACCCGGTCCTAATTGAACAATTTTTAACCCGGAGCCAAGTGCTTAATTTCTAAATCATCGGTAGTCGCCAAAACTGATTCCAAATTAACTAGTAAGCTTTCCATAATCATACTAGGACCTCTTCCATCTCTTTATTCATGAAAAAGCAGTCACATTCCATCACCCACAGCTTTAAAGGTTGGATTCTATATAAGTCATCAATTTAGCACCAACGAATCATATACTTGATTATAATCTCCAAGTTCCTCAACTTCTACCCGTTACGCAAGTCTAATAGAACCACATGAACTCTAAATACATCAAATCTTCCTCGTACTCTCACTTCACTAGTTCGCAACTCTGGACACCTTGTCGAACCTCTATTTGTCATATATCGCTATTTATCAGGCTTACCATTTCCTCTGACGTATCAACCTTACTTTCTATCTACCTTACATTGCTCAATTCTTTCCAATTCTTTCATACCTGAAATACTCATTTTTGTTATTAGTTAATAATACTTCAACACAGTTTACCACGAGTCGCCAATCGCAGCTCATAGAACATTTGTCATAATGCTTAGTCGATCACCGTGAATATACTCTTTGAGCGTACATAATAATTTCACCCGGTCGGAAAGATGCGAAAGTAATTCCACTAAAATCCACCTCTAACCCAAGAAGTTCCATTGCTTCAATCCAAATCTATTCCTATCTCAAAGATGAACCTTACTCATTCCAAATTAGATCAACCACACATTTATCGAGATCTTTACATTTTCACATGTCATTTCAATCCTAATCACCACTATCATCCGATCATTACTCAAACATATTCAAGAGTGTACTAAAATATCATAGGCCTCGCACTATAAATCTTGGAAATAGAAGAACATTGCATACTCCACAATTGAGAGTCTCTTTTTCCCCACTTGAACCTTCAAACCGGAAGCTTCTCCCCATCTGGAACATCTCATGTACCATCTTTTACAAAATTCATGCACTAGAAAAGGTACCAACCCACTTAGGTTTCTCCGACCAACAATAATTTAGTACCCCCGCGATAACCCAATCCATCGTTGAACTGATCTATAATTTGGAAGGTTGATCCTTAATTACCGAACATACAATCCTGCTAACATTCTCATAGAGTTCTATTGAAATACCCTTGCCAACAATCTCTAATTGAAATAATCCTTCTTCTATAACGGCTCATAAGTTACTAGCATGATCCTCGATACCCGAAGCTTTCCATAAATAGAATTGGTCAAACCGTCGTCAATCTGTTGCCGAATTTATCCCTATTGACCAACACCTTACCTTACTTTACTGAGCCATAACACATCTAACCAGCCATGCAATTTCCCTATCATTCGGTACACTCTAGGTCATCGTACCCATAACTATAGAACTTCATGTATTAACCTTTACATACAATATCCATAATATCATCCCAAAAATAGATGCACAACCCATAATCCCTCAATAGAACCTCACACCATCCAGTGTGAAAGTCATTCCTATTAGTTTATCACTGGCTCTTATTAGCCTACGACGTAGTCCAACATACCAAATCATAGACGATCTATTACATTCACCCTACGCTAAACAAATGCCAAAAACTCACAAATCAACAATCATTTGGTTTCAACAATCCCTTTTTATCACTAACCTCAAACATCGAGTGACCCTACGAATCCACTCTGAGGTGAAGAAATGCGACTGTAAGTTCCATTAAGCTTCACTCATCACAAGTACATTGCCACCTGATCCTAAATAGAAAACCATTCCTAGAAAGAACTTACAACCACTAATTCTACTATGCTACCACATTTCTGTCAAATCAAAGCCCACTTAACCTATACGACATTCACCCTCGTACATCTTACAACATAACCTAACAAACACATCAGATACCAATTTTCCCTTCCTATAGCGGAGATTGATGGATCACATTCCTCTTCCTTGCACCTTTGAATTATCACTCCCACCTTCCAAGGATATCACGCCAACTGAGAAGTCACAATCATGATCCCACTAAACAGAACCTTCAACCCATATTGGCAGACTAAATTCGGTCATGCGTCCATATCATGGTGGCACAACTCATACCCTACTGCGCGACATCATATTGAACCACTCACGGATGAATTTAAGAGCGTGTCACCACCATCGATGATAGAATATGAAGAAAAAGTTCAAATACCAATTTGATTCAACTTAGCACAAAAGGAATAAAGAAAGTGAAGTTTCCTAAATGTCTCTTAGCCTTGCGAAGATAAGTATGTACGTCTCCGCGCCGATCCACAAGACTCTACTAGACATTGCTCTTGTATTTAAGACTATTTAACCTATGGGCTCTGATATAACTTTGTCACGACCCCTTTTTAGGAATCATGGTGGCACCTACATGATCCCACCAATAGGAGAACCACTCCCAATCATTAACATGATATGATACTAACTAAAGCGAAAGATAACACAATACTAAATAAGTTGTCAAATAATATAAATGCGGAAGATAATAATAAGTCTGATACATCAATAACCCCCCCCCCCCCCAAGTGATCTAGTGTGTAGATATAAGACTATTATACAATGATAAAAGTCTAGAAGTCAAGGGTAACGAAGTGCAAAAACTGAATACATAATCTGAACATGTCTCTCAAATACAAACAAAAGATAGTAAATATAGAAGGAGCATCTAAGGGTATGTTGGAGGTAACATTCTCATCCTAAACACTGAGCGGCTCTAACTCAGCCACGTGGTCCTGCGGAGGTTGAAGGTACTAAATCTGCATCCAATAAGAATGTAGAAAGTGTAGTATGAGTATACAACGTACCCCCGTAGACATCATAGGCCGACAACGACGGAAGATACATAATAAAAGATAAATATCAAGTTTACAACAAGTAACCCTAAACTAACAGTTCAATAATTCAAGTAGGTCATATAGCATCATACGTTTTATAGAGTCTAACAACAATCCAGGTATCAAGTAGCATGTATAATCCTTCTAAATCCAGAATCCAGTCAAGTTATCAATTAACAATCCAACACTTGGTTCATCTACCAATACCCAAGTAAGACAGGTTGACCCTAGAACAAACATCCTATCACAATCCTTTGCACGGGGAGTCATGATTTGTCTAATCATAATATATTAGCTTTTTATTTCACCTAACTCTTGGGATGATTACGAAATCATACAAGGGTAGGACACATGTGATACATGCAACATCCATATTATAATCTAAGTAAGAGCCTACGCCTTTTATCCTTGATTAGATGAGGGAATTACACATACCAAATATTCACGTCATTAACTAATACAACAACCCTCTGACTAATTCTTTCTAGACTCTCTATCAAATAATATCATCAATTATCAAGCAACAAGACTTATCCGGTCCTATAAGATTAACATGTTAATTCTGTCAATAAAATCCATTAACCATCATATTATCCCACAACAAGTACTCCAACTCATAAAGATGTAACTGTACGAATCCAATATATAGAGAAAATCCTAATCATGGCCATCAATCTGATTCAATAGAATCAATCAAGTATTTACAGAAACAAGCCCAATCATGGCAATCAACCTGATTCAATTGAATCAATCCAGTTTCCAATCAACAGATAATTCATGCAATGAGATGTGTATGTATATGCATGATATGAATGCTATGCATATGCAAGGTACCTTTCTCAACCTAGTATACAGTATGTCATGGTTTTATTATGATTCGTACACCCATGGGGGACCCGTGAAGTGCATATATCGCTCCTAGACATCTAGAACTCCACACATGAATCTGACTAGAGCCCAAGACTCATTGTCGAGCCTTATTATGTTGCAAGTGTGCAACTCTGCTCCCTGTGTATCAATATCATCTCAATATGACATAATCTCATAGTATTCTTACATTTCCAATCTCTTGGACCCAAAGTATATCCATACCACTCTCATATCAATATCATAGAATCATGAGTTAATGAATGCAAATAATAATACAAGGCAATGTATCATGATATAATAAGATGCAATCAAGTATAGAGATGACATGTCACATGCTTTCACAATTCAATAACACATTTATATAATCTATGTTAGAATCAAGATATCATATCGAACGCATGTATGATGAGTAAACAAACAATAGCAAATATGGCGGCAAGCCCAAATAAGCAGCAGTATGAACCAGCGTAAGGTTGATTCCCATATCACCCATCATCATAGTTCAACATCGGTAATCCTTAAACGTTCATCACAACCAGCTGACTAGGACCCCCAAACACATCCAATACCCCTCAATATTTATAACTAATTACGCACTTCTATCGAAGTCTCAAAAACTAAATCGTAGCCTACCTCTGGGCTGAACTGGAGCGCTACACGATCAAGTCTCGGTGATAGCCTTGCCCTTCCTCTGTGCCTCGTGATAATCGAAGTCTATCCACGTAAATTCTATTCGTTAATATAAAACATACACAACGTCAAGCAAGACTTTAAATACCAAACCCGGTCCCACGCTACTAAGACTCGAATTTTAGTACTCTAATACCAAGAACACATGCTAGGTAGTCATATCCTTAAGTTAATTGGAAATCTAAACACATTTGAACCCTTAATTAAACAATAATCAAAAGCCCCAATTTAAAATCCTAGAAATTTCCCCCAATTGAAAATGGTTTCTATAACCAAATTAAGACTTAAAACATGATCCTCTAACCATATCCATCGCTATTGTAACATCCTGTACTTTCAGGCGATGGTTTGAATATATGTAAGTAGACCCGAGCCTTGGAATATTCGTGTCGTATGCACGTATGTAAATCATAGCTTGGGGGATAAAAGGATGAAGTCCCAAAATAATTTAAAATTTTAAAGTGTGACACCGACGACTAGAAATTATATTTTGTGTATGATAAAAGAGGCTACGGACTAGTGTTATAGGACATGACTATGATAATGGAGATATAAAGTGTGCTAAAATGATTACCATCTAAGTGAATTAGTATCAAGAATTAATTATGTGTGTAATTGGTTAATTATTGGATAGCTATTAAGTAGACACCACCGCATGAGTCATGGACATTATGGCATTAAGATGGATATGTATTCATCTAAATAGTTGGGTGATGACATATTTAGAAAGTTGTGTCAATAAGGACACATGGAAGGCAAGGTGTCAATATTTCACAAACAATTTTTCATTCCAACAATTACTATCTCTAAGACACTAAGTGTAGTGAATGAATGAATTTACTGGACAGCTACTAACTCAATGAATATTATTTTATTTCACAACCAAAACAGCAACGTGGGATCCAAATCATATGGAAGCGGTGTGTAATTTTTATCAAGAACAACGTACGGTTTTTTTTATTCTCCGCTTCAATTTTGTTGTTCCATTTATCATTGAGTTGTAATCTGGGTTTTCTTCGAAGGGAAGTAAGGTAGAAGAAGAGGATTTCTTGAAAGATAAGATTGGGGTGCATTACGGGTTGCTTTAGTTGTATTGTGGACACAAAATGTCTAAGGTATGTTAAGACAAATTATTTCTTTCTTTTGGCATGTTCTAAGTACGAAACGTAAATGTAATATTGTCCCGTAAATGATTCTACTCTTAGTAGTTAAGAATTTCATCTTATTCATTTCTATTGTCAAAGCATGTCTAAATATGTTCCTAAATCCTTATTGAGGTACATGAAAAAGATGTTAGTATTCATAATGTTAATCGGAGATGAAGCAATATTACGTCACTCCGATAAACTCAGAATGTTTTATTATCATTCATGCATTTTTATTCATGTATTACCCTAGACCCACATGTGTTATATACACTACTATATGGTATGCATTATATATATGTAGGGGATGGGAAAAAGGATACGGCGTTATATACGCACACCACCTGATTAGTTGGTATATGATGATAATTATGCCCACAGAGGCCGAAATGATATGATGGGAGACGACGTTATATATGTGTGTGTGTATATATATATATATATATGTATATATATATATGTATGTATATATATATATATATATGTATATATATATGTATGTATGTATGACCGAATTATGCATGACATTTAGGCATATTATGGCCCTCGGAGGCATTCTACACAGACATGATACTTATGCATATTATGGCCCTCGGAGGCATTCGGTACAAGTTGGTTGTTTCTTGTCTCATGTTACTTTCAGGTCTATTATGTTCTTCATGCTTAACATACTCGGTACATCAGTCGTGTTGACATCTCTTTTGTCGGGGGACGTTGTGTTTCATGTCCGCAGGCTCAGGTATACAGGGTGATAGTCTGCACTAGTAGGTTGCCGGTTCAACTGACATTGGAGTACTCTACTTGTTCCAAAGTTGCAGTCTAGTCGTGGTACGATGTTCTTGATATGCATAGGGGTATGGCGGGGCCCTGTCCCGACCTTATGATGTTACGTACTCTTTAGAGGCTTGTAGACAGTTGTCATGTGTATAGTAATCATGTGTGACCTTGTCGGGTTTAGTATGTATATATATACATAGGTTGGGTTCTTCCATTTGCAAGAGTTTACACAGTACCTTTCCAGTTTATTGTTCCAATGTGTTATCAGGATATTTGGTGACGGTCCTCGTGGCCATGATTGATTATGGTTAGATGTTAATTAAATGATTAGTGATACTCTGCAAGCAAGATCCGGGTGCCCGTCATGACCCTTCGTTTTAGGTCGTGACAACTAATTCACAATAATATAAGTAAACTAATCCATAAACCTCTATTAATCAATAACATAACTCTCTTGTTCTCTCAAGAATGCATAACTCATCTTCCCCAACTTATAATCATGCTATATCACCATTATTAAGGAACTTAGAATCATAAACTTAATTCACAAAGGAAGAATCACTTACCCAAAGAATGAAATTGCTCCTAGACCTCTGTAAATGTTGTAGGACGGCTCTAAGTTTGAGACTTGCTATTTGGGGAAAAGAAATCTGACCTAATGGAATAAATAGGATATCTAAATAGTGATTCCACGCTGGCGGAATCGACTCCGCGGGAGCAGACTCGCTTCGGCAAAAAAATCTCGTTGAGGTGGTGTCACTTGACACCCGCCTCGGCGCCATGGTGAACTCGTCTCCTCAGCAGTAGATTCACCCACGCGGACAAATCCTCCGCCATGGTGGAAACTCACCATCTTTCAACTCCCGCTTCGGCGAGCCAACCTCTCACTAAGGCGGACCCATCGGAGCGAACACTAGTGCCACCAATGCGACACCAGACACTAGTAATGGAAAAAAAGCCCTAAACTCCTATCCAACCTCTGAAACACTCCCAAGACCCCTGGACAAAAATCGAATATATTCGTCTAAGGTAAACAGTGCTACGAACGCGTTCGTACCCTTAGATTTCTCATTTAACTGAGATAAGGCGTACTTTTTTAAAAATCGTCCGGGAAAACCAAATATCTGAATTGCACAAATAAGGCCACAAAATAGATCTGATTGCGTTGGGAAGCAAACCAATAATTCTACTAAGTCATAAATGACCCTCCAGAGCTTCCAAAAGAAACGGAACCCGGAAATGAACTCATTTCGCCAAAAGTGAACTTTGAGTCAAACTATTCAACTCTAAGTTTCTAGTTTTGGAGTTTTCATCTGAAATGCATATAAATGGACCTCCGATTTGTGCCATCCATCCTCACATCTCAAAAAACCCCCATAGAGTCTACGAGAAGGGTCAAATAGGAAAATAAGGGTCTTTAGCTAAAAATGATCGGATGGGTCATTACAGAAATATCCATCAAGTCCTGTTTTAATTGAGAAAGAAGGTAAATTTAGTCTCGATCAATGTCCAAAGAATGAATTTAAATATAAGCAAATGAAGGACATTCCTTATGCATCAATAGTTGGGTGCCTAAGGTATATCCAGACATCAGTTTTTCTATTAAAATGTTGGACATATATCAAAGTAATCCAGGAATAGATCACTAGAAGGCTGCGAAGAAAGTGTTTCGATATTTACAAGGAATGAAAGATCATATGCTCAACTATAGAAGATCTAATGATCTAGATGTGATTGGATATTCATATTCAGATTATACTGGTTGTGTAGATACAAGAAAATCTACATTTGGTTATTTTCTTGTTAACTAGAGGAGCAATATCATGAAAGAGCGCAAAACAATCTATTATAACTGCATACACTATGGAGGCTGAGTTTGTGGCATGCTTTGAGGCCACGGTTCAAATTAATTGGCTGCGGAACTTTATTTTAGGTCAACAGTATTGCCAGACCGCTAAAAATTTATTGTGATAATTCCACAACAGTCTTCTTCTCAAAGAATGATAAGTATTCGAAAGGGGCTAAGCACATGGAATTAAAACACTTTTCCGTTCAAGAAGAATTTCATAAACATAAAGTGTTAATGGAACATATTAACACAAATCTTATAATTGCTAATCCTTTGACGAAAGGATTACCACCCAAAACATTTATTCAACATGTTGCAAATAATGGACATTATTGATTGCAATAAATGACCCTATGTAGAAGGTTTATTATACAGTTGACACATTTACCGCACTTATGTATATATAACGGTTATTACTTGTTTTTTCTTATATAAATAATATTGAGATTATCATAACAGGATTTGACTTAAATAAAGATATTTTAAGTATTATTATAGGACCAATAATGTATAGAATGATTGTATTGAGTAATTACGTAGTATTGTTGTATGTGGAAGGGACTATGTCAAATAAAGTGACGTACAACCGTCATGACTTATACCTATTTGTTACTTAATAACAATAACTAAAGTGAGCAGTACAAATAATTAACCCTGCTTGTGCACATAATCTGATTTATTTACTAAACCATTATAAGAAAATAATTTCAAGTCTGCCAAGTGAGAGAGTGTAAAATATATGTCCCACATGACATTATAATTTGGTTTAATAAATTAAAAGGATTAAAATATATTTATTAAAATATGTGGAAATTTTTTAAAACAGTTAAATAAATTTTCATCATGATGGATACTATTAAAAATCACTATTTTTTTACTGAATTACCCACTGCAAAATGTTCAGTGACTATTCCTATTGAATGTCGGTGAAAAAAATATAAATAGCAGTGTGAATACACGATATAAATAGAAAGTGAAATAAATAATCCCTTGATTGTTTTCATTAATAAAAGAGTATATATACAATTTACAATTTCTATAATATAAATTCTATTCATATTCTACTCCCAAAACCCTATTCTAATTGTACAAGAATCCTACAATTATGGTAAGTGTACAATGCTAATTATATACAAATAATACAAAATAATTTGTTACCCAAATAGGGATATACACGGTGTGTATACCGTGTATATCACGGTTTCCCATTTGTGATGGGTTTTTGTGATATACACGGTATACACAACGTGGTGTATACCGTGTATATCCTTTTATATTTTCACACCCCCGAAGTCATAGCAGGCGGTCTTCGTACGCTGAGACTATCCCTAAAATCTTCAAATAGGACCGAGGGAAGACCCTTAGTGAAGATGTCTGCAATTTGATACCTGGAAGGAACATGTAAGACGCGTACTTGTCCATGAGCTACCTTTTCGCGAATAAAATGGATATCCATCTCAATATGTTTAGTGCGCTGGTGTTGAATCGGATTCTCAGAAAGATAAACGGCACTAATATTATCATAATATACCAACGTAGATTTTTGAATAGGAATGTGAAACTCCAAGAGAAGATTACGTAACCAACATGATTCAGAAACCACATTGGCTACCCCTCGATACTCGGCCTCGGCACTGGAGCGTGATAAGGTAGCTTGTCGTTTGGCAGACCACGAGACCAAGTTATCACCAAGAAACATACAATAACCTGACGTAGAGCGTCTGGTATCTGAACAGCCACCCCAATCAGCATCGGTATACGAGACAAGTGTAGAGGCCGATAATGGATATAGATGCAAGCTATAGTCAAGTGTCCCCTGCATGTATCTGATAATGCGTTTGAGCGCATTCATGTGCTCCACCCTAGGATCATGCATAAACAAACACACATGTTGTACGGCATACATAATATCCGATCTTATGAAAGTAAGATACTGTAGAACTCCAGCAAGACTGCGATAGTGAGTGGGATCCTCGTAAGGAGAGCTAGCCACAGCACCCACCTTGGGCTTAGTATCAACTGGAGTGAAGTAGACTTACACGAGGACATACCATCCCTTTCAATTATCTCAGCGGCATACTTCCTTTGTGATAAGAATAACCCACCTGCATGATGAGAAACAGCAATCCCCAAAAAGTGACTCAATGGCCCCAAGTCTTTCATAGCAAACTCAGAACTGAATGGTCATGATAGACTTGCACAAAACATCACTAGAGGCAGTCAAGATAATATCATCCACATATAATAGAATATAAGCTAAGGAAATACCATGATGATATATGAACAATGAATTATCAGACCTACTGTGAGAAAACCCAATAGTCGAAACATAGTCTGCAAATCTCTTATACCAAGCCTGTGGGGTCTGCTTAAGCCAATACAAGGACTTCTTCAATAAATAGACATGATGAGGATATTCAGGGTCTCGATAACCCAAGGGTTGATGCATGTAAACAGTCTCCTTAAGATCACAATGTAAGAAAGCATTCTACACATCTAACTGATGAATGGGCCAGGCTTTCGAAAGAGCCAGAATGAGAATAGTATGAATGGCAGCCGATTTGACCACCGAACTAAATGTCTCACCACAATTCACGTCAACATGTTGAGTCTTACCATCACCTACAAGACGAGCCTTATGCCTCGCAAAAGAACCATCAGAATTATCCTTATGAGTAAAAATCCACACAGATCTAATAATATTAACACCAGAAGGACGGGGTACCAACTCCCACGTCTTATTTTCAATAAGAGCATCATATTCGTCATTCATAGCCAATTTCCAATTCGGGTCATTTAATGCGGACACTGGGTTACGGGGTAGGGGGATTTAAGAACATTAGAATTTAGATTAAAATGTCTTTTTAATTTAAAAATACTTTGTTGACTACGAGTAACCGGTCTGTGACTCGGGGGAGAATTGGGTGGATTTTGGGATAAAATCGGAAGGGTGACAGACTGGCCAGCAGGCAGTGGGCCTACTAGCCAACACTGTAAACCGAAACTGGAGCTAGATCAAGAGCAGAAGAAGGGGGAAAACTAGGTTGGATATTCGACCATGTTGTTGGACCCGTGATGGGAGGGCTGGACAGATGCGACGGTACTGGAGGTCCAGTGGGCAGTGGGCCCGCTAGCGTATTTTGGGTACGGGATAAGTCCGATAAATGGTGAATAATATACAGGGAGAGATCACCATCTAAAAAATTATACGAACTAGGCCCGGGACTACTTACTTTTGCAAACGGAAATTAGGTTTCATCAAAAATAACATGGCGACTAATGATGATTTTATTAGACGATAAATCAAAATACTTGTAACCACGATGATTAGATGGATAACTCAAAAACACACAAGGGGTAGAACGGGCTTGAAGTTTGGTAATTGTAGTTGACGGAAATAATGGATAACATAAGCACCCAAAGATCCTAAGATTTGAATATGAATGAGTCTTATTATATAAGATTTGAAGAGGTGAGGAATATGCTAAACCTTTGATAGGAAGTATGTTAAGAAGATAAGTAGTCATTTGTAGAGCATGATGCCAAAAGGAATGTGGTACGGAAGCATGGACCAATAAAGTGCGGACAATATTATTAGTGGTACGAATTTTTCGTTCGACTTTCCCATTTTGTGAGGAAGTATGAGGACAAGAGAAACGAAAAACTATGCCATTAGAGTCACAAAAATCACGAAATAACCCATTATCATATTCTTTTCCATTATCACATTGAATATTTTTTATTTTCCAATCGAATTGGGTACGGATGAATGCTCTAAATTTTAAGAATGTGGAAAAGACTTGGGATTTTTTCGCCAACGGAAAGGACCATAAAAAATTAGAATAATCATCCAAAATAGAACATAATAACAATGGCCCACATAACTTAAAATGGGAGATGTCCATAAATCGCTATAAATAATATCAAATGGCATTAAAGTACGAGAAGTAGAGGCTACAAATGGTAATCTAACATGTTTTCCTAAAGGACAGGATTGACAAATTGGAGTACTACGCGTACCCTTACAAGAAATAAAATTATTTTTATGCAAGGAAGAAACAATGGATGACCCAGGATGACCCAAACGTGCATGCCACAAGGAATGAGCTAGAGCTGCAAAAGTAGATGGCAAGGCTTGACTCGAGAGACTAGATGCGGGCGTGATAGGATAATGATCTCCCTTACTATCACATCTCATGAGAGGTATCCCCGTCTTGAAATCCTTCACAAAAAATCTAAAAGGATCAAAATCAACAGAAACTCAATTATCGGTGGTAAATTTACGGACAGACACCAAATTTTTAATTAAGTTAGGGGCATGAAGGGCATTTTTTAAGACAAGAGCTGGATGGGGGGAGATAATTTTTTATGACTGTAACCACGAATTGGAATTGAGTTTCTATTACCAACAATTATGCCACGATTGTTGCTCAAATTGGAATAAGACGAGAGAGTACATTGGTCGGACGTCATGTGAGAAGTCGCGCTGGTGTCCATGTACCAATTTGCGTCTGGAGGATTCAATCCAAGTGTATGCATTGCAGCTTCAATGTCAGTCGGAGTGAGGCTCGTAACATGATAGGCATGTGGAGGCCGAGGCCCAAGCACAACTGCTTCCTGCCCCAGCCCAGCGTTGTTGCGGAAGTCACTGGACCATGTCGAATTGGGCCGGAAGAAATGCTGGGCAGCCCACTGTCCAAGGGCTGGAGAAGTTGAAAAATATGGGTCGTTGTGCCACTGGCCACCGACCCAGGCCTACTTCCAAGGGGCCCATGGCTGGGACCAGTTGGCCTGCGGCCAACTGCCACTGTTCTGGCCACCCCCACCACCACCGAAACCATCACAATTGCCACCATGATTTTTGCCATTATTTTTCTGATTTTTCTTTCCTCCAATGTGAGAACGATTTTGGCCCAAATTATTAACAAAACCTTGAGAATTAGCTGAAGACGTCATCATGACCACGGGACTAGCGCCGGTAGTCGCCTTTTTGGCCAAACCGACTTCTTCTAACGTGAGCATCGAACGGGCTTGATAAAAAGGCGGAAGTGGATTACTTTGACGGAGGAGAGTCCCCACGCCATTATAGGCCTCAGATGGGCCTGCAACCATTTGTAGAACAAAACGATTATTCGTAATGGGCGCTCCAACGTTACGGAGTTGGTCTGCCAATTCCTTGAGTCGTTTAAGTTGAAACATTCGGGAAATCTTCCATGCTGACTTGAGAAAATTTCTGCTCAAGGGTGACAATTCGGGAATGTTGATTATCTTAGAATATATCACGCAATATATTCCATGTAGCCATAGCCGTAGTGTCCGGATCAATAATTGTCTGTAAAAGGTCGGTAGAAATAGTGGAATAAATCCATTGAATGATGGTAGAATCAAGAGTAATCCATAACTGAGGATCCTCCGCGGAAGTAGGGGTAGCAGGAGGAATTATGTGATGGAGGACTTGATGTGAGATGGCGTGAATTTTGAACAACTCCGCCCATGTCGCGTATTGGATGTTTTCCATCTCAAGAACAATAGGGATGTTGTTCTTGATGTTAGAAGCAGTAAGGGCAAGATGAAAGTGGTTCTTTGATGTCGACATAATGAAATAACAAAGGTCTTGGGAAGAAAATTTGAGAAGAGAGGAGGTAAAATTAGCACGAAATCCAAGAGGAAGCACGGATTCTGATGCAAGCTCGGCCGAGAAGGGACAGCGAACCGAGACTAAATTTGGGAGAGGAGTGGAAGTAATTTAGTCCTACACTTCTGATACCATGAAAGAAGTAATCACTTGATTATTTTCATTAATGAAATAGTATATATACAATTTATATTTCCATAATATAAATCATATTCCTATTCTACTCCCAAAACCTTATTCTAATTGTACAAGAATCCTACAATTATGGTAAGTGTACAATGCTAATTATATACAAATAATACAAAATAATTTGTTACCAAAATAGGGATATACACGGTGTGTATACCATGTATATCACGGTTTCCCACTTGTGATGGATTTCCGTGATATACACGGTATACACAAGGTATTGTATACCGTGTATATCCTTATATATTTTCATAAAGTTTTCCATTTTTTTAATGAGAACTTGTTTTCCATTATGCGTTTTCCAAGTAATTTTTCAGTGAGCTAGTTCGATGGAAATAAAATGAAAAAATTATTTTTATAGCATAAAATTCCTATTAAATATTCTAGAAAAAATCTTTATTTCTAATAGTGAGAGTGTGGGAAATAAAGTATCAAAACCACTTTATGTAACGTGTTTTATCATTTATTTACTGCACTGTCAAGTGGTTTACCATGTAGAATGACAAGTGCTTACACATTTCTCTTTCATAACTAATAGTTGTCATTGGAAAAGTGAGTCATCATTATGATGTGTCATAATTAGAAAGGATGACAAAGAGAAATGATGGCCTATAAAGAAGCCTCTCTTCCTGCTTTCAGTAAGTGAATATTGGCTCTCCATCAGTTTTGTTCATTAGAAAAAGAAAGTCAAGTAAGAGAAGGTGTTGTGTTACAAATTCAGACAGAAAAATTAATGGTAAAATATTATGGATTCAGGTATATCTTCTCATTTAAAATACTACTTGTGAATATATATATATATATATATATATATATATATATATATATATAATATATATATATAATATATATATATATATATATATTTCCACAATTCTGAATTATTGATGGAATTTAATATTTAGATTGTTTTGTTTACGGATAAATTCCTTATATGCTTCTTTGATATTGCAGTAGCGGTCACCACAAGAACATTCAAAAGTTAGTTCATTTTCTCTTCTAGAAGTCCAACCGCAAAATTACCTGGTGTTTCGGAATGGGTCCTCTTCTTCTTTTTTAGAATTAATTTCTGGACAAGTGTGTTGTAAGTGTGTACCAAATTGATTGATATGATATTTTTAAAATAATATAAAATAATGTTAAATATGTGTAATAATTAAGTAATAGGAATATAAAATTTGAAGTGAAAAATTACAAGCTCAAAATTGATGAACACTGTAACTGTTTAAATGACTTTATTATTGAATGCTAGAAAATTAGATATCCTATGAACCAGAAAAGTTAAAGGATGCAGATAATGTTGATGATGTTAGTTACATATTCAATGTTTTGATTGCTCTGACATAACTGAAATATGAGAGAATGAGTATAATATCAAACTAAGCATAAATAGCCAATGATCAATCTAACACCGAACCCAAATAATAAACCTTAATACTTACAAGGAATCAAAAGACGTTAATTGGAGTGAACATTACATCAATTGATTTTTTATATTTTTCGTTTCGTGTGTATCAGTTGTAGATGTTTTATGTCTTATTACTTTGTAAAAAAGTTTAACACTATGAAAAACACTTTTTAAGCTTATCTATGTAATGCAAATCTTCAAGACACCAACTTATATACATAATTGAACCCACCAAGTAAATAAATGGGGGACAAGAAAAATGTTGAGGTAGGTATTGTTTAATATATTAAAGTATAATGGGAAAGAGAAAATCATATAAATTAATAATTCAAATAATTCTCACTTTTCAGATAAATCATCGCCTCCCTAACAAAATGTAAATAATTATTAATATACGCCAAAAATTATATTTAATTAAAAGAAAACGAATATAAATATGTGTGCTATGGAAATTAGTACATCTGTAATTGTCGCTGGCAAACAAAACCACATATGTTTGTTATTCGATGTTATGTAATCGTGAATTACTCGATGATGTACGGAACTAGGGATCAATAAACGGTAGATTAGAGCAACTATAATCAGTAACGTACTTAGAATTTTTTCTGAAGTGATATCAACGTTTAAATAAGCGATAAAAAAAAATTAAAATGGTATTATATTAATTTAGATTAATTCTAAATAATTTCATAGGATTCAACTCACAAATGAATGTCTTCAAGAATTTCAACTACAAAAAATAACAACTAAAAATAATAGTTAACGAAAGCTTTGAGTTCTAAGGTCAAACCTCTCGAGTAGTAAATAAGCTCAAAAAAGTAAGGATAAAAACCGACCTAGTGAGTAACTGAGGTGTAACTCGTTTTTCTGGTATAACTGTACCGCAGAAAAACCTCTGTTATCATTAGTTCTTGGCTTACAGAAACAAATATGGACATAATTTTGCGTCTTATGCTATCCTTATCAATATTGCAACCGGTAGGATCGCATAGCGCGAGTTTAAATTCTCGACATATCTTTGTTTATATAATTCATTCTTTGAATTTGATGCATCCATAGGTAATCTATGTTCAGATGTTGTTTCTCTAGCTAGTATGAAGTTCCATCCCTTCACGTTTCTTTATTTAAAAGATCAATAGTAGTAAAAGAAATAATCTCTGATTATTTTCATTGATTGAAAGGCTATATATATAAGTTACATATTTTCATAATAGGAGAATTTTATTTCCATTCTACTCGTAAAACCTTATTCTGCTTGGATACTAACTATACAAATATTATGATAAGTGTACAATACTAATTACACTACAACATTACCTAAATTAATACTAAAATACTACATTGTACAAGGGTTGGGTCGAGAGCACCGAGAGCCCAATATACACAATATACACATATATATTGTGTATATTTAACACACCCCCGCAGTCATAGCGGGCGGTCTTCTAACGCTTAGACTGTCCCTAAAATCTTCAAAAGGGACTGAGGGAAGACCCTTTGTAAAGATGTCGGCAATTTGATATCTTGACGGGACATGACAAACGCGTACCTGACCACGAGCAACCTTTTCGTGGACAAAGTGAATGTTCATCTCGATATGCTTAGTGCGCTGGTGCTGAACCGGATTACCAGAAAGGTAGATGTCACTAACATTATCGCAATAAACCAATGTTGCTTTCTGAATGAGACAATGAAGCTCCAAAAGAAAATTACGTAACCAACATGATTCCGAGATCACATTAGCTACCCCTCGATACTCAACCTCGGCACTGGATCGGGACAATGTCGACTGACGTTTTGCTGACCATGAGACCAGGTTATTGCCAAAAAACATACAATAGCCAGACGTACACCGTCTGGTGTCCGGACAGCCACCCCAATCAGCATCCGTATACGAGACAAGTGTGGATGTCGAGGAGGGATATAAATGCAAACCATAGTCCAGCGTCCCCTGAATATACCGAATGATGTGTTTGAGTGCATTCATGTGCTCAACTCGGGGATCATGCATAAACAAGCACACATGCTGGACAGCATACATAATATTTGGCCTTGTGAATTTAAGATACTGAAGGGCCCCTGCAAGACTACGATAGCGGGTCGGATCCTCGTATGGTATGACGGCCACGACACTAAGCTTGGGCTTAGTATCAACTGGAGTGGAAGTGGACTTACAGGATGATATCCCAGCCCTCTCAATGATCTCAGCTGCATACTTTCTTTGAGACAAGAACAACCCACCTGCATGCCGAGTGACAGTAATCCCCAAAAAATAACTCAAGGGTCCTAAGTCTTTCATAGCAAACTCAGAGATGAGTATTGTCATGATAAACTGGTGTAAGGCATCGGAAGAGGCAGTCAAAATAATAGCATCCACATATAACAGAATATAGGCCAAGGACGAACCACGACGATAGATGAACAAGGAGTTATCCGACCTGCTGTGAGTGAACCCAATAGTCAAAACATAGTCTGCAAATCGCGTATACCAGGCCCGTGAAGACTACTTAAGCCCATATAAGGACTTCTTCAACAAACATACATGATGAGGATGTTTGGGATCCTTGAATCCCGAAGGCTGATGCATATAGATTGTTTTCTTGAGATCACCATGTAGGAAAGCATTCTTTACATTTAACTGATGAATAGGCCATGCTTTTGAAAGAGCCAAGCTAAGTACAGTGCGAATGGTAGATGGCTTGACCACTGGACTAAACGTCTCACCACAATCTACCCCAACCTGCTGAGTCTTACCATCGCCCACAAGCTGCGCCTTATGTCGGATAAATGAACCATCTGAATTCTCCTTATGAGCAAAAATCCACATAGACCTGATAATATTAATACCAGATGGATGGGGCACCAACTCCCACGTCCTATTATCAATAAGAGCATTATATTCATCGGTCATAGCAATTTTCCAATTCGGGTCATTTAAGGCAGACACATGATTACGGGGTAAGGGTGATTTAGGGACATTAGAATGTAAATTAAAATGTCTTTTTAGTTTAAACATACCCCGTTGACTACGAGTGATCGATCTATGACTTGAGAAAGAATTGGACGAATTTCTGGAATTTTCTGGGCTCGGGATTGGTAGCGGCCAGTGACGGTGGGCTCTTCTTGGCCCAACACCGTGAACATGGATTGGACCGATTCTTGAGAGTAATTTGGACTCGACTGAAATAGGCCCGATGATTATCTTTGGCTTGTCGTCCGTGACGGCGATGGGGCGGCGGGCGATGGCCCGCCGGAGAATTTTGGGTACGGGAGACGTCCGAAAAATGGTGAATAATATACGGGGATATACTATCATCCAAAAATTTATACGAACTAGGCACGGGAGTATTAACTTTAGCAAATGGAAATTGGGATTCATAAAAAATTACATGGCGATTAATGATGATTTTATTAAAGGATAAATCAAAGCATTTGTAACCACAATGATTAGGCGGAAAACCGAAAAACACACACGGAGTAGATCGGGCCTGAAGTTTGTTAATTGTGGTGGACGGGAATTAACAGATAACACAAACACCCAAAAATCCAAAGATATGAATATGAAGGAATTTTATTATATAAAATTTGAATGGGGGAAGAATATGTCAAACCTTTGTAAGAAATTATGTTAAGGAGATAGGTAACCATTTGTAAAGCATGATGCCAAGAAGACGGGGATACGGAAGCATGAATTAATAAAGTTCTGACAATGTTATTTATTAAACGAATTTTGCGTTCGGCTGTCCCATTTTGTGAAGACATATGAGGACAAGAAAAATGAAAATTGATCTCATTATTAGCACAGAATTCCCGAAACACGCCATTGTCACATTCTTTGCCATTATCACACTGAATATTTTTATTTCTCGTTCGAATTGGGTTCTAATGAATGCTCTAAATTTTAAGAAAACGAAAAAAACTTGAGATTTTTTTTATATCGAAAACGTCCATAAAAACTTTGTATAATCATCCAAAAAGAGAACATAATATCAATGACCCAAAGAACTAAGAATATGAGACGTCCATAAGTCGCTATGAGTAATATCAAATGACATTAAAGTATGAGAATTTGAGTCTGCAAATGGCAACCTAACAATTTTTCCTAAAGAACAAGATTGACATTTTGGAGTACTATTCGTACCCTTACATGAAATAAAATTATTTTTATCTAATGACGACAAAATAGATGATCCCGGATGACCAAGACGAGCATGCCACAAGGAAGGAGAAAGGGCTGCAAAGGTGGATGGTAAGGCTTGACTCGATGGACCGGAACTGGGTGTGATAGGATAAAGATCTCTCCTACTATCACACCTCATGAGAGGACTCCCCGTCTTGAAATCCTTCACAGAGAAACCAAAAGGATCAAATTCAATAGAAACGGAATTGTCAGTAGAGAATTTACGGACATAGACTAAGTTTTTAATCAATTTGGGGGCATATAGGGTGTTTTTCAAGATAAGAGGTAGATGAGGGAGAGATAAAGTTTTATGATCATAAACAAGAATTGGAATAGAATTACCATTACCAACAATTATGCCGCGAGGGTTGCTCAAATTGGAATAAGACGAGAGTGTACCTGAATCGGATGTCATGTGGGTAGTGGCAACGGTGTTCATATACCAATTTAGGTCCAGAGGATTTAAATCAAGTGTGTACATTGCGGCTTCGATGTCGGTAGATGTGGGTACCGCTGCGTGATGGGCATGCGGGGGCCGATGCCCAAGTACCCATGTTTGTTGTCTCGGCCCAGACAACTGGTTGTATGTGGTCCAGGCAGAATTGGGCCTGGACTGTTGCTAGGCAGCCCACTACCAGTGGGGTGAAACTTGATTGGGCCCAAACTGTGGTCGTGGGGGCCACTGTGGGGCCCAGAACATACTGACCACCGCGAGGACCCCCACCGCCACCACCATTCTGTCGGCTATCGCCGCGGTTCTTGCCATTATTTTTCTTATTTCTACCCTTTTTGCCGCCACCGTTGTTGTGGTTTTGGCCCGAGTTGTTGGAACCGGTAGGGTAAACCGTGGACTCAGTCATCATGACTACGGGACTAGCACCGGTAGCCGCTTATTTTGCTATGCCTGCTTCTTTGAGTGTAAGCATAGAACGAGCCTGATAAAATTGCGGAAGCGGATTGCTTTGCCAAAGAAGCGTTCCAACACCATTATAGGCCTCGAAGAGGCCGAAAACCATTTGGAGGACCAAACGATCATTCGAAACTGGCGCACCAACGTTGTGAAGATGGTCCGCCAATTTCTTTAATCTTTTGCAATAAGCCGAACGTGAGAAAAATCTTTCATATTGACGTGGGAGAAATCCTACTCAAGAGTAACTGCTCTAGAATTTTAATTATCTTGGAATATATCACGCAGTCTATCCCAAGTCGCTTGTGTCGTAGCGTCAGGCTCAATAATCGTTTGCAAAAGGTCGGTAGAAATTGTGGAATATATCCACTGGAGTACTGTGGCATCAAGAGTCGTCCACAACTTAGGATCATCCTCGCGATTTGGCACCTCCGTATCCTCAGGAGCCGCGGGGATTATGTGTTGGATGACTTGATGCGATCGTCCGTGAATTTTGAACAGTTCGGCCCATGTCGCATATTGAACGTTTTCTATTTCAAGAACAAGAGGGATGTTATTCTTGATGTTAGAAACTGTAAGGGTAGGATGAAACGTGTTCCGGGATGTAGACATATTGATATAACATTATGTGATTGAGGGATGTGGGAGAAAGAAATTGGGAAGAGATGAGAGACCGTCGGGCAGAAAATTCGAGAAAGCGAGCTCGGAAATCGAGGCAGATCGCCGGTAAAGGGAGGAGGTCGACGGAAATTATGAAGAGAGTAATAAAAACCTAGACTTCTGATACCATGAAAGAAATAATCTCTTGATTATTTTCATTGATTGAAAGACTATATATACAAGCTATATATTTCCGTAATAGGAGAATCTTATTCCTTTTCTACTCCTAAAACCTTATTCTACTTGGATACTAACTATACAATTATGGTAATACAAATATTATGGTAAGTGTACAATACTAATTACACTACAACATTACCTTAACTAATACTAAAATACTACACGGTACAAGGGTTGGGCTGAGAGCACCGAGAGCCCAATATACACAATGTATATTTAACAAGTAGGTTCTCTTGGTACATGAAAAAATCTGGAAATGAAACTCTTCTCATCTTCCTTTTTTAATTACGTAATATATTTAGACTTTTTTTTAGAGCTGCTAAACGACCACATCAATTTCGCGGTCACACTTGTGAAAAGACTACCATAACCTTACCTGGATTTTGCAATGTTTCCGCCAACAATTTTCCCTCCAAAACACACTAATAAATACAGTAACTTATTCCTATTCCCAAAACACATTGAGCACTAAAATTGATCCATATTTTCATTAGATGAAGATTAAAAGTCTCTACATACTTTGTGTATTTTAATAACCTCAAAATTGTTATAAAATATCAAATAATAGGCACAAGTGACACAAGATCTTTTTTGTATACAAATCATATTAATGTTTATTCGTAAATAGTGTACAATTTGATTTATGATAGTTAATAAGTTATTAAGATAGTAAAGGACCATTACATGTACGAAAATATAGTTCTTCTGAAATTTATATAATATTTTTTCACACATTAAGTAGATATAATTTTATTATTTTTTAAAATTGATATTTACAACTAATACTTATTTAATAAGAATTTTATATACTTAGTTTTCCTATGGACTTGGATACAGCCATATTAAATTTATAGTTTTTAGTGTAACTTAATAAATATAATTATGTAAAACTAGTATGATTAATAATGTAAGCGATAGATATTTCATTTCTAAATCTTTCTGCACACATTAGCGCAATTAGCGATAAATTTTATTGTCTAATCACAATTTATTCATTATTTTAATATATTTTTTAAATTTATTTTGCGATGTCATTAATCTTATTATATTATTAACTAGTTTCCGTTTACGCTTTTGGGCCTATATAATAAGTCTATCAAAAAATTGCGTGGAATATGTAATATGTATATGTATAAGTTGTATAATTTTGACGATATCTATAATATCTACAATATCTATTTATCTTAATTTAATTACTCACCTTTATGTTTTGGACGGTACCAAATCACTTCAATTCCAATATTACGATATCATCAAAATTCATACCATGTTTTAATTTTAAATAACCAGTAATGTTTTTATATGCTTTAGCTTTTTCTTGTAACTCAACGATTATAAAAATAATGGATATGTTGGAAATTTACTAATGTGGAATTAAGTATATTTCATTAATTTATGACTCGAACAATTGAGGCTCGCACATCGGAAACGTCGTTTCTCCACACATGCACACGTTGTGTCAAGTATCGCAAATTTCATTAGTGAAAGAGATATTGGTACATATGTAATATGTTTGAGACATAGAATTATGGACGGTTATTGGCCAAATGACAATGTATTCCACTTTGGTAAAAGAAGGAAGAAGTGTAAGATGAAACGAGTCGGAAATCGCCATGAGTCGCGAAGGGCGCGGCAGCTAATTGGTTGGCCAGAACCTTTGGAGCGGCGCTAATTCCGCGAGTTGCGGCGCCGGAGGCGAATCTTTGCGACGGAAAGTTGGAAAGTTCTGACCTTTGGAATGGTTTTGGAGCATTGATTCTCCATTACTTGGCACATGAATTCAGCCATTATTTGGCTGAATGTAACCCCTCAATTAAGTGTCATTACATGGCTATTGAATGTCATTAGTTGGCTAGTTGAGAGGTCTTCTCCTTACACTATAAATTGAGGCCTTTGGCTCAATTGAAGAACACTACACAACACTTAGAAAATACTCCAGATTTTCTGAATTAAACTTCTTCCTCTTTAGCAAAGTTACTATACTCAAAGTTCTTCAAGAACCACTTGAGTTTCCTTTGCTCAATTGTTAAGTTGCTGTTGTATCTTGGGAGACTATTTTCCGACAACGTAAAAGGAGATATACGGGGCAATCTTGTCTTAAAGACAGAGTGTCATCACTCGACTCAGCAAATCACACAAGCAGTTTGTTAAGTTCTTGATTTCTAGTTTATTGTAATATTTAGTTTATCCTTTCTTACAAATTGTAATAGTTACTTACTTCCCGTTCCCTGAAACAATTGCATCCCAATAATTTTAAAACAAGATTTTGTTGTAAGTACCTAGAAAGATGACTGGAAGAGAACAAACTACTTCTGATTCTGCTGCTGCTACTACTCAAGGCAATCCCTCTGCCTTTCCCACTGCTCAAGGCACACCTAATGCATTTCCGGTTGCTCAAGGCTCATCCAACACGTTTACTGTCGCTCAAGGGAACGTTGTCGTTCCTCCACCGGCTGGATTCCACCATGAACGCCCTGAAAAGTTCATGGGCTCAAACTTCAAGAGATGGCAACAGAAGATGATATTCTATCTGACTGTTATGGGAATGACACGTTTCCTAATATAATATCCTCCACAAGCTGGAGATGAAATGGACCCTTCGCCTTCTGAAATAGCTGAAGGGGGCCTAGGTATCCATGTCATTAATGGCATGAAGATGGTTCTTGATGCATGAAGTCATAGTGATTTCATGTGTAAGAATTACATATTGAACTGCTTGTCAGACCCCCTCTACACGGTGTATTGCACCGTAGGCACTGTTAAAGAGTTGTGGGAGAAACTGCAAAAGAAGTACAACGCACAAGATGCAGGTACTAAGAAATTCATCGTTGGAAATTTTTTGAAATTTCAAATTGTGGATAGTAAAACAGTGATGTCCCAAGTCCAGGAATTCTAAATGATTCTACATCACCTGGATTTGGAAGGTATGAAACCAAATGAGCAGTTTTTAGTTGCATCACTGATTGAAAAATTACCTCCCTCGTGGAATGAGTTATTTAAAACTCAAAACAAAGGAAATGACCTTTGAAGAACTTATTATCAAACTCCAAATTCAAGAAGATAATAAGAAGGACTTACCTAGGGGTAAACAACCTGCTGAGGCAAAGGCAAATCTGGCTGAGGTCAAAGGGAACCCAAGTAAGAAGCGCAAATTCCAGAAAGACTGCAAGACCCAAGCAGCGGAGAACTTCAAAGGAAACTGTCACCACTATGGGAAATCTGGTCACATGATCAAGGACTATCGCAAGCTCAAGACTGAGCAACAAGAGAGGGCCAAGGCTAAGGGCAAGACACAGGTTAACGTCGTCAAAGACAAGTTTCTGGACGACATGATTGAGGAGTTCTCAGCGGTGGTGCTAGAAGCAAACCTTGTTGATAATCCCATGCAATGGTGGATGGACACTGGTGCTACAAGACACATCTGTTCCAATAGAGATGCCTTCTCCACTTATACACCGGTTACAAACACGAAGTTGTTCATGGGCAACAACGCTTCCTCTGACGTGCTAAGGGTAGGAAAAGTAGTCCTGAAGATGACTTATGGAAAGGAGCTCACTCTGAAGGAGGTGATGCATGTTTCTGAGATTAGAAGAAATTTAATTTCAGTCATTTATTGGTTAATGCTGGTTTTAGGCTAGTGTTTGAGTCCAATAAATTTGTAATTACTAAGAATGGAACGTTTGTGGGAAGCGGATTCTTCTGTGAAGGACTCTTCAAAGTTAATGCCATGTCTGTATTACGTACAAACAATAATATTGAAGCTTCTTCTTACTTGCTTGAGTCATCTAATTTATGGCATCGTAGATTAGAACATGTCAACTACAAGTCCATCCAAATGTTGGTAAAGTTAGAAGAGTTGTCGTCTATCGACGTAAACCCTCAACATAAGTGTGAGGTGTGCATAGAGGCAAAACTCACAAACCTTCCTTTTTGATCCGTCGAAAGGAATATCGCTCCTCTAGAACTTATTCACACAGATATATGTGATTTGAAGTTTGCACAAACTAGAGGGGGGAACAAATACTTTGTGACATTCATTGATGATAGCACAAGGTATTGTTACCTTTACTTGTTAAAAAGTAAAGATGAAGCCTTTGAAGGGTTCCGATGTTACAAAGCAGAAGTTGAGAACCAACTAAGCATGCAGATTAAATCCATTCGTAGCAATAGAGTGGGAGAATATGTAGCGCCATTTGAGAAATATTGTGCCAAATCGGGCATTGTTCATCAAACGACGGCTCCATACTCACCTCAGTCGAACGGTGTGGCGGAACGTAAGAATCGCACATTGAAGAAAATGATGAATGCCTTGCTCATCCATTCCGGTCTTCCCCAAAATATGTGGGGAGAAGCTGTCCTTACCGCTAATACGATTCTTAACAAAGTCCCACATAAGCGTAAGGACAAAACTCTATATGGATCATGGAAGGGAAAGAAACCCACCTATAAATATTTAAAGGTGTGGGGTTGTTTGGCGAAGGTCGAAGTACCCAAGCCAAAGCATGTCAAGATTGGGCTTAAGACTGTAGATTGCATTTTCATCGGATATGCAAATAACAGTAGTGCTTATCGCTTCTTAGTGCATAAGTCAGATATTCCAGATATCCACGGGGGTACAATTATGGAATCAAGGAATGCTCAATTAATTGAAGATACATTTCCTAGAAAGAAAAAAGACATAACCTCTCGTAAACGAAGTTATGAACCAAGCTCTCAGGAACCGGGAGTCGTTGACGGCCAGGATCTAGATGGTTCAGATCTAGTGGACCTCAAAGTGGCTGAATATCTGGAATCTAGTATTCCAGATTCTCAAGACTTGGAAACTCCAGAGATGGAACTAAGGCGAAGTAAAAGGGCCAGGAAGGAGAAATCCTTCGGTCCTGACTTTGTAGCTTATATGGTTGATGATTAATCAAGGACAATTGTTGAAGCATTGTCAACTCCAGAGGCACCGCTCTGGAAAGAAGCTATTGAGAGTGAAATAGACTCCATTCTGCATAATCATACTTGGGAGTTGGTTGATCTTCCTCCGGGAAATAAATCGTTGGGTTGTAAATAGATACTCAAACGGAAGTATAAAGCAGATGGTTCTATAGATAAGTACAAGGCCAGGTTGGTAGTCAAGGTGTATCGGCAAAAGGAAGGCCTTGACTACTTTGACACATAATCCCCGGTGTCTACGATGACGTCCATACGAGTATTCATTGCGATCATAGCGTTGCGTGACCTTGAGATACATCAAATGGATGTCAAGACAGCCTTCCTAAATGGTAATTTGGAAGAAGAAATCTATATGGAACAACCCGAGGGGTATGTGGTTCCAGGGCAATAGAAGAAAGTCTGTCAGCTTGTCCAATCTTTGTACGGGCTGAAACAAGCCCCGAAGCAATGACACGAAAAATTTGATAGTACTATATTATCGAAGGGTTTCGCCATTAATGAGTGTGACAAATGTGTCTACATGAAAGGTAACTCTGACTCGTTCTTCATGATATGCCTATACGTAGACGACATGTTAATCACAGGTAGCAGTCCTAGCTTGATTCTAGAGACTAAGAACTTGTTGAAACAATGCTTCGACATGAAAGATATGGGTATCACAGATGTTATCTTAGGGATAAATATCTCTAAGACATCTGACAGACTGGTCTTATCTCATTCTCACTACATCGAGGATGTGTTGAGAAAGTTTGGATGTTTGACAATTCGCCTATAAAGGCACTACTGGATAGAAATAAAAAACTTGATAAAAATTGTGGTGCACCCGTATGCCATGAGCAATATGCATAGGTGATTGGTTGTTTCATATACATAACAAACTGCACCCGACCTCATATTGCTTATGCAGTCAACAAGTTGGCTAGGTTTACTCGTAATCCGAGTAATGATCAGTGGAAGGCGTTGAATCGGGTACTACAATACCTAAAATACACACTAACTTACGGGTTGCATTATTCAAGATTTCCAGTTGTACTAGAGAGGTACAGTGATGCAAACTGGATATCTGATATAGAGAACACCAAGTCCTCTAGTGGGTATGTATTTACAATTGGTGGTGGAGCTGTGCCTTGGAAATCCTCTAAGCAAACTTGCATCGCCCGATCCACGATGGAATTGTAGTTTATCGCTTTAGACAAAGCAGGAGAAGAAGCTGAGTGGCTTCACGACTTCTTAGAGGATGTTCCTTGTTGGAACAAACCCGTACCTTCTGTAATGATCCACTTCGACAGCCAGTCGGCTCTATGAAGGGCACAGAATTCTATGTATAATGGCAAGTCTCGTTATATTCGACGGAGACATAAGACCGTTAGGCAGCTGATCACCACGGGTATAATATCCATTGATTACATAAAATCAAAGGATAACATAGTTGACCCACTGACAAAGGGCTTACCCAATGATAAAATGTTTTGCATGTCTAGGGGAATGGGCTTAAAACCCAAGTTATAAGGATCAATACGGTGGTAACCCAACCTTACTGACTAGAGATTCGAGAAATTAGGTTCAATGGGAAAACTAAGCTTTAAAGGTTCAGTTGATCGCTTTGGTAGAAGCATGATCACTTAGGATAGTGATTTCTATGAAGAAACGCCAAATCCAAAGTCATTCCCGCGATAGAAAATAAGTGCTATCTACAGTGTGGGTAAATGTTAAGTTTTCAAAACCTTTAGTGATCCTCACCGATTGAGGTTAGGTTTGGAAACACTTTGAATGGTTCCTAAAACTTGTAAAATGGGGTATAGCAGGATACCTTGTAGGAGACCGCCTATTTAAGTGAGAGGAAAGGCCGCCTCAAATGAACACACTTAAGAATCTAAGAAGTGTCCACGGCCACAACGGACAAAACATTACGAAGACTGAGTAAAGGAAGTTGTTGTGTTGGTACCGTTGACTTGGCTTACACTATACACTGACAGTTCAAGATAGCACGTTCACGGCACAGTAAGTAAGTCCGATGGTATTCAACTATGGAAGGTTCAAAGCGTATGCTACCTATCCAGATGCAACATCGGTCAGCTGAAAGATTGCTGGAAAAGGCACCATGTGTGTGCGTCAAAATCTCTTTCAAGAGGGGATTGTTGAAAATTTACTAATGTGGAATTAAGTATATCCCATTAATTTATGACTCGAACAATTAGGGCCCCGCACGTCGAAAATGTCATTTTCACACACGTGCATACGTAGTGCCAAGTATCGCAAATTTAATTAGTGAAAGAGATATTGGTACGTATGTAATACTTTTGAGACATAAAATTATGGACGGTTATTGGCCAAATGACAATGTATTCCACTTTGGTAAAAGAAGGAATAAGTGTAAGATGAAACGAGTCGGAAATCGCTGAGGAGCCGCGAAGGGCCGCGGCGCAGCCCCGTCAGAGCCGAGGCGCTGCGGCACCTCCCAGGCAGCGCCGCGACACTAATTGGTTGGCCAGTCACTCGATCCGTGACGCTAATTCACAGAGCTGTGGTGCTTCGGAGGCAGAATGCTGCGACAGAAAGTTGGAAAGTTCTGACCTTTGGGATGGTTTTGGAGCATTGATTCTCCATTACTTGGCACATGAATTCAGCCATTATTTGGCTTAATGTAACCCCTCAATTAAATATCATTACATGGCTATTGAAGGCCATTAGTTGGCTAGTTGAGGGGTCTTCTCCTTACACTATAAATTGAGGCCTTTGGCTCAATTGAAGAACACTACACAACACTTAGAAAATACTCCAGATTTTCTGAATTCATTTTCTTCCTCTCTAACAAAGTTAATATACTCAAAGTTCTTCAAGAGTAATACTTGAGTTTCCTTTGCTCAATTATAAAGTTGATGTTGTATCTTGGGAGACTATTGCCCGACAACGTAAAAGGAGATATACGGGACAATCTTGTCTTAAAGACAGAGTGTCATCACTCGACTTAGCAAATCACACAAGCAGTTTGTTAAGTTCTTTATTTCCAGTTTATTGTAATATTTAGTTTATCCTTTCTTACAAATTGTAATAGTTACTTACTTCCCGTTCTCTGGAACAATTGTATCCCAACATGATATACAGCTAAAAAATTACTATTCTGATAAAAAAATTTGCAATAATTGAGAGTATTGGTATACAATGATTCTACATCAACCAAGTACTCAAACTTGAACTTCTCAGAAAGATGAAGATTAAACAAAAGAATAAATAAGAAAGGTATAGTTGTACAAAATTTTGTCGTGGGTTTACATTTAAGAATAAAACCAAGCAAAAAAAAGGGATAATTTTATAACACTCCCTCAGGTTTCGCTTCTTCGTAATATCAATTTTCCTTGTGATTTACTATATTCTACTTATCTTTCTTATTTTGATTTTTTTTTTATAAAACATATTCCTTTTTTAGCTATTTATCATTAATGCGAAGAAATAACAATTTGACTGACTTGCCTTACCAAATATACACTTTATTTAATCAATTCTATAAAAGAATAAAACTATCTTCTTCCATTAAGTTTCGTTAAAACAAAATTTCCACAACTATGATAGCTTTAAGTTTAAGCTACTACTGCAAGCCTAAGATTTATATACGATTAGGTTTTTTCTATTTTAACAAAATTTATTAATTAAATCTAACTAATTAAATGGGTTCTAATATTAAATAGAGAAAATCAGTCAAATTCTTTTACATTAATGATATGACCGTAAAAATATTTGTAATAAAAAATAAAAATAAAAGAGGTAAGCATAATACTATAAATTAAAAGGATGATTAGGGTTACGAAAGGTATCTAAGGAGAATTTTCTGAAATTATCTCAAAAAATAAAAGATGTATCTACGTAAGATTCCTTTCGTGATTAAATGATCAAGAAAGAACCACTATATATCTAGATTAAATATTTTAAAATGGAAGAAAATAAGAAGAAGGAAAATTGAGAGAAGCTTACCTCGGAATTCTCTAATGTATGTGATTGGAGGGGAGGTCTTTTAATAATTTAACAATTGATGGTGTTTAAATATTTTTAAAATTGATGAATCCTCTTTTAACTCAAAGTCACAGAGTTTGACTTTGTATTAGCAAATATTATTAGGTAAAAGGTACTTATACAATGTAAATTTGAAAGTCCTAATATTAGGAGAATTATTAATTGATAATATTGTCCAATGTAAATTTTTATTTCTGATTTTGAAAAAGGTACTTATACAATTCTACTTTTGCTGATGCAAATTTTTAATTATTCATCTTATCATGACAAATAATTGTAATTCTTAACCAAACTATTTCCACTTTTTCTCAGATATAAATTGAAGAATAAATATTCATTTATCTACAAGACTTGTTTCAAATAATTTAATGCGACTAAAAGATTACAATTGTTACAATAAAACTTATAACGCGGTAAAAGATGATGATTAGCTACAAAAAATTATTACCACGATAAATTTGCGGCTATATCAATTGTCATGACAAATAATTGTACCAATTAAGCCGACTATTGCCGCGAGTTTTTAGTACTGGGAGCAAAAATATTAATTTAGCTATAATATTTTATTTTAAATAATTTTCTTGTGCCTAAAAGATTATTATTGCTATAGTACATTTCAATTCGTGGCAAAAGTTAATGAGTAACTATGAAATTTATTATAGCAAAAAATTTGTGTCTATATCATTTAACTATTGAATTTTTCATAAGAAGCAAAAAAATTTATTTTGCTAAAACATTTTGTTTCAAATAATTTATTGTGGCTAAAAGGTTACTATTGCTACAGTAACATCTATCGCATCGCAAAAACTTATGATCAACAATAAAATTATATTTTAGCAATAAAGTTATAGCTATTTAGGCAATTATTGACATGATGGGTAGCAATTATAGCAAAAAAATGATATATTAGCTTTGTCAATTTAATTTTTATGGCTGTGAATTTTTACGGATTTGTAGATAGACATGAAATTTGAATTTTTGTGTCTTACTAGATATTAGCCACTATTTTAAAATTCATAACAAAGATTTCTGTCAAGATTTAAAATCGAGGGTCTTGATGGCACTAACTCTCACGAGTCGATAAGCTAACAATTATCCAAAATCAATAAAGAAAATGATTGCGGAAGATAGTAAGGAAAATAACTTTTAAGCCTTTTAATGATATCCATAGAATAGCCAAAATACTAAGTATGAAATCCCCAAAAACTGGAACGGTACAAGAACTAATTAAAGATCAATACAAGTCTGAGAATACATATGCCCCAGAAATACATAAAATTGTTTGAATGAAATGACAGAAATGTAAATGATAAAGGGAAAGATCTGGTGCCATGAAGCTCTAGCGGCTCACCCCGAATCGCCCGGAAGTAGCTCCTCAATAGGAGGAGTGATTGCGCACCTCACTGGTACTAGTGGTAGAACCTGCACACAAAAATGGTGCAGCAAGTGTAGCGTGACTACGAGAATAACGTGTAATCAGCATCATCATCTATAAATCCTATCCCAAACAGAGACGAGGGTTGGTCTTCCGATGGCTACTACTACACCAACTACCAGATAATTCATCATAATAAATAATTTACAAGTGTACTAAATTTCCGAATTTCAAGTCTAGGTTATAGCATCTAATTCCTCAGAAGTCAAGTTTTCACATAATCAAGTAAAAGGGCTACAAGCAACAATTTAAACATCAATTAAAAGAATATAAATGATATGATATGAATGCAGGTGCATATGAAATGCAAGGCCTTTTTTTATCATCATCGATACACACACGTTCAAATTTTATGAATCGTGACCTATGGGGAACTCGTGAGGTCCATATATCACTCGAAATCATTTCTCTTTGGGTTCCATAGTCAATCTTAGTCTCAATCATATCACTTAGCCTGATGTAGTCTCATATTACCTGTCACTAGCCAATATTATGCTCATAGTACTTGTCTCTAGCCAAATCAACTCATAAGTATCGCATCACTCTGTCCGGAATTATTTTCCTCAGATTCACACATGTATCACCAAATGTGCATGCATGAGATACCATATCAAGCATGACACACATAACAATTAAGAAACAAGGATTTACAATAAAATTTCAATCTTTAATCACAAGTAAAATAGGAAAATAGTAATAATGCGGAAAGTATGGGTTTCATACCCCAATCACAGATCCATAGGATCGTACTATAGTATCAACTAATGCCCGAAGCATGACATTCACTATTCAATTTAAAGCACAAGTACCCATAATATGGTACTGGTACCTGCTACAAGTGCTCGTCACCTCACAAGTATCGAGACCCCCTTATTATACATGTTACTCCTTTTTAATTAGTTTATTATACCAACCATAACGCTTAATATAAGATACAAGATCTGAACTTGCCTGGAATTAGAAGCCCGACAATCACAATAGAGCTTTGCCTTTTTGCAATACCTCTGAAATGTGTCAATCAATTCAAATATTGATTATATGTTAACACACGAGTCTATTGATACCCATAATGCTATAATAAACTTTCTGACCCAAAAATTCACACAAAAATGAGATCCCGAGCCTCGAATGGTAAAATGAGAAATTTTGTCCAAAATCGGTTTACCCCTATCTAAACAGCCTAGATATCAATTATCATCCAAATCTAACCTCAAAATCATGCTTAATTGAAGAAATCTTTACATTTCAAGCTTAGGGGTTTATTTTTTCCAAATCCCCAATCTAAATCATGGATTCTCAAATGAGAATTTCTACTAATCATCATATTATACAAAAAGGGGAAGCTCTTATCATCAAAGTTGGATTAATGTTTTTGCCCCTGCTATAAATTAAAATATAATAAAATATAAAATATAATAAATATTAATTAGTATTAATATTATCATCATTACATGAAAGCTCAATACTGTAACGACTCGAAAAGTCATTTTTCTTATTTTGCCTTGACCTTTGTTTTCTTGTTTGTGATTTGAGAAGATGGGTGACACAGTTCCTAAGGTGATCGGGTAGGTTTCAAATCCATTTTGATAGGTTTGAGAAATTTCAAGTTAAGAGAATAGAAGAGTTTGACCCATAGTTGACTTTCGAGTAAACGCGCTCCATTTGTAGTTTTGTCGGTTCTATTATCTCCGGAATGACATTTATGACTTAGTCGAGACCTTGGTTTGGTTCCCATAGCAGCCATGTGAATTTTGCGAGTTAGGTTGTAAAATTATAAAATTAGAACTTAAGAGTTGACTTTAGTCCAATCCGAGCCTTAGAAACTTTTTTCAAAAAATCCGAGTGTGCAAGCAGGTTTAGAATGTATTTTTAATAGAAATGCATGTTTGGTTTGTGTTTGGGAGGTCTCGGGAGTGTTTCGGGTGGTTGACGGAGAGTTGGTGAGTTTTGGGCATTGCTGGTGTCTGGTGTTCACCCCAACACCCTTGTTTCTGCTTCCGCGGGTTCGCTTCTGCGGAGGTCCGGCTCGCAGAAGCGAAATTCTACCATGAGATGAGGATCCGCCTTAGCGGACATGTTCCACGCAGGGGCCGATGCACCTCTACGGAGTTTCCTTCCGCCCCATTGGATGTCCGGGATTTTAAGTGAACACGTGTCAGCAGATAGGGCTTCCGCCGAAGCGTGTCCGCTCCAGTGGAATCGATTCTGCCAGAGCGAAAATAATGTTCAGATTATAAGACGTTAAGACCTAGAATTCTATTCTCATTCCCCAAAATATTCCTCTTGGTATTTGAGCATTGGCAGTATATATTCTTGAAGATTCATCTCTTAAGGTAACTTTTCTCGATTAATTCATGTGTATTAGTCAATCTTTATCCTAAGTATGATTCTTAGATGGGGAAGTAAGAGAAGTTGTTAATTGAGAATAAGAGAGTTATGCTTGGAATTTAGGAATTGGTTATTGGATTATTATTGTTGATATTGTAAACTATTATTGTATTAGACTAGTGAATGTTGTTAAATTGATCAATTGCATGATATAAACCCTTTTGGGAATTGAGATAAATTCTAGGGTTAGAATTGGATTTTTTTGTCAATTCATGAATTAAGGATCCATTTGGCTTTGTTATTAAAATAACTTGACATTATGGCTATCTAGTATGTTATGATTTTATTTGGGTAGAAAAGTTCATATTTTGATAATGTGGACCCAGAATTTCTTTGTAATTTAACTTGGGGAATATGGGTACCGTTAGGCCGTAATCTCACATAATCGATAAGATTGATCAGAGTGAGCTAGAGAGGAGGCTCAGAGAAAGGGCAGGGCTGTTGCGTGAGTCTTTAGCTTCGATTCAGGCAAGTTGAGACTTTCTAGACTCTAGTGTAGCGTTTATGTGTTGGTAAGTTGTTAATTAATTAATAGGAGTAATGGAGAATTAGAGGTCCCATATTAGTGAGGTGATGAGCACTAATACTGATACCGGTGAACTTAACTTGGGTAATCAATGAACTAGTTGATATATTTGATGAAAATTATGTGTTTAGCCCTTTGGTCCGTGAGCGCGGTGCATAAATCCGTTTAGGTTGGTATGTTTACTGATTAATTGGCCTTGTAGACGTGTTTGATATTATATCCTTGATTGAACCTGTCATGCGTTTATCACTCTACATCTCATCTAAATACTTAAAAAACCCTGATAAATAATGTTTGTATTGATTATGATAATTGCATGGTGTACACATATCCATATCATTCATATATATTATAATTGTCATTGAACTGTTTAGACATTGATGAGAGAGGCTTGGGAAACTGGTTGTTGGATATGGTACATGATACGAGAGTGATGACTGATGATGACACTACATCCACATAGCTGGTATCTGATGGGATCATATGGGTATATGGATCTCATGAGTCCCACATGGGTCACGTAACAACTACTGCAACAATGTGTGTATACCAGGTACATATGACCATTGCATACATACATATCATTTGCATTGCATTCATCCATATTCTGATATGTATTTGGTGTTATTTGTGCTCGGTGTTGATCTCTGATATACTTATACTTCTCTGGTTTGATAGAAGAAATATTATTAGCTTAATATTGTTGTGAGATGTGAGTTGAGGAACTTGGTAGGTCTAGACGTCCTGAACTTGGTGTTCTCTATAAAGATTCTCTAAGCTTAAGGAAATGATATGAGCTATCGGTTTTCTCCCTAATTTCCATCAGGTCGTGGGTTTTCTTTTAATTATTATTTTCTGCTTCTTTTATCTTCTATCAGTTAAAAAACCTTTCAGATCCTTTATTAGATGCTATAAAATGCTGAAAGACTCCAAGTTACGAGCTTATTCTTTGATCCTTTACCGCATCAGTATATGCTTTTTCCCTGAAAGACTTACGGCTCGGTATACTTTCAATATTTTTTGCAAACAAAGGTACATTACTACTTTTATGTTAAATTCTTAACTTTCATTGTCTATCAAAATTTAATATTTATTTTCCCTTTGAGTAGTTTTTAGAAGTAGTATTATATGGCTCAATCTTTCAACAAAGATGTATTACTTGACTGCTTCATTCAGAACTAAGGTAGAGGTAAAATCTTCGTACACTCTATCATATTCAGACCCACGTTGTGGAGTTTCACTGAGTATGTTGTTGTATTTCTTAATATGTATGCTACTATAAAAAGGCGTAGGTTACAATTTCTTAAAAATATAGCACAAACTTTAAGATGTGAAGCATTAAATATGTGTTGTTGAAATATATCAGGTAAGTTGAATAACTGAATGGTCCTATATTCTCTAAAGAATGAATATTTGATATATTAAAAGAACTGATTAAGAAAGGTTATATATTGTGTACAATATAGTAGATACCGAAGTAATAGAAAACAATGCTAAAGAAATGTTTCTCTCTCTTTAAAACGACGGATATCCTTTCAACTTCATTTAGTAATTTTCAGTAAAATTGTACTTTGCAACAATAATAAATATCTAATGTATTACGGTCATTATTCATCAACTTGATTGATAATGCATTCTCCTCTTTCAACTAACGGCAACTCATCACACACTTATTCAAATATTATTTTTTATATTCTAAAAAAATTATACTAATTAGCATGGAATATACGTGCAACTCACGTGTTCGAAAACTAGTTAATGATATAAATAGATAACGGGAGTTAAAAACTTACCCACTTGATGAACCTTGCCAATTCTCTAAAAAAAATTCTCCTCAATCCGAAGTCTAGGGCTCAAATATGAGAATGGAACTCAATATAGCATATTTTTGGGGTTTTAAATCGTTGGACAAAAATTTACCCTTCGCGATCGCCGAACATTGCCCCGACTTGGCACACGCAATGGCCTTCACGAACGCGACAGACCCAATGTGATCGCGAAAGAGGACTATGAGACACACTGCGATCGCGACAGGTGTCTCGTGGTCGCGAAGAAGGCATATCAGAACTGAACACAAGAAAATTCTGGTGCCTTCAAAACTCGGAATGGACCCTCAAAACTCATCCGGGATCCCCCGGACACAAACCAAATATCCAAACTAGTATTAAAACATGCACGAAATGCTCGCACACTCGGAATAATCATGCGAGGTCATCTTGACCAAATATTCAATCAAACCATATTAAAACTCTTAAGACTTTGTATTTCAACCTAACGCCCGAAAGACTCCGAGTGCCTCGAAAACCAAATAAAAGACTCAATTAGACCATATTTGATATTTCGGAGTTGATGGAATCGACAAAACTTCGAAAAAGACTCAAATGCCCTTGATGTTGACTTTAGTCAACTAAAACGTATTTCTTAACTTAAGACTTACCAATTTTTACAAACTTACTCGAAACTCACACAAATTATTCGGGACTCGTTCCAACAGTTCACCTAAGTCATAAATCATGTTCAAGAGCTAATGGAATCATTGGAATTCGATTGCGGATGCATTTACTCATAAGTCAACTCCTAGTTAACCTTTTCAAATATGAAACTTCCAAAACTCAAAATTTAGATTTTCTTCCGTTCTCGTCCGTTTGCCTCAGGAATCATGTCACCCCTCCCCGCACATTAAAAGAACATAACAAGGCTAGGAAAATGGGTAATAACAGAAAAATAAGCGAAATAGTCAAAACGACCTAACGGGTCGTTACAACTTCGTAACTATATATATGCATTGTGTTGTAGCAAAAAATAAGTTAATTGTATACAAGATAATTATATGTGTGTGTGGTATAATTTTATGTACATGTATACAACAAAAAGGAAAAATATGTATATACAACAAAAAGGAGGAAAAATAAAAAATATCAACATTGATTGTTCATGGGAAAGGATGTATCGTGCTGTTTGAGATTTTTCATGTATTGGGAAAAGGTCTAAAACTGAATTGACGTGCGAGATTTCATAGAAATTTTGAATTTAAATGAAATTTGAGAAGGAAGGATAGGAATGTCAGTGACTTCACATAAATGACCTCGATGTCCGTGTGAATTTACTGTCCAACAACCCCATTTGGGCCATTGTGGCCAAAATCAGTGTGGTAGATTTGATTTTTCCTTTTTGGAATTCTTAAAACAAGCTAAATTGTAAATAAATAAATAAGGAAAAAACAAAATGAATAGTGTTATAATTTTACTATTAATGAAGAAAAAATAACTGCATCACAATAATGAGACTTCAAATACTCCTTGATTCCAGTGCATGAAGATATAAATTACTCAAGAGTCTAATGTCCTAAAACAAATTTTCCATGAACTCCGATAGGAGTACACAAATACCTTTGGATCCACATTTCAATATTATCCTGAGAATCAGAGAGCTAATGAGAAGAGATTGGAGATGTGAATTGAGATAACTACACCACCCACGGAATTTAAAAAATCTATAAGGAGCATGAGTCATATATTCAGCGGAACGCCGTTC